>JAQPZY010001103.1:0-435000 GCA_029931535.1 Margaritifera margaritifera | reverse complement strand
GCATGACAATTTTATCTCGAGGTGAGGGGGGGGGGGGGAGGGTTTAAAAAAGTTTCCGGTCACCATTTTGCTGGGAAAATAGTTTTACTTCCCTTATTTGCCCATATGACTTATGTTATTTGGTGAAAACATTTTATGTCTTTATGAGGAACACACAAAAAAAAAAACAAAAAAAAAAAACGTTCAAAGGAAACATTCAGGCCTTCAAAGATAAAAGGGCCGGTATCGCACTGCTCTGAATCTTCAATAAATTTATGTAACATATCTTCTTTTCGTCATGCACATTATCCGTGAATTTTATGGTTAATGTTATATATATATATATATATATATATATATATATATATATATATATATATATATATATATATATATAGAGTGAGAGAGAGAGAGAGAGAGAGAGAGAGAGAGAGAGAGAGAGAGAGAGAGAAATTACAAATATACATCAAACAGAGCGGGAAGTTCTATCCCTGGATCCTAATCCTACCGGAGTTTGCTTGATAGCATTAACAGATTTTTTTTAATGCGAATACATAATATTATCATACAGGTTAGAGAATTTTAATTCGTCCTGTATATATATATATATATATATATATATATATATATATATATATATATATATATATATATATATATATATATATCAGCAAACAACAGTCTATCTAAATAGCAATGTATCATAAAGATCGTGTTGGTGAGGAAAATCGTAATCGTAAATACTAAACAAAAACTGACAAACAATAGTGCAAAACTGGCGTGAAACCAACCGGGTGTTTTTTGGAGTCTGCGGATTCCTTTTTCAAAGACACAAAACAACATAGGCCGATTACACAAAGGAGATAAGAACAACGTAATTACATTTTTGTGTTTTGTTCTTGTCTCGTTGGTGTAACCTTGCGCCATTGAAAAAGGAATCAGTATATTCCAAAAGCGCTCGGGCTGGTTACGCACCAGTTTTGCAATGTTGTTTGTCAAGATTGTTTTTAAAAATAACTTCATTGCAAGTGTATGTATATATTTTAAGATTTTTCTTCCTGTGTCTGACTAGAGAAAATTTTTGATTTTATACTATTTTGGCAAGTTTCATTGTCGAGTTGGAATAGATACAACACGGATGCTGAACGACCTTGGCAGGGCTCAAAGTTTGAAAGGATGGTTCGCAACAAGTGCATATGTAATTTTCAAAGGACAGCCACATTTTTCGAGGTCTTCCCTCCTCTATACACCCAACCACACCCACTGACCGTCACGAATCTATGTCTATATATTGATGAAATAGAAATAAAAGTGCGTCTGCGAAATTTTAGATGATTTTAAATTTCTTACCTGTCACCAATTCGGCCTCCAATGCTCGAATGTAAACAACTTGCCTTACAAACCATTTTGCATAGTCTAGAGTGTTTACATTAAAAACCCTCGTGTATGGCACTAAATACATTTGTGATTTCCCGCCGAGTTCAAAGGGAGTATGAAATGATTAGTAAGTTTGAAAATGAGATCAAAATAGTCCTGGCATTATTTTGTGATGGCATATAGGCGGCTTAAAAGAAAATATTAAGCAAGAAAAATAAATGGCTACATTTAACATTATTTCCATTCTATATCTATTTTTACACTTCTAATGGCTTGCCATTTTAATTCCCTTTTCCAGCAGCAGATATCCAATTAAATGTAAACGTTCTGTAGATAAAACGCGGCATGAGCGATTTAAGGTCTAGGCTATCTTAACATTCCACAACGTATATATTCTATAAGAAAGAGTAGTGATGAAACTTTATATCTAGGTTATCTTAACATTCCACAACGTATATATTCTATAAGAAAGAGTAGTGATGAAACTTGACAAATATACCTATAACAATCAAAGCATACTGTTCACTGTTTAAGGTATCGATAATTAATGACAAATACTCATTTAATTTCATTTATTTAATGCAATGGGAAGTACTTTGACAAATGATTGACAGGAATATCAACATTGATTTTTTTTATTCTTATGGTAGAGCAACGATTATTTGGTGTTATATTCAGTTAGATAAACATAAAGTATACAAAAATACTGAGAAAAAATTAAATACAAATCTTAAATCTCAAACACTTGTAGTATGGAAGAAACATACTTTTCTTGTCTTATTCTTTATTTGTGTTTGCTAAAGTTCGCCTCTGTACAATACACACCTTTCAACACCAACATTATTGCACTTAATAAAACCTTGGCATGCTCTGTTAAGACAGTTTTATGAGTAAGGGCATTACAAACTATGGTTATTGTTACTGTTTTCGTCTAATAATACCGGAGAATATGAGTGTAATGGCGATTCCTAAAATCAACAAATTATCCATTCTTACATGTGCATATATAATTTGTAATCGTTACAAAACCAGTCATAGTTTTGATCCTAGAACAACGAAGAAAATGAAACAGAACTTTTTCCCATAGAAGGATGTGAGTCGCATAATCGGGACCTGGCTCTTTCATCAAAGACTCGTAAAACATTCTAGCAGAAGTGAAGTCAAGTATTAAATATTTCACCTGGGTTTTTCGTGAAATTTGGATCCAGTAGAGGGTTCAGTCAATGTATGTATGTATTAGAGTTTACCGGCAAGGCAGCGCAATACGGTCTCTATGGTGCCTAATTAAAGTTAGGTTCTAAAAATATAAATATAAAGAATTAAAAAAGCAAAACAACGACATTTATGAAGATAAACCCTTCCAAATAACTTAAACATGATGTAGAACAAGATGAAAAATAAAAATAAAAAAATTCTGTAAAATGTATATAAAATAAAAGACTAAGGTATGATTGTAAATCTACCTTCTCCTGATATTGATAATAAAATTTGCATTTAAAACAGAAAAAAGAGAATAAAAAACCCACTTAGTATTGCATCCAGAGTGTTATCCTTTTTATATCTACATTAGAGTCAGACACACGTTGGTATTAAGCTGTTGAGTCCATTCAGTTTGTAATCATTTAGCGTCTAGAAAACCCCAGAAATCTAATATCAGAAGCAACGTTGACATGTACTCTAATGCATTTCTTTGTCCGTTCACCCTACACAATTGCAATATACGTAGGGATTATATGATCTTATATTGGTGAAATCAGTTCTGATTGAACCTTCTATGTCTCTCTGTTGGTAATATAAACTTAATTAGCATATCGAAACTGACATGTTCAACGCTTTCCAGAGAGAGTAATGTTCTCGTGTTTGTTTTGTCACTGCTAAAACTAAATTCCTTTTTAAAATACAAAACGATGGTTTTTTTTTCTTAAAATTAGCAAGTCATAATTGACAATTCAAATTGAGATAAACAGAGAGGGAGTATTACACCTTTCAAAACTATGTGCAATTCTCAACAGTTGGGCTCAGTCCTCGTGTGTAATGGCTACGTGAACAACTGCCGTATCCCAAATATTTGAAGGAAAGTGGGAGTTGTGATTTGAGAGGTCTTTACCCTAGGTCTATAGTGAACGAGGTGAGAACATTCACCTTTTCTATCGGAGAAATTCTACATTTATATACAAAATAATTCTATACGTTATTGCAATGTCTTATTTTATGCAATATAAACGTAAATGATTTTAGAAATTAACATATTGAACATATTGAAATCAATCGTATATGACACACAACAAAAATCGAAAATAGGCCACTGCTCATATTATTCATTAGTAGTTGTTGGTATAACCAATTGTTATTAGTTATCATTGTAATAAAATTCACCAAAATACGGACAAAAATGCGTTTTTATATAGAGGATTGAGCAGCAAGCAAACGTGCTTATATTAAACTTTATCAGCGGCATGCCACTTTACTCGAATTGCCTCGGCACAAAATACGACTGTGCCGTAAAGCACCAAAGCAAACCAAAATCAGCTGTCTACCGTATGTGATGGCCTACAAGTCGGATCTAACTGCAAACTACATAGACTCAGATCTCATAAAGCGCCGTCACATCTGGGTCTATACAGTTTGTTAGGAGTAATCAGTAGAACAAACAACAGCTTACAGTTGGACCCCACTAATGCACGAGTATATACGTTATATTACTTATTAGTAGATGTTGATCGGCTTATTTTGGGGGAATGTTTACTTTTAATATAGGCGTAATTTCGAGTGAAAACATCAGTGGATGTTTTGATAACAATTTTTATTTTTGGTGTGTCTAAACTTTAAATTTAGCATTCGGGGTTTTTTTTTCTGAATTATTTTAAGATTGTATACGAGGAGTTCTGAATATATGTGTCTCAACATTCACACGTATTTCCATACAAGTTAAGACAGCAATCAAATATATGAGGCGACTGAGCGTTGATGATGGATTTCTTTGAGAGCTTAAACAATATACGAACGCGGAAGCTTATGTTTGAATTTTCGTTTCATTATAATTTTCGAGGCCGGCTAATTTTTAATTTTGGGCTATACACATACAAACTACCTACTAAGTTAAACGTAATTAGCTACATAGTTACCAACATACATATAACGGTCTATTCAAAGCTACATAGTTACCAACATACATATAAAGGTCTATTCAAAGCTACATAGTTACCAACATACATATAACGGTCTATTCAAAGCTACATAGTTACCAACATACATATAAAGGTCTATTCAAAGCTACATAGTTACCAACATACATATAAAGGTCTATTCAAAGCTACATAGTTACCAACATACATATAAAGGTCTATTCAAAGTTACATAGTTACCAACATACATATACAGGTCTATTCAAAGTTACATAGTTACCAAAACACATATAACGGTCTATTCAAAGCTACATAGTTACCAACATACATATAACGGTCTATTCAAAGCTACATAGTTACCAACATACATATAACGGTCTATTCAAAGCTACATAGTTACCAACATACATATAACGGTCTATTCAAAGCTACATAGTTACCAACATACATATAACGGTCTATTCAAAGCTACATAGTTATCAAAATACATATAACGGTCTATTCAAAGCTACATAGTTACCAACATACATATAACGGTCTATTCAAAGCTACATAGTTACCAAAATACATATAACGGTCTATTCAAAGCTACATAGTTACCAACATACATATAACGGTCTATTCAAAGCTACATAGTTACCAACATACATATAACGGTCTATTCAAAGCTACATAGTTACCAAAATACATATAAAGGTCTATTCAAAGCTACATAGTTACCAAAATACATATAAAGGTCTATTCAAAGCTACATAGTTACCAAAATACATATAACGGTCTATTCAAAGCTACATAGTTACCAAAATACATATAAAGGTCTATTCAAAGCTACATAGTTACCAAAATACATATAACGGTCTATTCAAAGCTACATAGTTACCAAAATACATATAACGGTCTATTCAAAGCTACATAGTTACCAACATACATATAACGGTCTATTCAAAGCTACATAGTTACCAAAATACATATAACGGTCTATTCAAAGCTACATAGTTACCAACATACATATAACGGTCTATTCAAAGCTACATAGTTACCAACATACATATAACGGTCTATTCAAAGCTACATAGTTACCAAAATACATATAAAGGTCTATTCAAAGCTACATAGTTACCAAAATACATATAAAGGTCTATTCAAAGTTACATAGTTACCAAAATACATATAAAGGTCTATTCAAAGTTACATAGTTACCAAAATACATATAACGGTCTATTCAAAGTTACATAGTTACCAAAATACATATAAAGGTCTATTCAAAGTTACATAGTTACCAAAATACATATAACGGTCTATTCAAAGCTACATAGTTACCAAAATACATATAACGGTCTATTCAAAGCTACATAGTTACCAAAATACATATAACGGTCTATTCAAAGCTACATAGTTACTAAAATACATATAACGGTCTATTCAAAGCTACATAGTTACCAAAATACATATAACGGTCTATTCAAAGCTACATAGTTACCAAATACATATAACGGTCTATTCAAAGCTACATAGTTACCAAAATACATGTAAAGGTCTATTCAAAGCTAAAATGTTTACAGCTACAATATGTTTTTACTGAATAAATTTTGATAACTATTGTGTCGTTTTGTTTTTTTTTATATTTGTGCGAAGAAATCTGTGTGCATGTAAAATTAAATAAGCAACCGTTTTATCTTGAATACCGCCGATACTCGCTTATAAGTCGAGTCCAACTGCAAACTGCACAGACTCTTCGCATAATGCACCAGCAGATCTGGGTTTACGCAGTTTGTTGGGAGTAATCAGTAGAACAAACAATATAGACTTTGATCTGCTGGCGCATTATGCGACGGCAGATCAGGGTCTATGTTGTTTGCAGTTGGACTCGATTTATAAGTGTATAGGGAATATATATAGGGAATATATATATATATATATATATATATTAAGCATTACTGTGTCTGTACCTATTACTGCCCGGTTACGAAAGAAGATACGTTTCCTCTGTTTTTGACTAATAATAAGCTCTGCGCGTGTCAGATGTGATTACACAAAGTGTAAAATATGATTAAGAAATAGTTGCTTCACAGCCATTTGGACTGATCATGATTGCTGGACCTTGCCGACTCATCTGTAATCGGATTTCTTTGCTGGCAAATCAGCCATCAGACAACATACTGCCAAATCTCTCTTGCTTCATCTCACACAGACACACAGACACACACACACACACACACAGAGGAATCCAGATGGACTGTGTACTTAGATGAGAACTAATTACTGGGTCGACATGCGGGTGTCTGCTTCGCACGAATGCCTATGCCACCAACTTTGTAGCATACTTTTGTTGCGATGTGTGCATGGTCGAGATGTTTTCAAGGTTGGTGTTTACAGGCAAGGCGATGGGTGCCGTAACCCGCGGATCCGGGTTGGAATCTCGTTAGAATTAAAATTAAAATTTTCCAACCTGCATAATAATATTATTTATTGGTATTTAAAAATGTACGTTAATGGTATAAAGCATTCTCCTATAGAATCCAGAGATAGCACTTTCCGCTCTGTTTGGTGTATATTTGTAATTCTCTATAATAGCTTTTATATACCTTGATTTCTGTCGCAGGAATCCAGATGGACTGTGTACTTAAATGAAACTTAATTACTGGGTCGACATGCGGGTATGTCTGCTACGCAGAAATGCTTATACCTCCGACTTTGTAGCGTCATTTTTTGGTGACGTGTGCATAGACGAGATGGTATAGATTTGGTGTTTACAGGCAAGGCGATGGGTGCCGTAACCCGCGGACCCGGGTTCGAATCTCCGTACAGTACGAATTAAAATTCTCTAACCTGTATGATAATATAATTTATTATTTATTCGTATATATATATGTATATTCTATAGTGTCTTCCTATACAATATACATGTAAAATTACTAGAGTTCTGTACACAAAGTTTTATACAATGATCGTAATATACAGGTAATATATAATACTCTGTGTATAGTCTTCACCCAAACGTTTTGAAAGTGCTCATTTTTCAGTCTCACGTACATATGAAATGCGTGTATGTTATGTATATATATATATATATATATATATATATATATATATATATATATATATATTCCACCATATCTGCTAAGTTAAACTATTTTTATATGTATGCATGTATGTGTTATGTATTTATTTATAGAGAGAGAGAGAGAGAGAGAGAGAGAGAGAGAGAGAGAGAGAGAGAGAGAGAGCTTATCACATATATTTGAGAAATGTATAAAATTCATGCGATGAAGGTTAAATTTTATGATGTTTGCCAAGCCAATCAGTGCCCAAAGCCAATCATATCAAACCTTGCATGTGTTTTGATTTGAGAGGTCTTTATGACTGTGTTTTTACAAGGAAGCACGTGAGGGCATTCAGCAATTGTTTCTGCTGGACAAGTTCCAACTTTATATGTACTCCAGTTCCAACTTTATATGTACTCCAGTTCCAACTTTATATGTACTCCAATTCCAACTTTACATGTACTCCAGTTCCAACTTTATATGTACTCCAATTCCAACTTTATATGTACTCCAGTTCCAACTTTATATGTACTCCAGTTCCAACTTTATATGTACTCCAGTTCCAACTTTATATGTATTCCAGTTCCAACTTTATATGTACTCCAGTTCCAACTTTATATGTACTCCAATTCCAACTTTATATGTACTCCAATTCCAACTTTATATGTACTCCAGTTCCAACTTTATATGTACTCCAGTTCCAACTTGATATGTACTCCAGTTCCAACTTTATATGTACTCCAGTTCCAACTTTATATGTATTCCAGTTCCAACTTCATATGTACTCCAGTTCCAACTTTATATGTACTCCAGTTCCAACTTCATATGTACTCCAGTTCCAACTTTATATGTATTCCAGTTTCAACTTTATATGTACTCCAGTTAACTTCATGTTTTTCTATTGTCGTATTGTTGGCATAATTCAGAAGAGGATTTCCTAAGAGATATAGGTATAAACCTGTCAGAAAACGGTTTTATTCTCTAAAAATCGATTATCAAAGGTAAAATAAACAATTTGATGTGAGTGCATTTTGTATTTATATTTATGTTGTGCATTGCCTTTGATAATGGAATTCATAGAGCTCAAAAGTACTCATATCTGCTAGTCGTATTATCACTTTTAAAATCATATTTAAACTATGAAAGCACAAAAATTTAAAATAATTTTAAAACTCTTTTATGCACAATATTGTAAAACAAACCTGGCAATGGCTGTAAGGAAAACCTAAAATCTAGGTTAAATGAAAAAGTATGAGTGGAAGATGTTCACGTTTAAAATTTAGAGCATTGAATAAGATAAACTTGAGAAAAAGTCTCGAGAATACCTGGGAAGTCTGATATTTCGTGGAGAATTGTGTTTACAAAGTCAATGCCAATGACCCAAAGAATGCATTGATGTACGTAAACTGATAATACTTACTGCCTAGATTATTGGTATGATATGGCATTCAACAAGTGAGAAACATTGATATTTTTTTTTCTTCGAGTTTGTTTACACACATTTGGTGAGGCGTGAATTGACATCTTTATTCTTAGCAAACCTTTCTGTCTAGTTAGTAAGCAGTTTCTCGTATCAAACACGCCTTTTCCATTAGTGAGTTTCCGATTTTTTCTTTCCGCTGGCCACCGTTCAAACCGAACGTTTAGGAAAGGAACTTTTCGAAGTTGAGGAAAGAAGAATTAATTCAATTCTCTTGAAGTATATATTTATTTGATTATGTGGAAAACACTTGTAAATAACTATACCAACTGATTCATTTATCCCTTGAAGGGTCCAAGTCTCACTAATAACGCATTGTGTAATGTCAATACACTGAAACAGCACCTCTATATAGCTCGAACAACAATCCAGAAAGTCAAGAAACAATTTCATTTACTACATCCATAGACAACAATCAATACTAACATGATACTATTTAATTTATTAGATACATGCACAGCAGTCAATACTAATATCATACTATTTAACTTACTAGATCCATGCACAGCAGTCAATATTAATATCATACTATTTAATTTGCTAGATCCATGCACAGCAGTCAATATTAATATCATACTATTTAATTTGCTAGATCCATGCACAGCAGTCAATAATAACATCATACTATTTAATATACTAGAGTAACTAGATCCATGGACATCAGTCAATACTAACATGATACTATTTTATTTACTAGATCCATGCACAGCAGTCAATACTAATATCATACTATTTAATTTGCTAGATCCATGCACAGCAGTCAATACTAATATCATACTATTTAATTTACTAGATCCATGGACAGCAGTCAATACTAATATCATCCTATTTAATTTACTAGATCCACGAACAGCAGTCAATACTAATATCATACTATTTAATTTGCTAGATCCATGGACAGCAGTCAATACTAATATCATACTATTTAATTTACTAGATCCATGGACAGCAGTCAATACTAACATCATACTATTTAATTTATTAGATCCATGGACAGCAGTCAATACTAACATCATACTATTTACATGGCGACAGACAAACCATGTAAAACATTGCAGATTAGATTATTGTTTATCTTCGGAACTCATCTGTTATTATTGCCTATAAAACAGATCATTCAGTATTAACATTAAAATGATCTATATCTGCATTACAAAGTGGTTCTGGTTACTGGAAGTTCAATTCCAAGATTTTGAAAGCAAACTGAATATACTGATTGGGTCAAAAAATTTACAGCCAATATGCATGAGTAGAAGAATATTATTGCAAAGGTGATATGAGGAACCCACTTCAGGCGAAGCCAACTTTTATGAGGAAATTATTTGCTGAAATTCTTCAAATGATTATAAGATCAGAATCAATTACATATTCAGAGACCAAGTCAAAGAAGGAGCAACAAAATTTCAGAAGAATTGAAGATGAAAAATAAAATTTGCATACTTGAGTGAATGAAGATAATGACTACACTGATATGGAGGAACTGAACAAAACAACAAGAAAAAAAAAAGATTTAAATGAAAAAGGAAAAACAGATGGAAGGAGCAATGTTAAGAGCATAAAGCAAGGTGGTATGAGTTTAGTGAGAAAAAATTAAATCAGTATATTTCTTTGAAAAAGGAAAAGAGAAATTACATAAAGAAAACAATTAAAAAAAAAAGAATTATGGAACACGGAGCAAAGGTAATAGACCAAACAGATAGAATGAATCAACAGAAAGAGTTTTATGAAATATTAAAGAAAGGCAACACAAAAAGATAATAATTTATAAACCATAATAAAATAGTGTCGGATCTTGAAAGAAACGTGCGGGAGGGAAAGTTAACTTTTGATGGATGCAGCTTAGCGCTGGAAAATATAAAAATAAAACCATTCGCGACTTTGATGGATAGATGTATTGCTAGATTTACCCTTGAATTTTACAAATTCTTTTTGGAAAGAGATTTAGGAGGCTTTGTCTTTACGTCTTTAAACGCTGTATATGAGATGAAACATTTTGTCAGAATTTCAGTCTCGGAGAATCGTTACTTGCATTCCCAAAAGATAAAGACAGGAGATTTGTAACAAACGGAAGACCAATCTTACTGCATACTGTAGATTACAAGATTATTTCTGTGTCTATTGCTAATAGGGTTAAGAAAACTTCCCTTTTGTTATTAGTGACATTGACAGTCAAAATGGTTTATAAAAGGAGATTTTTCTGGTGAAAATACAAGAATTTTGTACGACCTGATTCACTATCTTGAGAAATAATATTACATTTCAAGAAAACCGAAAAGTTAATAACATCTTGGGATTTGGTGTGTGTGGGTGTGTGTGTGTGTCTGACTGTGTGTGTGTCTGTGTGTGTGTGTGTGACGGTTTGTTTAAATAAAAATATTTATCTCAGTCCGGATTCAAAAACTGAGGTAATTCCCCGTGCACCAGGTCAAGTGGTGATGTATGGGAATATGAAAAGTCATGACAATTTTTGTTCAATAAACGAAAATAATATTCCTGTTCTTTGGAGAGTTTGTGATTGAGATATAGATAAAGAACAAAGGTTATCTTCAAATCATATTACTAAACTATGTCTTTGTACAAAAGGTACAATTACCAGCTTTAAGATGTTTATACTTCAAAAGCGAGTAGTTATATGAACAAGAAATAAAATCTTCAACTTTCTTTAATCTGTGTCACGGGAGCGCAGCATTCAATCCAGATCAAAGAACTGCTATCAAGATTTCGTCCTGAACAATATTAAATTTGCTCGTCTTTTCTTAGAATTTTCATGATTATAATTGAAATCCAGGACGGGTCGTAATAGTCACGTTCCGCCTTGAGAACGAGATATGGAAAGTCGATCTCATCAAATTGACATCAAACACATTCCAGATGATCCTAAATATTGTCTTTACTTCGATCGTTAGATATTGATACCAGACGCCAAACATGTCTCGAAGGAATAAATTTCCACCTTATTTATACTACGTTCTTGTATTAACTAGAAGCAGAAATTATACTTGGGATGCTAATGACACGTTTTAAGTGTGTCTTAGCCTGTAGAATGTTTCCTAACATTGATTATTTATAATATTTATGTCTGTCGACTGGATTTATCCTCTCAGAAGTTACATGATTAATTTGGAATGTCTTCCAGATGAATCGTATATACTCCCACCTGTCCATTGGTCAAAGTACGAAAATTAAGGGCTCTCAAATCTCCCCTCTTTATATAGCTCTCATTGAAATCACGCATGTAATTTAACCATTACTGTGTGCCAGGAATATAATACATCTTAGCTTAACGGTTAAGTCAGCCACTGTTACTATGTTGTTGTTTGTCGTTCGGCTTTTCCCTGTATCTGTTTGATGCTCGGTGTTATATAATGTATAGGTAAAAATATGACGTCACACATTAAACCCTTATGGACGTATCCAATCAGAGCAACATAGATACATACCGGACATACTGGGTTCGCCCAGGTTCGTACAGACTAAATGATTTAAATACTAAATCTAGGGTTAGTGGAGACCCAACATATATACTTGATAATGTAGGTAATATATAAATAGTGTCAATAGTGACACCTGGATTTGGTCATTGAGGCAGAGTGAAAATGACAAACAAAGTAACAAACAAACAATAAACAAACAAAATTTACAACCATATATTGATACCAAACCTTTCGAGATTCGTTTGATACAGTGGCCGGATTCCCGGAGGTTTGAAAGCGAAGAAGTCTAGGTTCCATATTGATATATTTAAAAGATAAAACTAAGCACAAAATTATGACTGTTCTTATTTACAAGAAAATCAGTTTGGTATACTTTGAAATTTTGAAATTCATGCGGAGAACAGACAGTACAAACTTCCAATATACCCTTATTTACTATAAACATATATCTTTTTCTTCTTTCTTCTCGATCACTACGTGCGTGTGTGTGTGTGCAATTATATCGCCACTTGTCGAGAATATAGATTAAGCCAGGCTTTGAATCGCGAGGTTGAAAAGAAACTTCTTTTGGTAAAATAAACAGCTCTATTATTTGTTTCTTGGAAACGCAAAGAATATAATCCTTTTTTGATCCGAATGTCTGAATCTTACAAGCATAACCCGAGAAGACATGACACAAATAAATAAAATAAGCATTTTCAAGATGCTCATGGATGCAGCCTTTCTCATCATCTACCTCCTACCATTGGAAAAAAAGTCATATTCTCTCATATACAGAGGCATTAGATTAATGCATGGCATTCTCTCTAAAGCACAGTTTTTCAACACGAAAAAGGTCGGTTTAGTAGAGAATCCGTAACTCCCACTCATAGGATATGGCTTGCGTCCAATACTTTATTCTCCTTTGTTATCAGACCAGTTTGTTCCGTTGTTTGCGCACAAGGATTCAAACAAGATGGCGTCTTATGATCTGAACTGGTTGACTTCCGGATTTTCATATGATTGCACAACTGGCTTTAATCAGGAAATTGGATCTTCGTATACAGTAAGGATGCTTTCATTTAAGCCTTTGATAAGAGCAGTTGTTCTGCTGTGACATTACAGTCGACTACAGTATGCCCTTGGAATAAATTGAAAATAGGAAAACGAATCAGTAAGCACTCTTTGATTTCTCCCAAAGATTTCAAGACAGTCTTCATGTCCAGTCTTTGATTGGATTTAAGTTCAACCGATTTTTTAATTCCAGTAAAACAGTGATCTTGATGTCTGTATGTCAGTCTATATATATATCTGTTGATCACATGCAGTGAAATCTGCTGCTGGCTGTAATGTTGGGTTGTTTGTTATATAGGGCTTGATTTTATGTGGAATGTTATTATGTTGGATTTTGTAAAATGAGGCTGTCTTATAAAAGTAGATGTCTTAGAAAGATGGCTGTTAGAACAGATTAGACTGTATTCTACTTTGGTCTTTTTCTTTGTCTATCTCTAGGTGTTTTTGTCTGTCTATGCGTGTGTCCGAATCTGTTTTTCAGTCGCAATCAGTCTTTGCAACGATGCTGACTGTGACTTCATGGGGTTCAAAAATCGCAGTTAAAATATATTATGGGGTTTTATCACGTATATCTCATAACCGCAGCTCAGACGTTCAATATAAAATATAATTTCAACCAAGTCGGTGTGTTCTTTTCTTGAATTTAGACTAGGTGACAGATGTGTCACCTGTAATTGTTTAAACTAACTGATACTTCATGTCAAATCTTCTTCCTGTCGTATATCATAATATATTTTTGTATTACCAAAAATGAGAGGTTGATGGTCATGGTGACCTACTTGTACATGAATTAACTCGTTATTTATAGTAAAATGTATATTATCCAAATTAATCTGGAAACGATAAATAAATAAATAAATAAGATTTGTGTGTTTGTTGGACACTTTATTGGCTGGGTTAATTCATAAGGATAATATGAAACGATGCGTTAATCTGTAGGATAATACAAAAGCTGGAGCAATATATAGTCTAAATAGTCGGATTACGGATAACTGATGTTGTACAGTATTGATGAAAGCTACTCTTTTACGATGTAGAGCATTGTCGAAAAATACGTATGTACTGTGTTGACATCAGATACGGAGGAAACTCTATTCCCCCAGAATTCGTCATATCCGGTTGTAGTTATACTATCGGCAAGTTGTTGGCTTATTTACGTACCAAGAATGAGTCGAAAAGCAATATGCATATTCCAGACTTCCCTGTAACCCGATATAGTTAATGACTATGGATCTGTTAAATCACTTGCACTTGATGATGCGATACATGACTCCCAGTTACTAATTCTGTAGCCTTTCAAGTTTAGGAAGTTCAAATATTTTGTAAATTCTAGACCCAGCACTGGCGCAAAACACATGTTCCATTGACGTTGATGAGAGAAATAAAAGATCTTTTCAAGTAAGATGAGGAAGATTATTTAATGCAGGCGATGTTTGCAGAGATTGATTATCGGCTACGTTAGCAAATATTGAAGCAGAGATAGTGAATGGAATGTATCAAAGCTGATATTGTGTTAGGATCCACGTTCATATATCTTCCTCTTTCTCTATCCCATACATTCTAACTATGAACAAATACATGAGCTTACGTAAGTAAGGTAATTAGCAGATCTATGACCTGACCTTTAACTGTTATATCTCTTTAGTTATTCCGCCATTTAGTTCTGTTTATCTGTTTGTCTGTTTGTTTGTATTTCAGTTTCAAACTGTTTTGTCTCATCCTTCATTGTCAACGTGTAGCTTGTATAAATAATCATTGCCTCAAAAATATAGTTTTTTTAATCACCAGTTATGACTTCTTTAAACTTCGAAACTCTCATATATCATTTTCAGTTATGCCCTTTAATGTTGAATTGATCACTATTGACGAATCGTAGTTTATGCAGTTTTCCTGTACCAATAGAAGAAAGAGGTAATCAATGACAGGAAAGGCCCCTATTGAGTTTCACCCCCAGCAGTGCTTTGATTACAGAAAGCCTTTTTCTTTGGATTTTCAGTGAAAGAGTATAATCCAGTGGGTCATCAAGACGTATAAGCCTATATGTATTACAGTTTCATTAAAAAAAGTCATCGATAAACCATATCTTTACTAACTCCATCAGTTTCACGAGGATATGTATTTTTTGCCAAGCGGGAAGATTGATGTTTAATTACAGGTACTACTTTAACTGTCATTAGGTAAAAGTAATTGACTGTTTACACTATGTTAATCCTGCCAAAGTCTTCAACAAATATAATTCAAACTACAAAGTCATGGAAGTAATCCATATTTATAGTAGACTATCAGATTTGTAACAATTATGTCGACGAAGAAATAAGAGAAGGAGGAAAAAAAAGAAGAAAAAAAGGGGAAAGCACTCTGTATTATTTTACCAACACCAAATCACTGATTAGAAAAAAGACTGGAATCTATTGTCAGCTTTCTCAAATTATTTTAAAATGCCCTTGTTCCACGCTTTATGTTTTTTGTCTAACCTATAGTTATCTTTCGTGAAAACGATATAGTTGTATGTCTGACAATGCAGAGTTGTTTTTTGTGGAACAGTAATCTACATTAATCAGGGAACTGCGTAGTGTTTCCCGTCATCATATTTTAATGTACTGTTAGTTGTTTTTTTTCAACACGTTTGAGTTCGAGACAAATGTGTAATGTTTTTGCTTCATCTTGTTTTAACATTTATTATTTCAATATTATTGTGCTAACATTGATTGTTTCTATTTTGTTCATCATCTCTTATTTCATGGTGTTCCTTTCCAAAGCTTCCGAAATTAAAAGCTCTGCATAGTTTAAAATGTATTTTGTTTTAAAATGCATTTTCTCTAAACTAAAATGCATGTAAGCACGTAACTCTGATGATATTTGACCTCAAATTACATATTTCTAGATGTTATTATAATCTTAATGGATATTAATCAATGAATACAAAATGTACTCTTCCACGATTCATGGGCTTTATAGACAGTACGCCATTTCATTTACACATGTTAAATGTCTTTTTCAGCTACATTCTATTTTTACATTACTTTATTTCATAGTTAAATCGCATTTGATTTCTAAGTGAATTAATTACAATACATAATTATTAATCTACCTGGATTCTTTGTACATAACTACGACTACTTTATGAATATATCGACGTGTAAAACCTGTCAGTGTATTCAAGACGATTGTTTAACCATTGCTTAAAACTAATTTGAAGCACAAGACCTTTTTTTCCAAATTGTTTATATACATTCTGTTATATGCAAATCGAATTCGAGATTTTCATCAAACCGTTCAATATACCACTTAACTAGCTTTTCATTCTAAACACGTGGCTTCCGTAACTGAGGTACTGAATTGGATTTTTAACTGCTCACCGTTCAAACCGGAAGTTAAATTACTCAGTAAAGAGAGGAGGGAACACATGACCTATGCCTCTTCCTCTTGTATCTCTTCTTCCAGAGTATTGCCACTCGAACAGTCATTGATGATGGGTTAAAACCACACAAACTGTGTGATATCTATAGAATAGTCCTTGTTGATGGGTTAAAACCACACAAACTGTGTGATATCTATAGAATAGTCGTTGATGATGGGTTAAAACCACACAAACTGTGTGATATCTATAAAATAGTCGTTGATAATGGGTTAAAACCACACAAACTGTGTGATATCTATAGAACAGTCGTGATTACATTGTGCTTATTTACATGTTTGTCTCTATATAAGAAAGGAATCCTATTCTTTTGGAGAGCTGAAAATCCAAACATCAACGACTGGTAGCTTAACTTTATCTTTATTAGTAAAATTTTCTATTGGCAAGCAACCAAGGTCTGAGTACACATATCTATACAACAATTGTGCTTGGATACTGTTATATTTACCTGCTGTAATGATTTCAGAAAATAAACCCCAGTAAAAATAACAATACGTCAACCCACTGATAGGAAAAGGAGATCCTTTTCAGTGACAAAAGTGCTATGAGAGAGAGAGAGAGAGAGAGAGAGAGAGAGAGAGAGAGAGAGAGAGAGAGAGAGAGAGAGAGAGAGAGCATGCATTAGTGAGATGTCTTAAAGGGTATTGAATAAAGTTAAAATCTTATGCATTGTGGCCACGACAACGAATGGCCTGATCTAATCGTATTAAGGAATGAATGCATAGCGATCAGATAGTTCTTGTTCCTAGGTCTTGGGCCAACAGCAATGCTTAAGAATACAACGATACTTCCTGGATTAGTTCCAAATTCACTAGTAGACTAGTATATCGAGTATCATTTCCTGTACTAAGATTTCTTGAAGACTTCAAAACATTCTGAATATATCTAAAATATAAACAATTCAAATTAACCACACCAACATACCTTTTAACCCATTTACTTAATGTGATGTGCTTTCATAAAAATGCAAATTGCATTTCATGGATGAATAGTATTTCTTGATATATGTTTGGCCAAGTAAAGTTCTAAACTACTAAATGTGTGCGATTACATGCATGGATATACGTGGTTCAAACTTTTCTATACCCTTGCTTGTTGTAACAAACCCTAGAATATGAGAAATTTGACAGGAAAGGAGTTTCATTCAAGGACTAATTATATATCTGTTTCATGTTTAACATCGTGTTCGATCGAATATGTTTACTGGAAAAACCTATATACTGTCGTACCTTACTCAGTTTTTCTTTCCTTCTTCCTCTATCTGTTCTTGGTCATTCTCTCCTGCTCTCTCCTTATCTCTCTTTCTTTCTCTGAAAATGCAAACACACTGCAGACAAACTTTCGATTGCAGGTTTAATTGTGTGCCACTAATAACAGTATAGTTAAGGGGTCCTCACTTATACTGGATAAGTCCCTACAAGACAAATTAAGACACATTATTAAGTGTGCTACACATGATAGCATGTCAACTGGCCGAAACCACAAGTTCTCGAAACAATAATTGGTCGAAAGGAAAAGTCGACATCGGTTGTTGACAAGTAGTAACAAGCAAAATAAAAGACTGTGTACACAGTATCACGGTAGAAGTTAAACTAAAGTCAAATAAGTATTCTTATTCGGTAAGTGGTTTTGAACCCACTGATACAATTCCAGTTAATGTATCGAGACGGAGAATGATTAGCGATCAAGGTACAACTCTTTTTTTCCCACCGACCAATTATACCATTCTGAGAGGTGTTGCATCCAAGATATAGCTTCGGGGAGATTTCGTTTCGACTAACTTCAGTTTCAACCAGGTATCGCTTGACCAGGTGACTTCGACTGAAAATTGAATCCCAAATTCAAGACCATTTATCAAAACCAACTATACCATTAAGTGCAATAGATATGATAACATACAGCAGTCAGGTCACATTACTTTGTGGCAAGTGGCCGTTATCATATGTTGATAATAAATCATACGATCATTATTATAATCTTTAATGGTTATTATAGTCAATATAATTGTGACATGTACATTGCAAAAGCATTTGATTTGGCAACTTTTTTCTTTTAACCATATAATTTTAAGAGTTGCACCCATTAGGCACAAAACATGCACGGTTACTATACTTAGCACAGAAAACTCTGTATTTGATTAACACAACTCGAATGACACTTTTGTTGAAAGAATTGCGGCGAATAGTGCTGCGCAATAAATCCACAACCAAGAAAACATACACCATGGAGAATCATATATAATTACACACACAACAGACAAATGTTTGCTAAGTATGGCCATACTATGTCACCAACTGTGTGGCGAATTCCGCTTTATTACATATCCTGACTAGAAAAATTGCTTCATACACTCTCACCAGTCGTATTTGTGAATTACATTTTCAATTGAGTATAGGCGGCGAAAGAAATGAGAAGGCAGATAAGCACTGGCCACATAGGTCTCCATCATGAAAGATACCTTCTCTCGAGTTAGCAAGGAATATACATTCGGCGCTGATGCGAGTTATCGATGTGTTCTCGATGTTCGCTTCGGTATGCTTGTCGTGCTTCTAATACGGTTTACCCGATCAGCAGTGCCCGTTTTGACCCACATTGCTTTCAATTGTATTTTCTTGTGTCAAGTAATAGATTAACATAACAGGAACCAGTTTAGAACACCTCAGTATTTTTTTAAGTTTACAAGTTACTAATGAAAGCACAAATCTTACATGTATGCATCATACCGTATTTATTCGTATATAAATCGTATCCAACTGCAAACTGCATAGACCCTGATCTACCATGAGTCTATGATTTGTGCTAACACACAGATAATAAATAAGTTAATGATCGTTTGTAAACGAACGAGGGCCATATAATATATGTATATTCTGTTTTGGAAGTCCAATATACCTAATTAATGAAGATATATTGGAACACTTACACACGATATTGAGATAATAATCTTTGATTTGCTATTTCTGTCGCCATGAATACAGAAAAGGCATGTATAAATGGACACAGTAACCGAATTAGTTAACTAAAAACTGGAAATGGACAAAATGCTATTGTATATACTATAATTGCCTGAAGTCCAATAAAGCTAATTAATGAAGGTATATTGGACATTTACACTTGATGTTGCGATAACAGGCTTTGAGTTACTGATTCTGTAGTCAGGAATACCGACAAAGCTCAAAATATTCCAAATGCTGGTCACTAGATGGTTAAAACCCACATGCCCACGTGATATTGAAGAGGATTACAATTGCACTTATTTTAGGAAAGGGTTTATAGTCGAATGTTGACAATTACTTATTACAGTAAGAAAAGTGTTAAGAAGAGTGTACAGGGGATAGAAACAATGATACAATTGCATCGAGATTTTTTCTCTATTAAGATCTGCTTTCTCTCTCTCTCTCTCTCTCTCTCTCTCTCTCTCTCTCTCTCTCTCTCTCTCTCTCTCTCTCTCTCTCTCTCTCTCAGACATCCCCTGACGTAGTTCTGGCTTTGGAAAACCTTAATTGAGTTCCACAATTAGCCCAATTTTAAGACTTAGCACCGGAGTGAGGATGTTCGAATAATTGTTAGCAACCTTCTTTCTGAAATATTCTATTGTTATAATTGCAGTATTGTTGTGTTTACATTCATTTTCAAAAGTGTTCATCTGAGAGAGTGTTCAACAGTAAACGGTAGGATCGACCACCAGACGGATAGACAGACAAACAGACAGTTATAAAGATATGCACAAATATGCAGAGACACTGAATAGTGCACGCATTTTTCCTCTGAGGTACTTTAAATTTAAACAATTTTTTCTTAAAGAGTTATATGTATCTTTCATTTATCCTTACTGAGTTTTGGCACATTATGATTAAGTTTCAATATTGTATCTTTCTGGATAATTTAACTTTCTATCCATGTCTTTAAAGTATGTGGAAGACACCTGTTTTTCGAGGTCGAACGTATTTGGTTTACCTAGCTCTTATCGCTAATTGTGTTTAGGTTCTTATGGGGCTTTAATCATAACTCCACATAATAGCAGAGCATCACACACATTAGGCAGCTATTAGCGGCGCATTTTTGTTCCAACAGAAACAGCAGCAAAGTAGGTAAATTGCGTTCATTGTTAAGTTAAATGGATCTATAGGATGAACATAGAGAAGCTCTTCCAATGCGTGAATAAGATTAAACAGATTTCCCCTGACTGGACGAATGCCAGTGTTGGCGTAATTATCCACTTATGGCCTTCGGGTGAGTTGAAATCTCTGATATTGTAGGCATACTTGATAAAATATACTCCATTAGAACTTCTGTATTGTAGGTTCACTTGCTGAAATGTACTCCATTAGAACTTCTGAGACTTTTTGACAGTGTTTATGGTTACGCTTTAGGTCTATTTCAGAACATAGGAATGGCAGGTTACCAATGTAAATTAAACGCTGCCCCTTATTGGCGATTGTCTTCTTAGAATGGTATACTTTGTTCAATTATTTTTCTTCCCTGTTTAAGAGTTTCTACATCATTATAAAATTTCTACTGAATTTATAAACTTATGTGGACACATGTTAGTGTCGGACGAGATTTGTTCACCTGTCTCTCGGTTAAATAACCTTACCTTCGTTATTTGTAAATGATACAGTATGTCAGGGTTATATAACCCTGTGCAACTATTGTTGAAGAACAATTCCTCAAGAATATTCCGCAACAAAATAGTGTCGAGCAAGAGAACATTGTATAGCTTCTGGTACATTCAGATGTATCTTCCGTACATTTTACTGGAACAAAATGTAGCAAAACTTGTAAAGAATCAGTGCTAAGAATACCCGAATGTCTAAAACGTTCTTCCTAAACAATGCTGTGACCTTGACAAGGATTTGTGGTCGGTTGTGCCTAACACAATTACCCTTGCTTTCACAATGTACAAGTAAAGGTTATTCTTAGGACATTGGAAATAAAATATTTGCTGGTACTTTTAGAGTTTGCAGTAGAATGGTTCACTGATGAAAATGTAATGGTATTTATCTTAAATAGAAATGGCTGTAAGCTTGTGCTATAATTAACCACGGAGAAATACTCTCTATTTGTAATATAAGAAACGTTATAATCCACGGAAATTATAAAACACAGTTGAACGCACTATGGTAGGTGAAATCCAATATTAACCTTTCAGTCATCGATATATACGAAACTAATCTTATTGTTTTGGGAGTTCGTAATCCAGACATCAAGGACTGAGAACTTCAACATACCTTTATTATTAAAATTTTCTTGTTGCAAACAAAGAAGTCTGAGCATACATGAGCATACAATAATTCTTCCTTATTATTTATATTATCGCAGCTATACCGAGTTTGCTAAAATAATATACCCAACAATAATAGTACTTCAGCAGTCTGGTTGAGAAAAAAATCCTTGATTTACATCTTTTATTAGAGATAATAGTGCTATGAGAGAGACAGACAGACAGACAGACAGGCAGACATAGACAGAGACAGAGAGAGAATTGTAGCTTGCATTGGGAAGATGTATTAAACATATATTGAATAATAAGGCACAAATGTCATGCATGTTTGCTGCGACAATGAATGGTATGAACCAATCTTATAAAGACATGTTTGAGTTGCGGTTTGAAAGCGATTTATCTTGGGTCTATGAATATAAAGCTGTGCGTACAACCAGTCACGTGTGCATGTGTGTGTGTGTGTGTGTGTGTGTGTGTGTGTGTGTGTCCGTTGTTTTGTAGTGAGTTAAACCCCGATACATAGAAGTGATTAGTTACGAAATTTTTTTTTTTTTTTATCTAAACTTCTCGTGAGTAGCCTAATGGGATGTCAAAATCTAATTGAAGCGTTATGTGTGTCACATTTATAATAAGGTTTACCCGATCATCAGTGCCCAATTTGACCCACATTATTTGTAATTGTCTTTTCCCGTGTCGACTAATATATCACAATAACAGGAACCAGTTTAAAACACTTCATCATTGATATAGATGATAGACCAATAATAATAAACTTCTTATCCAGCAGTAAATAAAATTATACGGGTCTAGACGGTTCATTGACATAACTATGATAAATAAAATTATACGGGTCTAGACGGTCCATTGACATAACTATGATAAATAAAATTATACGGGTCTAGACGGTCCATTGACATAACTATGATAAATAAAATTATACGGGTCTAGACGGTCCATTGACATAACTATGATAAATAAAATTATACGGGTCTGGACGGTCCATTGACATAACTATGATAAATAAAATTATACGGGTCTAGACGGTCCATTGACATAACTATGATAAATAAAATTATACGGGTCTAGACGGTCCATTGACATAACTATGATAAATAAAATTATACGGGTCTAGACGGTCCATTGACATAACTATGATAAATAAAATTATACGGGTCTAGACGGTCCATTGAAATAACTATGATAAATAAAATTATACGGGTCTAGACGGTCCATTGACATAACTATGATAAATAAAATTATACGGGTCTAGACGGTCCATTGACATAACTATGATAAATAAAATTATACGGGTCTAGACGGTCCATTGACATAACTATGATAAATAAAATTATACGGGTCTAGACGGTCCAATGACATAACTATGATAAATAATATTAAATCTACATTAGCCTCAACGAAGCAAGAGTCCATTACAAAAGCTCTGTTAGCAATCAACATGATTTGATTAAACGAAAGCACCAGTGTCTGATATATTTTGGCTCAAGGTAATTATTTATATATATATATATATATATATATATATATATATATATATATATATATATATATATGTTGACCTACATTATGTACTTTGATGCAACAACTCAAACCAGGTCTAAGCTTGTAACTAGTGAAGAAGGTTGATTGACAAGTTCTAAAGGTCTTTGCTTACCGTATTCAATAAGGTAAGGTCTTTGCTTACCATCTTCATTATAGATTTCAATAGCATTTGGTTTGGCACATCTTTTTTTTTTTTGCTAGATAATTTTCATAGTTTCACCAATTGTTTCGAAAATATGCACGGTATAGCGAATAATGTATTGACTAGTTCAAATCCTATGCCAATGGTGTTGACCAAAAGGTATGCTCAGCAAACAATCGTTCGCAATAAATCGACAACCAAGAACAGACACCATGGTGTAACAGTTACGATTTCTTCCATATAATAAATATTTTCCTGCTTGTTCTGATAATATGTCACCAAAAGTGTGCTTATTGTGATAATATGTCACCAACTGTGTGCTTATTGTGAGAATATGTCACCAAGTGTGTGCTTATTGTGATAATGTCACCAAGTGTGTGCTTATTGTGATAATATGTCACCCACTGTATGCTTATTGTGATAATATGTCACCAAGTGTGTGCTTATTGTGATAATATGTCACCAAGTGTGTGCTTATTGTGATAATATGTCACCAAGTGTGTGCTTATTGTGATAATGTCACCAACTGTGTGCTTATTGTGATAATATGTCACCCACTGTATGCTTATTGTGATAATATGTCACCAAGTGTGTGCTTATTGTGATAATATGTCACCAAGTGTGTGCTTATTGTGATAATATGTCACCAAGTGTGTGCTTATTGTGATAATGTCACCAACTGTGTGCTTATTGTGATAATATGTCACCCACTGTATGCTTATTGTGATAATATGTCACCAAGTGTGTGCTTATTGTGATAATATGTCACCAACTGTGTGCTTATTGTGATAATATGTCACCAAGTGTGTGCTTATTGTGATAATATGTCACCAACTGTGTGCTTATTGTGAGAATATGTCACCAAGTGTGTGCTTATTGTGATAATGTCACCAAGTGTGTGCTTATTGTGATAATATGTCACCCACTGTATGCTTATTGTGATAATATGTCACCAAGTGTGTGCTTATTGTGATAATATGTCACCAAGTGTGTGCTTATTGTGATAATATGTCACCAAGTGTGTGCTTATTGTGATAATATGTCACCCACTGTATGCTTATTGTGATAATATGTCACCAAGTGTGTGCTTATTGTGATAATGTCACCAAGTGTGTGCTTATTGTGATAATGTCACCAAGTGTGTGCTTATTGTGATAATGTCACCAACTGTGTGCTTATTGTGATAATATGTCACCCACTGTATGCTTATTGTGATAATATGTCACCAAGTGTGTGCTTATTGTGATAATATGTCACCAACTGTGTGCTTATTGTGATAATATGTCACCAATTGTGTGCTTATTTTGATAATATGTCATCAACTGTGTGCTCAGTTCCGTTGTGTTATCCTTCCTGACTGGAAGAACATGCTTCAAACACTAATCCGCCATATATTTGTGATTTTAATTTTCAATAAGTGGCCAAGAAATGCGGAAGCAGTTATGTACTTGGACGTAGTACACAATTATTTTCTCTATATATTCTCTACATTTGCTTTTCATTACTGAACTATCAAGTGTGTCCAAAATATCCAAATAAATCATATGTTAATGAAAAGTATCTATCTAGATACACTTACAGTGAAGTTCTTGTCGTGGGTTATCTGGCAGTTTTATGAGAGGCTGAATGGGTCAAAAATTTCACGTCTTGGACAGCATCAATGCCAGAGTACTCACTATGCACTGTAGCCAAAATACACAGAGAGAATTACTCCATAATCGTCATATTCTAATGAATAAACAGCTATTAAATCAGTACCAAGAATGCATAAATCTAAGCCAAACATCACCACCACAAATAGAGGAAACAATGCATTAAATATAGACAGAGACTACATTAGTGTGTACTTATGAGAAAGTATTCATTGTGATCTGAGTCCACTTTCCACAAAGGAAGCCATTTTGAAAGATACTTATTCTCGACTTCTTGCGCAATATACATCCGACGCTGATACTTGTGTCATTATATTAACACGGCTTACACGGCAATTTTTACACACATTGTTTGCACTTGCCTTTCTCTGTGTTGAGTAATCTATTCCCAAGACAGAACAAGTTTAAGGAACCTTAAAGTATTTGTTATTATTGATACAAGAGACCTCTCAGTGATATAGGCGACTACGATTACAAGATGCAGGATTAAATCAAATTATTCAGGGCAAGCCGGTCGGCAAGACGTATATATTATAAATAATTAATTGCTAGTTTAGGCTCAACGGAGCGAGACACCCATTACAAAATGCTATTAGTAATCAGCTATGATTATTGAATCTGGTTCATGCACGTAAGCGATATGGTTAATGCATATAAGAGATATGCCCAACGTGGAGATTCGCTTTCTAAAAAAAGGGCAATGTGCAGTGTCAAAACCTGACAATCAGTGTTGTAGCCAGGACGTAGCTCGGTAGCATGCGCTTATACATTTATTATGTATTTGATATCGTATTGATTGATTGGTTGTTTGTTTATTTGAGTCGTTGGGGAGGGGGTCTTTTGTTTTGCTTCTAGGTTTCTTTGTATTTTTGCCAGTTTGTTTGATAAGATTTTTTATCCCTTTGGGCAAAGAGTCAAAATGTAAGGAATAAATTGTCAGTTCTTGGTACATATATACGGATTATTAAAAGATATACTTATAGCATATTTCGTAGGAATCATATTTTTTTTATACCTATCATGTAAACATGATTTTTTTTGTAGATAATTGTTTTTTTTTTTTTTGTGGGCTTTTAAATCACTTTTAATACATTTTTGGCTACATCATACCGAGAAAATGGGAGCTAAGTGCCTTTCCCAAAGATACGCCGAGGCAGCCGACCTGGGCTGGCTTGGGCGGGTATCAAACCTGCAACACTTGAATTTCGGGTCAGACGTTCAGGCAACTGAGCTACCGCGGCTCTCTTCTGTATGGATAACAAATGAGTTTACGAACATTTGGAAACGTACGAAAGCCACTGGGTCTGTAAAAAGGACCGAAAAAAAACCCCAACCCATCTTTGTATGAAGTAGCGAATTAATTTAGATATATTGGAACACACGTGATGTTGCAATAATAGTCTTTAAGTTGCTATTTCTATCGCCAGGTGCGCCGATAAAGTACACATGGACACGGATATCGAGTGAGTCAACTAACAGATGTAAACAGATAAATGCCATTTTGTGTACTATAACTGGCTGAGCCCAACAAAGCTAATTAATGAAGGTATATTGGACATTTACACTTGATGTTCCGATAAGAGGCTTTGAGTTTCTAATTATGTAACCAGGAATACCGGCAAAGCTCAAAGTACTCCAAATGCTTATCATTATAGGTTTAACTCCTCATACGCATGCGATGTTGAAGAGGATTACAAGAGCACTTATGCTGGACGGCATTTTTAAAGTTTAATCTGGACCGTTTCTTATTACAATAAAAATAGAGTTTAGCAGGGCGTGCAAGAGGTAAAACTGTAATGAGATTTATTCTGTATCAAGATCAAGTTTTCTCTCTCTCTCTCTCTCTCTCTCTCTCTCTCTCTCTCTCTCTCTCTCTCTCTCTCTCTCTCTCTCTCTGAGACATCCTCTGACGCAAATTATGTATTTCTGACTCTGGAAAGTCTTCAGTAAGTTCCTCAATTAGCTGTATATTATGACTTAGCACCAGAATGAAGACTGTCGGTCGGAAGTATTTATTACTGTTACAGTTATCTTATTCTTCGTATACTTTAATTGTCGAAATTCTTATTTTTATAGTGTTAAAAATAAGACAGTAGCCTCGTCCAACGGACGAACAGACAGACAAACGGACAGATAAAATGATATGCACCAAAATGCAGATATTTAACAACACGCGCATTGTTCCCCTGATACTTAAAGTTAAACAAGCGTTGTGCAAAGAATTATATTTTTTATGATTTTGGCATATTGTAAAAATTATCCGTATTGTATATATCTAGATAATTAACTTCGTATCCATGTCTTTAAAGTACGTGCAAGATAACCCGTTTTTCAAAGAAGAACGCATTTGGTTTACTTAGCTCTTATCGCTAATTGTGTTTACATTCTTACTGGGTTTTAATTAGAATATCGCTGAAACAAACAGCATAGAAATATGAAGAGCAACAAAAGTAGATAAATTGTATTCATTGTGTACACGTTAAATTAATCTATAGGATGAACATAGAAAAAAATCACCTCTTCAAATGCAAGAGATGACGTAAGTATCCACTTATGGGTTTCAGGTGAATTGAAATCTCTGCGCTTGTAAATATACTTGCTGAATTATACTTCACTAGAGCTTCTGAAGTTTAGACATTGTTTATGTTGACGTTATAGGAGCGGTGTATTTTAGAATATAAGTATGGCAGATTACCCATGCAAATGAAATACTGCCATTTATTGGACTGGCACACTGAGTAATTTTTGTTTTCCCCCTTTTCACGAATTTCTTCATCATTATAAAAATTAATATGGAATACCTTAGGGTTTGTGGACACATGTTACTGTCGGACGAGATTTTTTTACTATTGAATTGTTTGTTTAAACACTATTTCCTGCATTACCAATAGTAAATGATGCAGTATGTCAGGACTATAGAACCCTGTCTAAAAATCATTTAACATCTATGGCAGAACAATATCCGGCTGCAAAGTTATGATGAGGTTAGCAACAACGAGTTAGAGAACATTGTCCAGTGTCCGATACGTGTCGATGTCCCTTAGTACAGTGTCAGATACGTATCGATGTCTCTTAATGAAGTGTCATATGCGTGTCGATATATCTTAGTACAGTGTCAGGTACGTGTCGATGTCTCTTAGTACACTTTATTTTAACAAAAAATAAGACTAACCTGTATAGAACTGGTACAAAAGAGATCACTTTTTTCGAGTGTAGAGTACGTTGATGTCAGATGTCAGTCGCTTAAATCTGAACCGTGACCTTGTGATTGATTTGTGGCCGGGTCCTAAATAAATTTTAAAAAATATCCTTGTATCTAACGTGTTAAAATTATGGATTCTTCTTGTCACAATAAAAACAAAATAAAATTTTATTTGAACTGTAACGGTTTGCAGTATAATTGTTTTCCTATGAATATTCTGTGCTATTTATCTTAAATGGAAATAGATTTAAGCTTCCGTCAAATGAACCAACAGGGCATACTCCCTAATTCAAGAACCAGAAATTGTTATAGTTAAAAATTATAATGTTCAGTTCAGGGCTTAGCTGAAGGTGAAAAACAATACAAGTCTCTCAGCCATTTATCGTTTCTTATTCTGATAGTAAAAACTATCTCTAACCACACTTCATCAACATCTATCAATTAGATACCACGGATTTGTTTTAAAATTGCTTGAAGCGGGGGAGTTTCAGATTTGTAAATAGTCGTACATGGACATAAAAGCACACCTTGTTCATCGTTGATAATAAATCATTTAGGATACTGATTCGGCAAAGACACATAGCGATAGACAAATGGACAAAAATATGTACAACGAAAAGAAACTGGAATAATCAGTTAGACATAAACATACGTATAAAAGCTTTGTCTAAGACGAGAAGAGTTCTAAAAGAAATTCAAAGTAAATTGGGACCTACTATTGACTATGGTTGCATTTAAAATCCACGTTTATAACTCCATCTTACATCGGAGTATCTATGATTTTGTTTCTGTGGGGATTTGAGTTTGAGAAGGGGTAGTTCAGTTTGCTACACATGGCCAACTTAACGCATTTTCCAATGAAATGTATGATATTTTAACTAAAATGGTGGTTTTCAACAGCTACCCCCCCCCCACCACCACCACCATGAATCTCCTCTAAATCAGTCACTGATCTTAACTGACATTGGAGAAAACGAAGACTTGTGTGTGCAATTGCCAGCTGAATGTTTCATTGTTTTATCAGTATGCAATTTCATTGGGAATATTCATAATATTGAGTGTTTATAAATTTAACGGATTTGCAATTCAAATTTTATTGTGACTTTTTTATATACACAACTTCTAAAACATATCACTATGGATACTACCTAATTCCAAAGTGAACGTTTTTAGTATTTATCTAGGAGACTTGTTCTCTTTATTTTACCTCAGTTATAGATGTATGTCAATTGTTATGATTTTTATTTCTCCCACGAAAAGAAAATATAAATCAGTGTACATTAAATATCTTGACATTCGAGATCGGATAATTGGTGATTAATTGTATGTATGATATGTATCATTTGTTACCGTTTATGTTAATGTTTCATCTTATATTTCAAAGCACAGCAGAACATATAAAAGACTTTGGCTATAGCACAGACCAAATTTGGCTCAGATCCAGTAACGTTTATGCTACTGAATTCTGAGAATACTTGAACTTGTTGCTGCGGTAACAGAGTCATAATTTGCTAATTCTATAGCAATACACATTGAAAAAGTATTTAGCCCAGGAAATATACTAGAATAACGTACCTCAAGGAAACACTTCTATTTTCTAGATTCTAGATTCATATAATTCACATGTATTAATTGCAAAGTGTCATATTGACCTGGCGGAAGATCCAGAATCCAGACTTTTGAGATACGTTCATAAGTTGACTCCATTAAAAACTTAATTTTAACAAAACAAATACAAAAATTATCCAAAAAATGTCAAAAATGTAAATTCCTTGTTAGTAAGGTTCATGAGTTAGAAAAGGATACATCAGTCTTCTCCATCCATACTAATTTTAGATACCCAATATCTCAATATTGTTTATGTTTTTTGGATCTCTCTACTAACTAGAGGAAATAGTATATATATATATATATATATATATATATATATATATATATATATATATGTATGTATGTATGTATATGTATATATACAGCTCCCTGTCACAAACATAATAACGTCAGGTGAATAGATCAAGCAAACGGAAAATAATGAAATATGCGAGTGTCATATTAATGAAAAAATCAATTGCAAAGAAAAACAAGTGAAAGAAGAAACATAATATTTTGATGGGTCATCTTTGAACAGTAATATGCATCACATGTATGGAGAGAAAAGACGCAGACAGACAGACAGGCAGAAAACACCATAAAAGAGAGACAATGCAGATATTACACGGGAACGGACACACTTGCACAGTTTGATTCAAATCAACATGTTGCATAGCGGAAATCTGACAATAGCGCATAAAGGTGACGTTCTTTTAACTTTAAAATTCCCGTAACACTTATTTATATTTGCCAATCAGATTTACCTTTCAATATCCCGTTAAAGCTATAAAAATCTGGATTTCTATGATCAGTATTAAAGGATACCGAATGCGAGTTTTCATTTATAGAAATATAATTACAATATTCAATCTATTTACACTAAAGCTGAAAGCTTATTGAATAGACATGGCACATGACGTATTCAGTTGTGCCTTATTGCCTGTATAAATCAGGTTGGTCGCGAGCTACTAAGAGAGATTATATCCACAGGGAGCTACTTATGACCTAGATTTATTGTTATTTTCTGGCAAGCCCATGGAATTATAAATAGAACGTACTGATCTTTGTACGCCATGCAGCTATAAGCCACTATGTCATAGCGTCAACAAGTGGACGCTACGAAACCATACTATAGTTCTTAATGGAGCAACAAAATTATAGTCCAAGTTACCAAACAGTTTTATTCTCTTCTTACAAAGCATAAGCGTCTATATGATATGTAACGTTTTGTTCTGTGTGTCATGCTCATGCTGTATTCAAAATGGCAGCCTGTTACGCTCGATTGTTTAAAGGACACTTCTAGACGTTTTTGGTAAGACCTTGAATTTGTTTTTAGGTGGAATAAACTAAGAAAACTTCGGTCTGTAATAGTATGTATGCATTGTTATGTACATGAGCTAAACTGTTGTCAAAAAAACACCTAAGTGTGAATCACACCAGTCTGCTCCATGGATAGATTTAGGATTGAATTCGTACCCAGTCCACGAAGGAGGTAGGGGTACTAATATTATTACTACGCAGCTATATGATGATTTTGGCCTTATATGTGTTTTGTTTCCAAACAATACAAACTGTTTCGATAAATATGTTCAGTGTCTATTTGTTATTGTTTTCGCCTATTTAATACTATTCATAAAGCCTCGTTTTATTGTCTGTCGCAAAAAAATGGCAAACCAGCACGGTAAGGCAATTTTTACATCGGCGATCCGCTTGATTTTCAAGACATGGTGGAGGATTAACACGATTTTTTAGACCAGAAGTAGACACATTTTTTAAACTCCACTTTCAACAGTTGTCAGTTCACTTTCAAACTGAGCGAATAGTGCGAATTGGTATGATGGAGCACATGGTTTAACCGTATTTCTGGAAAATTCGGCATGGTTGAGAGAATTTGTGTTATGGACATAAATCTGTTGTTTTAAATAAAATGTATGAGAAAACAATTCAGCAAAAATGTGGAATTCGAACAATTTAAAAACAAGAATTACATTGCCTAATTTATTTCACACATGAAATTTCAATTCACATTTAAAAAATTGCATTTGTTATGTTTAAGCTTTCAAAGAGTCCTCCAGAGTGTCACGTAGAGAGAGTTGAGAGAATTTATGTTATGCATCAACTCGAAAAACGTTTTATGCTTCGTTTTACTGTACATTTACTATTGATCATTGTGCAGTTAAATAAATATTACTGTCAGGTAGAATTCACAAATTAGTTGCTAATAAAGTTGTTGCTTTTAATGAGAATAGTTTGTTATTATGTTTTATTTAAAGAGCATTTGATAAATTGCATGATGTAGGCGGGGCTCAGCAGCTTGTTTACGATCTGACGTCATTCCCTAAGATTGACTTTTCTACATGGTCGACTGCATCAATTTATATGATTCAGTTGACTATTTAGAAATTGGTATCACTACCACAGTCAATACTAAATGCATTAATAGTCAGCAATCTAGGCAATATCACTTTTTGTCAACAAATGTTCTAAATATGATATCTGGTTTTGAAAGATATCTTTTGGCAGGAGCAGCTACGTGGGATCGTAGTCAGTAGCGTCCCTTAAATTCGATAGGTGGCAGCACGGAACAAAGCGGTCCAACATTACTTCCGGTTTATTTCCTGCTTTACAAACAAACAAAAAATTTAAAATTGTCTCAGTCTTACTGATGATGGACATTATCGTCACTCAGAGGGGAGTTAAAATAAAGAACACCCCCACAACCCCTCCCCCCCCCAAAAAAAACAAAAAAACCCAACAAAAAAACAAAAAAAAAAAAAACGCGTAGCTAAGTTATCTGGGCGAAAAGGAGTTAATCGATAGGTACGCAAATATTAAGCAAAGTCGTTGTCAAAAGTAGAAAATCACATATTCTTATATCTGCATAAAAAATGGAATACGCATTATTTTCACAGTTACCTTTGTGATTCTTTTCTACAATTTATTTTTATAACATATGTTTTTCCCTAAAATTATGTAATCTACGCACCAGTCAACGATATGTTCTGAAGAATTCTTTAAATATTTAGTGGGTGGGGTAATTTAGTCTTTAAACACGCCTTCATTTTCATGAAACTATACATTTTCAATTAAAAGTGTCTCTTCTGTTTTTAGTTTCTTTGCTCCAAATTATCAAACGTTGAAAAAAGTGACATAGTGATAGTTTGCTATTTAGTATATATTCAAATGAAGAAGTCGTGAGTTCTTAAATATTCTTTGTGCAAAAGGACAAGCATTCACACTTTTCGATTACCAGACCAACTGCAAAACTGTTGTGAATGTTTAGTTCTATTGTATAGATTATTTTTAATGCTATAAATATTCAGAATATCATTTTTTTGTGCATTGTCAGATTTGATATTGGGAATTTTTTTTAATTTTTATTTTAGATCCCAATACAATTTTGCTTTTTCTGTTGAAATATAAATTATTTTGTAATGAGATAAAGAAACAATCTTTTAAAAAATTTGACATAAGAATGTGCAATTTCATCAGGACTTCAAATAATGAAAAAGATGTCTACTTTGTACGGAGTTTTTTTTTACTTGTTGATTACTGAATTTTATATTGTTACGGGAGGCACAACTTCAATTGAGATTTTGAAAATAATCTTGGATTAAGACTATCAGAGTATTATTATCTTGATTATGAAGGCTGTGTCTTCTCATTTAAAATGTATTGATTTGATATTAAACCCATAGATGTTTGCTCTTACTGAATTTTTATTTTGATTTGGTTTAACAGCCATTCATCACATTTCAGGTTATTTAGAACAATTTCCCAGAGAGAGGATAAGGAGCAATATAGGACTTCCCTATCCTTAATAAAAAAAATTGCGGATACGAAAATGAAGTTAATAGCATTTCATTTTGATATATACTAGGCTGGCGCTACATTTTGAACTGAAGGAGACCACAATTATTAATATATACTGTTTTTGTTAAGTAAAAAAAAAGCCAAATGCAAAGGTTAGTGACTCCTACTGCTAACGTAGTATATCTTTTGATTCACATAAAAATAACTTAAGACATTATTTGTTTTCATTGATACATGCACTATGAATCATGCATTCTTAGGGATAATACAAGATCTAACATTTGTTCTGGCGAACTATAAAATCCGAGGATAGACCAAATATCGGATTTTTCTGTGGCTCTAACTATTGGGAATATAACTGGCTACGATTCCTCATTCCACTGTGTTTCTATGGGTCGTGAAAAACTTAACAAATCTTCTTGATGACAGATACTGCGTTCCTCGCTCTAATTATTAATATGTACCTTCATGCATTTGCTGCTTCTATGGAGAGTGCGACTATCTCCAAATTGGGACTCATAATTAACCTTGTATATATCAGCTTCACCTGTAACCCAAAATACAGCTTCCGATTTTGTTGAAGAAAATGTCATATCCCAAAAGACTAAATATAAGCTATATAAAGGATTTTTATCTTTCTATACAGAATTAATTGGTTGGTTTTGTTGCTTCGTAAAATTTTACTCCACCTCTTGAATTTTTGTGTGCATTGTCCTTTCCAAATTCTCATTCAGTTATCGTGGCAATTCATTTCATAAATATTTTCGAGAATGATTATTTTTGTAAGTGGAAACACGTTCTCTTCTTTAATTTATCAGTTAGGCAAAACAATGTCAACACGCACCAAATGTCAGCCAAACGTTTTTTTTCTTTAACATGGAGTCGAGGTAGCTCATTCAACTCGTAATCCAAGGGTCGCGGGTTCGATACCTCCCCATGCCAGTTCGGATCGGCTGCCTAGGTGTGTTCTTGCAAAAGGCTCCCATTTCCTTCGTTTGATATATGTGTTAAAAGTGCCTTTAAATTTAACAAAAACAAAAAACAAATCCTTTTCTTCATCAGTCTTTTTACATAGTCCAATAATCTCCTATAGTCTTTGGTTGGTCAAGTCACTCTTTAACATTAACCATGCAACTGTTATATCCTCAGCTGTTTTAATTTATGGACAGCTGTTCTTAAATGTAATGTAAAAGCAGGAAAATGCTTGCAGGTATACTGATAATTATGACCCTCAAACACTGAAAATTTATATGCCATATCAGATGAAGATAATATCAATTTTGATCCGAGAGGGTTTACGATACACTAGTTTTCTGGTCAATCCTGTATCCACTCTATGTCTGTACAATAAATCAATGTTGGCTTTGTGACTTAATGAAGCAACGACAGGCAGAGACTCTTTGATTGACATATCATAATTTACTTTGTCAATGAAAAAAGATAATAATACTCAATCAAATGCACTACAGGAGGTGAATATGCGTGCTATGTAAGTCTGGCATCGACCGTCCGACTCCCCGTGTTTAAAGAGCAGGCAAAACAGTGCAAAGAACTATTTATCAATAACAACTGCAGCGTTAGAGCATTTATTGGATTGCCATTTCATGTTTGTATTTGGGTAACACTTTAAGATGGGTATTTTGGTTCTATAGGTAACCGAAGTACACACAAGGAACCAAGCAAACAATCAACTCATACAAAAGTGAACAAAGGAACTAAAGAACACGCCCACGTTTTGATAGAAATTTTTAAATGTACGACAAATACACAACGAAGTATATACTAAATCCTGAAAGGACGATGGAAAGCGACACAAAAAGAGTCAGAGCACAGATACAGGGGAAAAAAGAGAAGGCGAGCAGAAATAATTAAAGTCTTGTATAATTTATTTTCTAAATGTATGTACTTCACGATTGAGAATTTTACGTTGCAAACATAAACATAGAACACAGATGTTTCTCGTGTTTTTTTAAATATATGTTAAATTTTGAGACAAAGTTTCTGAATAAAGCATCTCTGATATTGATGAATTTCTACCGACAAGAGCAGTACTTTTACTTCGTGACATGACATATGTTATATAGGTGGAGATAAAGACAATGAGTTTCAAAATTTTAGTAATAACCTCCATTCAGAAGCCCGTCGGTCAAATACGAACGACACAAAACATAGCTTCAAAACCTTGAGCCGCTTATGTATTCAATAACAAATATGTGTTACTGGTAATCAATATAAAATGCCAACTGCTATGTTTCAAAAGACAAAACATGGCCTTGAATAGGGGTCGGGTCTTTTTCTATTTCTGTATAAAAGTGGTGAAGTAGTTTCCTTTGTTTTATTTCTATTGGAAGAGAGAAATGAAAATCAATAGATTTTGATGAGCAAACACGAATTCAGATTTGCATCAATCCTCCTGGTGTTTCACTTGAAATAGACAACACTAGAGACAATGAGTGGATCAGTGGATTTTTTCTTTTTTTTGTGTTTTTGTTTTTTTCTTCCCAAAATGGTATTTAAGTTTAAAGATATTTAATTGCCATATAAATGAAGCAATTCGGGTTTGGCAACACGTTTTCCAGCTTAGGTACAGACCTTCACCTAAATAAAATCACTTAGCATATTCAATGAGGCAGAGAGAGAGAGAGAGAGAGAGAGAGAGAGAGAGAGAGAGAGAGAGAGAGAGAGAGGACCATGATTGATATATATGAATATGCGTGATACAGATACAAATATTGACATAGATATTGTAAGTAATCATTTACAAAGACATGAAGAAAATCAAGAAAAATCGTCTGGTTTCTTCACTAAAATCTTGAACAACTTTAAACACTTTAAAAGATAGCTGAGATGAAGCTTAGAAACTGGAAGGTCCATCGTTGCAGGAAAAAGTAAGTGATTATGATTTAGAAATAAGATCCTGCGTTGAGCTCCATAACGGCTACACCCTAAAAAGTAATGGGACGCAGTTTCAGGTGATTCTCGACAAATGCATAATGAAAATTGAATTACAAGGTACAAGAATAAGTCATTAGTTAGAGCACTACAGTTATTTATAATTATTGCATGGAGGATAGAATATTTCCTCACATCATATGTTTAGTATGTTCACATGTTAAACAAGTTAAAAGTTGACTAAAATTCAGCCAAAGAATGGAGCAAGTCTTTCGTCTTTAGAAAGATCGTTCCACAAAGATAAGGTCGAAATAGTAAATTACCTCCTTGACATTTTTAATCTACAATGTGGAATTTCGAAAAGAAATAAATTATTAGATTATAACTTGTTAGATCGGCGGTGGGAGATGGTAATAGATCATATGGATAAAATGGGTATTGACTATCCATAATGTTATACAAGGTTAAAAAATTATGGCATTTTCGTCTTTCACCAACCAGTTTCTCAATACTAGTTTTAATTGTAGTTCTTTTAGTAGGTCCGGTAACAATTCGAGCTGCCTCTAATTGGATTTTTTTTTCTAATCTATCTGAGTATCTCTTGAGAACAGCCATAAAGGGTGTCGTATCGATCTTTTTCTTAAAATGGGCATTTCTGATGTTCACGTTTCTGGATTTATCTGCGGTTTGATGTATTTAATGTCATTGTGCATTTTAGCAAGCTTCTATGACCTTTCTTTGATGGTATCACAGTTTTGTTTCATTTTAAGCTTTGTGTAAATGGGTCACTATATTTTACTACAAAGTCAATTACCTCCGATCTCTTTCATCATGAACTTTTATCGACTACAAACGATAAATATTTTACATTCCTGTCACTAGCTATTGACATGCTCCTTTGGCTTCTACATTGAATGTTGCTGTGTTGCCTTTGCGGCCAATCGTATTACCTTGCTCAAGTCATTTCTGAACAATGTATCCGTTGTATTCTCAGCTCGTATTGTGTATTGGCAGTAATTCCCAGAAGCACGATCAGTGCACATACAATCAGAACATCTCGTGGTTTTCCTACCAAAATCCACCTTGGAAATACTTCGGTGGACTGATACAGATTAAAAAGAGGTAAATCCCCGGAAATCGGCGGAGAACTCACTGAAGTACGCTAGGAAAAAATAAAACCGTATCAAAACATAATATCTTTATGGAATTCAGTACATTCAGTAAAAGAAAAGTCTCTAATAAATTCATACTTGAGAAAAGAAACTTGGGAATGTTTTAGCCAAGAACAAATCATCGCAATTGATACGTCGCCGTAATAAACGTTGATTGTGACATGCATAAAGACGTAATTTGGTAAACAAGGTATATGTCTATATACAGCAGCGGCTACTATAGCATATCCGATGTATTTATTTCGATCATTGGCGGAAAGACTCGAGCGTGTTCCAATTTAAACACATATTATTGTGTTTGTATGCCAAAGAACATATTCACATTTCCCTGCAGACAAGATATCACAGTAAATATCGGTACCGGAAGAAAACAAGATCACATGGGTACAGTCTGGGTTTGAAATGCTTTAGTTTCCGACAGAACTTCTTTTAATATCGTCTGAACAATACATTTATGTTTTTTTTTTTTTTTTTTTTTTTTGTTTTTTTTTGTTTTTTGTACCCTGATGGACCGACAAGAGATACGAGATAATCTTTGATTGAAAACCCTGCATGTTGTGGTCCACAGAAAAACACTAATACGCAATTAAACCCTCTGATGGAGGTAAAATACGCACTAAGTAAGTCTGTTCATTGATCGTCTGGCTCTTTTTTAAAAGAGCAAAGATAATGTTTTGTTGCACGATTCATCAATAAGGATTGATCGAGTTTCCACCAGCATTACATTGCACAGCATATTTAAAATGGTAAGCAACATTTTTAGTCTTAGCATTGGAACTCATTGACAGAAATATAAAGCTACAATGTAACAACAAAAAAGAACATAATATAATAAGATAAACAATTCATGGAATGAACACTTAACTAACCAACAAACAATATATTTTGATGATAATAGCAAAATGTGTGACAAATGAAAAACACGAAGGGAACTTTGTAGGAACTACTAAATAGGGAGGGAGACTGCGATGAAGCGATATAGTGGAAGAAAGACAGGCACACACACAAACGTTGAGAGAGAGAGAGAGAGAGAGAGAGAGTTTTGGTTGATGGACGTTTGACATTTATACACTTCCTGATGTAAAATTTTACACAATGGCTCTCGATATAATCGATATTTCATGGAATTAAGGTAAGTTATGCGGGAGATATCTAGTTTGGTCTGCAAGAATTCTAAATATGGCATCATTAGTTTGTTCCACTCGGAAACATACTTCCATATATAGCAAGAATCTTTACAACTCTTCTTTCTGAATAACAATAAGTTCCACACGCTGGTTTGTTTGTATTCTCCGGCAATAAGAGCTCGGTATTTGACTGTATCATCCGCCTATAGGCGCTCGCAATTTGATTGCGAATATATCTCAAGACTCGGACCCAAATATAATGTTAGAACAGTGGATCTTATTAGCTATCAAGAATAATTCTTTTCTATCGGTGTTAAGAATGAAGCTAATTATTTTGTCCCCAAAGACAAAACTTTGTCTCGAGAGTCGATTATTTCCATATCTATCTATCTATCTATCTATCTATCTATCTATCTATCTATCTATCTATCTATCTATCTATCTATCTATCTATCTATCTATCTATCTATCTATCTATCTATCTGTGATGAGTTTCTTTCAGTGTTGTTGCACATTTTAGGTCTGTTGCATAAGAACTCATTTCACCTCCAGGTTTTATTTTGGCAATCCTGATTCCAGATTTACACAGTTTCTTTGTATTTCAATTCAAATGGCATATTATCGAATGCAGTGTTTTTTTTTCGCAATTAGTCACTGTATCCTCAATTTGGATTTTTGCATTTTCCGTGAGTTATCTTGTGATCTGATGTTATTAATTTACGTTACCTGTTACTAATTAGTATGTTAGTGAGAGGATCATTTTTAAGTGCGCGTATTTTAAACAAACATACATTTCTGACAGTATCTAAACATACATTTCTGACAGTATCTAAATTTAAATAAAATGTTACTGTATTTTACTTCAAATTACGCGCATTATTAAATAGTTATGGGTGGTTTGGACGACATGTTGAATATAATATGACTATCTTTGGTAAATCATCCTACCACCTTTAAAACATTTATATGTAGAATTATTGCTGTGTGATTATATTGCTCAACATTTTATCAATTGGATTGCTTAGTGTTCTGCATAAAAATATTTTATAACTTTAATGTTACATTGACTAAAGACCCATTCTTATCTTTGCCATATTTGGCTGAATATTATCACCGTCACCATGCATTTAATTTTAACTAGAAAAAAATGTAAAAAACCCCAATAAATATTCCACTTGTATGTTGCCAGGTCTTGTCACACTAATTTAGGCAAATAGTTCCACTAATATTTTGTGTCTTTCTCTTCAGTCGTGTAACCTTGTACTTGCCAAGATAAAAAAAATGTATCTCCTGTATGTCCGTTTTACTTTATGGATACTTACATGGATACTTACAGCAAAAATTAAAGATATTCTCTAGTAAATTGTAACCAAAGAAGTCCCATCACTATTCCTTCCCAAAATAGTCTTTAAGGAAACCATACGAATGATTTTGTACTTCAACGAACTGCTAGAAGTAACACTTTGACTAAAGAACAAGAGTATTTGAAGTGTCAGCTAAACATGCTTGTAATCAATTAAGTGGACTGCGGGTGGTGCAAAATGAATGTAGCTAAGTTTATTAATAATTGTTTGACTCCACTTCTAAGCAGAATTTATCAATAACGTTCACTTGAACTGGATTTTCATAGCATTTCTATATTTCTATACATATTGGAAATTATAACTGATGGATGTTTTAACTTTATAAACAAGCGAATTTCGTCTACAGAATAAAAAACTTACACAAAAAAACAAGCAGAGAACAATCAGTCAACATCTTGTCAAACGAAGGAACAAACAAATAAACTCACGTGTTTTGACGACTATGCCAAAATCAACAATAATTACACAACGAAAGATGCCACATGATGGCAGTGAAACATGAAAAGACACGTAAAGAAAGGACACACAGGCAGAGGGAACGAAAAAGATTCAAACAAGGATTTGTAATTTTAGTCCTTTCCTCTGCTGCAGCCTTAACAAGGATTTGAAATTTTAGTCCTTTCCTCTGCTGCAGCCTTAACAAGGATTTGTAATTTTAGTCCTTTCCTTTGCTGCAACCTTAACAAGGATTTGCAATTTTAGTCCTTTCCTTTGCTGCAACCTTAACAAGGATTTGTAATTTTAGTCCTTTCCTTTGCTGCAGCCTTAACAAGGATTTGTAATTTTAGTCCTTTCCTTTGCTGCAACCTTAACAAGGATTTGTAATTTTAGTCCTTTCCTTTGCTGCAGCCTTAGCAAGGATTTGTAATTTTAGTCCTTTCCTCTGCTGCAGCCTTAACAAGGATTTGTAATTTTAGTCCTTTCCTCTGCTGCAGCCTTAACAAGGATTTGTAATTTTAGTCCTTTCCGCTGCTGCAGCCTTAACAAGGAATTGTAATTTTAGTCCTTTCGTCTGCTGCAGCCTTAACAAGGATTTGTAATTTTAGTCCTTTCCTTTGCTGCAACCTTAACAAGGATATGTAATTTTAGTCCTTTTGTCTGCTGCAGCCTTAACAAGGATTTGTAATTTTAGTCCTCTGCTGCAGCCTTAACAAGGATTTTGTAATTTTAGTCCTTTCCTCTGCTGCAGCCTTAGGAAAAATGTTAACTAATATGGCTCTTTATCCTTAGACTAATATGGTTATTGCTACCCTTTGACTGGTTATGCAATTAAATTATCTCCCAAATTTTCAATACCCTAACAATTATGACCCGACTCGATTTTCAAGTTATTCTTTGACAGATTCCTGTATATTCATCCAGTGCATTTTCAACTACTTTTTTTAAATCGGCAATTCCCACATTCTCGTTCAAGAAACACGCTGTTATATTTGTCACTAAAGGGGATAGCATATGTCGCAATGACTGAAGATACAAACATCAAGTTTATTTGGATTGAAAATGCCAATTTTCTCATTGTTTGAGCAAAAATATTACTGCTGGTTTTCGTCTCGTAATAAACCTCCGGAAAATAATCTTGAATTACACAACCAGTAGAGTTTCTTCAACAGTTAAATGCCACACAGAAGCTAAAAGCACATCTAGTAATGTTGTATATAACTGACCTTTGGACACATTTCAGAGACAATGTTTGCAAACACGAATCTTCAATAGCTATCAATAGGGAGCACCTGCATTCAATTGTAAGGCACTTCTAAGGACGCTTATCCTGTATCAGAAGGGTGGGAATGGGGTACATTACGAATTAGGAATCAAACAAAGAAAGTAACTAAATAACAATCTAATCAAATTTTCTATAGTAACATAACTTGTACAATAAATATAGAGCATTGATAGAAGCTACATAACGAGGGAATAAACATTGGCGTAAGCATAGAAAGAAAAGAATAGCGAAGACAGTGGCGGCGCGAGGGTTCGAGGCACATGTTCTTTAGTGGCGCCCCTACTTTGCCACAGAAAATAGTTTTTATGTCAGTTGCCAACCTCCACCTCCCTCCCCCCTCTACGCCCCGGTTACAGCTAAAAAAGGCTCCCGACGGCGCCCCCTCCCCTCGCCCGGGAGCAATTACCCCCTCCCGACTCCCTCGTCGCGCCGCCACTGAGTGAAGGTGGATTTGTACATTTTATGTCTTTGCACATAAGCTTGAATTGACCTTGTTGGCATATATTCAGAATACGACTACTCTTTCAATTTGCCGATGGGACTAACAACAAATAGGAGCTTTCAGGGACTATCTAGTTTGGTCTAAAGTAACTCTGAATTGGATATTCATGGTCCCGTTTTCATGCAACTCCTCAACTTTAGTACGTGCTCTACTAAAATACTTCCCTCTGTAAAATTCTGATAAACTCAAATTTAAGAGAAATATCTCAATGTTATGCCTCCAAAATAACCATTTTAAATATGGATTTAATGCAATTATATCATCGTCATTTGCAAATATTTAGCATGTGGAATTTGAGTTAAGTTTGTACTCGGACTTGAGACGTTTTATGAAAGCGTGACGTGGTCTTAAAAAGTGTTGCAGGCGTGGGCAATTGTTCCTTTGATATGACATTAATTCTATTAAACTGCGAGAATGTTTCACTCGTTAAAGGACACTAACCCATACACACTCACTCATATTTAACTTACCGCCATTTGAAGCGATACCGTTGATTACGAATACATTAATACGGTACATGGCTGAACTACTTTATTGTGACCATAACCCCTAGTTCCGCGATGGATGTGAACAGCACGTCTATTGTCGACTTTAGGGAAGAGATATTTTACAGCCGGACGATTTACACGATTTTCTTGCTAAGCCCAGGACCTGATTTACTCTTTTGGAATGTCATATATTTGATCCGAAACCAAAAACAAAAATATAAATACTGTACATTAATCTCATGAGTGCACTCAACCCATGGACGCATCAACCATATTAGCAAGTTCATTTCGTCCGATAGAGGGATGGAATTAGCTTGAAATACACAGTGTCTTACTGTAACTTTATTAACACAACATGAAACAATTTTATATTTGGTGCACAATATTTTCTTTAATCATATTGTAAATAGATATTTAGCGGTTTGTGATATGTTGGCCGAGAAACCCTAATTTAAAATTGTCACTAAAGGTTATATATATATATTTATCTCTACAGGACGGCACATAAATAGCACCGAAGTTTGAATCTCCTTTTTGATCTCTATTATGGCTAACTTTTGAGTTCTCAAACACATACTAAAGCCTTGAAGCAGAGATGATTTTGTATATATGTATTTACTTGATCAGTTTATTTCTGGTCTTGCTATGTGCTCATTTGTCTTACATAAGAATTCAATCCAAAACCAGGTGTTGGCTTGCAAATACCTCTTCCGGATTTACAAGCAATTCTCTCGGTATTGCATTTGAAATGGCATATTTGTAAAAACAGTAGGCAGAATTTTTTTCGGTTTCGTTGCTAAGTATGTCTCTTTAGGAAATCTATATCTTAAAGGCTGGATATATCTCATGCCAAAAGAACTTGATTCATCTATGACTTGAATGCATTTTATTTCAATGAGCATTATCGCGCCCTTTACGCGTAATTTCCCTGGTAATAATTCAAAGTGTAATTTCAAACAACTGTATTGACAATAGCGTACATTTCTTGGCGTATTTTGTTTCCAAGTCCATTAATGAGTAATTTTATATGCATTTACTTCAGAGTGCGCTTTTTAAAGGTAAGTGAATCATTTGGACGACAAGTTTGTCCAAATTGAACGGCGTGTAATCTTTTGAACGATATATCCAAGTAATTTACCAATATTTCATGTTGACTTCACTATGTAAAGGTTTACAAATTGATTTTGAGCATAAAATTCCAAAATAGTGCCTTCAAATCTTATGTTGTGGATAACGTTTTATGTCAGAGTACTTTGTCTCAAAACGGACTGGATAACGTTATCTTTCAGAGTACTCTATCTCAAGATTGACTGGATAACGTTATCTGTCAGAGTACTCTATCTCAAGAGTGACTGGAACTATATCTCAAGAGTGACTGGATAACGGTATCTTTCAGAGTACTATATCTCAAGAGTGACTGGAACTCTATCTCAAGAGTGACTGGATAACGGTATCTTTCAGAGTGCTCTATCTCAAGAGTGACTGGAACTCTATCTCAAGAGTGACTTGATAACGTTATCTGTCAGAGTACTCTATCTCAAGAGTGACTGGAACTCTATCTCAAGAGTGACTGGATAACGGTATCTTTCAGAGTACTCTATCTCAAGAGTGACTGGATAACGGTATCTTTCAGAGTACTCTATCTCAAGATTTATCGTCAGTTTTCAAGATATTTTCATTCAGATTATCGTTTTCATTGCCGTCTCGGCTACGTATACCTGCATCCTCAATGCTATAATTATATATTTCTTTTCTTTCTTGTATCTAGTTGATATTATATGTGTATATACCCTTTGACGAAGTGAATATAATGTTTTATGAACCAGTAAACCTGATACTGAGAGTCAATATGATAAGTTCAGGTGTTTATAAAACTTCATATTCATTGAGACTAAGATCTGTATTTGTTTTATTACATGATTTAGAGAAATAACTTGCAATTTAATTTGTTTTAGAATTGTACAAATGCCATTTCAGCTGCATAACGCTGGGAACATACAGTTAAGACATCACGTAAAAGTCAATAGTCATGATGAGACATAAACAAATGCCGGTGCGATATGGAGAAATATCGCATATCACGTAACGTTGTTCCAGGAAATGAAAAACCATCTCTCACGGGAATTATGTAATACATTTGTCTGTTTCCAAAAACCTTGTACTTTCAGAAACCTGGCTCAACATATTTTCGTACTCTGTCTAGTTCTATATAACCGGAAGGCTAAAGTCTTCAGCTTGGAACATACTATTTATATACACCAGATTTACGTTTCTTTTAGATTCTGACCAGCTGATATATCTTTTTGACTATCTACTCAGAACTGGAATAAGTTTGAGCGTCAATAAAAGTAGCTATAATGTACAAGCACGTGTCAATAACTCCACTTTGCTTCTAAAACTTGTCGATTTCTTTTATTTGCTATACCTGCTTTTTCAGCTTATAGGAATAAAGGTGTTCAGTCTTCAAAATACAAAATAAAAATTCGGGGTAAGCGGGACTTGGCCCAATCGTTGTTGAGAACCATTAGGACTACACTTTTGCTTTGAGTATACTTCTTGCCAGCAACAATTCCCTCTTTCCTTGCATATCAAATTCATCAAAATATAACTTGCGCAAACACTTTCGGTTTTCAAATTACGCGTATTTCTTAAGGGCATCAACATGATTTGTTATAGTATTATGAAATAGAACCTGGGGTTGCAATGTGCATGGATTCGGTAATGTTGTTTTGATTATGAAAAGTCACGTATGATAAGACCTGATGTCTCGTTCTTTTCGATGAAATCGATAAAGTAAACATCGTACTATTCCTCGTCGATGAAATCGATAAAGTAAACATTGTACTACTTCTTTCTTGAAGTGATTGTTTTGCAAAGTTTAGATAACATTTTTTTCTCCATTATTGAATTGTCTTCATAACAGTCCTTATGAAAGAGAAACCAACACGAGACTGTTATGCAAGAGAGAATAACATAATCACCATTAAACATCGTATTGACAAGGCGTGTACGTTTTTTTTTTTGGGACATGTAATATTTCAGAAAGGCGAAATCTCATATTTCTGCCTTTCTGATTCAATGGATTTACGAGAAAGATCCAAACACATGTAATTAGCCTCCATTTTGCTGCTGCCGGTATAATTCAAGTTTAGGCACTGATTACATCCATCTAAATATTTGCAACGTAATTACTTCACAAATGTTCAAAAAGACACAGATTACTATTAAAAGACCAGCAATTAATTGGAACGCTTTAGTAAAGGACAAATAACCATGGTAAACAACACGAGATAATTAACGAATGTAACAAGCCAGAAACCAGTCTGATGTTTTAAACCAGTAACAGCTAATATTCAGACAGGTAGAATCTCGTGCAGAAGTAAAGATTATTGTATCGCCAATATGGAAGTTAGGATAATGCAAATTCGCTCAGATCCATGTCTTTAATTTTCGCATCGCAAAGTATGTTGACAGAAACCATTTATATATTTATGAAAATCCATGAAAAGCGGAAAAAAAGAAGAAAATAAGAATCTCTATTTTATTCATTGAGTCATTATTATTCGACCTATGTGATGCGTGTGAACTTTTAGCTGACGACTAATTTGGCGTACCGTGTGCTGCAGGCTGGTTGTTAATGACAGTAAATACCAAAATCTGTACAAACTATCCCTGAATCATAGGGTTTGTTCAAGACGCATGATAAAGATGAAACTAACTAATTGACAAACAAGTTATGTGTGGTTTTAACAACGAATTAACCGTTAACCATAGGGTACCATTATGAAATGTCGTCATGAAAGATGTTTGATCGCGGGTTCATTCTGCCGATGAACAGTCAGCTAAAATTACTGAAATGCAAATGTGTTATCAACTACATCAGATTATGTTCCAAGTCAGAAACGTCCCTTACGCCCTAATTTTTAGTAAATGCTATTAAACTTTACAATTCTTCAACAGATCTTCTAATGCAATTAACATTGGAATTAACATGACAAGTGACAAAAAATGTGCTATGATATCTAGTTTTGTAAAGTTGCTGATATTTCCAATTAACTCTTTTTTTTTCTTTTTTTTCTTTTTGTTTTTTCTTTTTTTTAAACTTGCAAGTGGCTCTGAATGATTTCAGATTTAAGCGCAACAAAGCTTCTGACATAAAATCGCGTGGCAGCAAACAAGGAGGACAAGGTTATGCGTGCTCAAAGTTCATGGATAATATTTTGATCGCACGTGCGAATCATACCCCTTTTGCTTCGCGGAGCTAGGTAAGGTTTTAATGGCATCTTTGATGATAAGACGTGTCTACATTAAGCTCATTGAGGATGAAAATACAAGTTCGAAAATAAAGTATTTTTACTCTGATTCCACCTTTGATGAATATAAAAGGTCTTATCCTTTGTCAGAATTAATGATTTCTTTAATTCGGAACTATTTCCGCCATTTCTCTTTGAAAAAGACTAATGATAGAAATCAAAATAGATACTGTAGCGTAAGACGTTCTCAAAATGTAATTCCCATTCTCTTGATAAATCAAACCTTTTGCCTTTGAATATTGACTAATTGAATCTTGTTTGAAACTAAACCTAAGCGGACTTCTTATGAAAAGTCTCCGTCAACTGTGATCAATGAAAATGAGTACAATTCATAAAAGACAGTGGCAATACGTCTTTAAAGCTAATTAAAAAAGAGCTCTGTTGTTCATGTCTTGACTGTTAGAGAAACGTTCCCATTTTCAGAAACTTAGTAGTGGTATAGAAATGGTAAGTTCTAGTCGCTATTGTTTTGGACTGATTTTTCAATTTTTAATTTGCGCTATACAACCGACTAAAATACAAAATTTGAAAATTATAGCTTTGGTGCTAAAGAAAACAATAAATTAAATTATAAATAACTCAAGTGCTACTTAGAATGAAAAAGCAAAATAATGGCTGAAATGCAATCGCGACTTCTCAGGAACCCGTCACATCTATAGTACAATGTCCGTATTAACACACATCGACAGCCTGATAGCGCTAGCGCTTCTTTGAGCGCTGTGACGGTTTCGGCCGGGATTTTATCTCGCACCTTTGGAGCTTTTGCAAGGACTTGCTGCTCACCCTTGGCTGCGGTAGTGGCCGCTGTATGTCTAGTTTCTCATACATGCCTCTAGCATACTATCGTGTTAGGTAGGAAAGTTTGTATAGAACCAGCATTCCAGCTTGCTTATATTCGAGAGGGATATTATACCTCCAGAGTTTCAATGTTCTACTATGATCTACAGTAAACTAGGCATGGAGAGACCTTTTATTTATGGCATTGACCTTAAAGAAGGCATTAATCTTTTATAGCGAATTTCAATTTTAATTTCTATTAGATCATATCCACCAACGATGCTCAGGCGGTTTTCCAATTCAGTTATTAGTTGGGGGTTTTTTTGAGGCAGGTTCAATAAATTGTGATTTTTCTATATCATCTTCCTCGAGCAGGTCCTCACGAAGGCCAAACTACTCGTCTATTTCAAAGTCAAAGCCACCTTCAGCAATGTTTTGATATTTGGCAAGTAAAAATTCACTCTTATTAAAGAAAGGACGAATGAACTCCAAAAGCACTAAACTGGTTATGACCTAAGCAAGTCTCAATACAGGAACAAAATTGACTCATACCACTCCCTCCGTGCTTGGTGTAAAGGGAGCCCGGAGCACAATTGTTGTGACTAATAGCCCAATCACCATAGACCAAAACCAGACGCTTTTTGTAATATTTCCCAACCTCGGCATCAACGATGTTATTGTGCCCGGCACCGCCAGGCTGGCATTCAAACTTACTCTGACCAGCGGCGCATAATAGCCTTTGAGGCGTGACGCTGCAAAATGATGGTATGAACCAGTCGGCAGGCGTGTTACATCATCATGGATGTGCAACTCAACATATAAATAGCAAGTTTAAGTGAGCCATGTGGTAGCATCGGGGCAAGCCCATCACCCAACAACTCAACATAGAAATAGCAAGTTTAAGTGAGCCTGCACGAGGTTTTTGATAACTTACAGCCACACTGTGCCGTGATCGTCAGCCGCGCGGCTGCACCAAGAGCGTATTTGCCTGTCTCCTGCTCAAATTAACATTTTAGAGCCACTACAATTTTATCGTCCTCATCTACTCTAATATACGCCTGAACAAGACGTACGATAGGCCGTGAGCCGCGGTAAAAAGACGCGAGAGTATATCTACTAAAATCTGAAGGCTATGATCTAGATGCCCTGCTTTGTGCGCTGACTAAAAAGTTCGAGGAAAGCACCTCGTTTTTTTCTACTTGACGATTGTGCCTTTCTTTCTGGCGTCTGGGATAAGGAAATGGTCATTTTACTAAGCTCGTCTATGTCATAATATGTCATAATGCAAAAGTAAAATGCCGTTGATTCCGTGGATAGCCATTTTTTTAGTGCAAATGCGAAGCCTCATTTAGGGACATGCGGAAGGAAAACAATATCATTAAGGCCTCGCGTTGTGCGGAAGCCGAATAGTTTTCTAAAAGGGATATTTTCGCCAGCTCCTTTTGCGCACAGACCTACCAGTGTCTTATCAGTTTGTTACCACCTGCTCAAAAGCATAAAGAGCGTTCTATGCTGTGTAATGTGGTGGTTATATATTGTGTGGATTACCAGTTACGCTATAACACTTGTGACCGTAGGCTACGTGTTAGTTAGAGTCAGGGAATCAGTGAAAATACCCAAAACTTCATAACAGCCGTATCAGAAGCTGCATGACCTTGATATTGAGGATCTACTATACTGATTGGCACCAAGGTCGAGAGGAACAAAGACGGTCCGCACAGCTGGAACAGCAGCAGAAACAATAGCACGTCAGCGTGACAGCCTGTCTGAGCTAGTGGCTCACGGGGCACCAAAAGAATACACAGCCCGGCTCTTACCTTTGTGGGCCTAGAGGACATGAGCGATGAAGAAGTTGGAAAAACCCATGACAGATACTAGGCTAAACTCGGGGCCTGAATGACCGCTTTGTTTGGGGGCGTCTCTGCGTGCACCGTACAGTGCATTTGTGAGCCAACTTCTGCTCACAGACAGCAGCGAGCACCTTGCGAGGGATATACAAGATGATCCATTAATTCAAACGTCTTTGAGTAGGATCAGCAACCACCTATATTTCAGGCAGGGTCCGGCACCGACGTCGGAACCGTCAACGGTACCTTCTCAGGAAGTGACGCAGGTCACTAAGATTAAAAGCCAACCCAAAGGTGATTCTGGTATAAAAAAGGGCTAATATGATGAAACAACGCAGCGCTGAGAAGATAGCCCACATCCACTATTCGACACAAGTCCGACCCTTTCTATTTGGAATAGTAGTGTGTGAAACACCAGTTCTCTATACAAACGTACACCAAAGACGTTGGAAACGTCCTTTACCACGGAGCAGTACTTGTCGGCCTAGAGGTTGGATATACGACGGTTGCCAAACGCATGTTAGAAGAGAAACCGGCCAAATTTGGCCGCCTAGACTTCGAAGACGCTCCTAAGGCCGTAGCCAACATAACTTTGAGTCTTTGGACACAGGAGATGCTAATTTAATAAGGCGTCAATTCTGCTAATATCTTCACGGCTAACTAATGGCGGCCGGCGTTGGTATGATTGTTTGCAGGGCAATCCTTAACGATGCCGCATTCACAGGCAGAAGTGCTCTCTACAATGTACTTGGACCAGATCCGGCTAACGAGGAACGCAAATGCCACAACAATGCTTTGCAATAATTCCAAGCTACTTCCAACGGAAGCAAATCGAACGTCTCAATTACATCAACGTGCGGCTGCGAGGCAAACAACCTGATGAGAAAAATTCGAAAACATTAGCGAAGCCAAACACAAGTGCTACCTAGTGACTGGCGGGGAAAAGGACAACTGTCCACAAATTGGCTATGAGCCCAAGTTTTTTTTTTCTTTTACACGGCCTCACCCAAACAGCAAAACTCAGAGCTGTTATTTATTGTCGTTGACCTCACCGCCTTGGGCTACAAGTACTTATAATCTGGCGAGTGCGGGCATTTATTTGTTTTTTCTTTTCTATTTTGCTGAGAAATTGGAGTGGCAGCTGCTCGTTTGCACACTAATAGCTGGCGAGACGGTTGTAAAAACGCGATGGATACTAAGTGGTCGGGAATATACCACATCCCGCAAAGTTACTGGAAGGGCGTGGCAGCTATGAAAAAGCTGGCTGAAGCTGCCAACGTCTCACAAGATTTTGTCAGGGAATGGCTCAAGAAGCAGGCCGTGTGGCAGAGTTCCCTACCCGCATCGAGCAAAATTCCCCGGCCTCGGTTTGATGTTCCAGCCCCCAACGAGGTGCACCAGGCCGACCCCTTCTTTCTGCCGAACGACAGGGTTTTAGCGATACACTTTCACGTATGCGCTGATCGTGGTTGATGTCGCCAGTCGTTACAACGTGATGGAGCTCTTGACCAGAAAGGAGGCTTCCAAAGTCGTCTACGCGTTGGCGCTTATCCACAAGCGGGGGTCACTCGAGTGCTCCAAATTGTTGCAGGTTAATTCTGACAGGAGAGTATGGACATTGTGTCGCAACTCTTGACCAAGCACAACCTGCAGGTGAGGCGGGGCGAGGCTGGCGTCCACTGTACGCATGGCTTTGTGGAGATGTTCAACTTACTCTAGCCGAGCGGCTGTTTTGCGCACCAATGCTACCAGGAGATATTGCTAGCGGAGAGCGAGACTGCAAAGCGTAGCACTGAGTGGTTGAGGCTACTGCCTGCTGTTGTGACGGCCATGAACGGTCAGGTAACACGGCTCACAGGTAAAGAGCCTATTGATGCCATTCATGCTACGCCTGTGTGGTCAGCGATGTATGCAGCGTCCGTGACGCGGCCGGTTGGCCTGAACTGGCATATTTGTTTTTCTAGGTAGATGCGCAGCTTGAGGTTACAGGTTTCGAAGGCGGTAATATGACAGTGGTCTCTCACCCTGTCACTGCCTACTTAGAGCCTTGCCACATATGTGGCAGACTGTTGACTCCAGGAAAGCCTTGCGGTCGTCTCCATTCATGATAATCTCCGCCAAAAACGTCCCCAATCTCCACCATCTCGCGTTCGAGGCTCTGAATGAAAGTGGCGACAGCCTCCATGCCGTGGTATAACACAGACTCCTAGGAGAGTCCGTCGTTGCGGACGACTATGTAGCAGAAGTTACATGGGATCCTATCAGCTTTTTTCGGCGTGTTGATTTCTTTTTAGTTGCAGGTTTAGTGCCCCGAAGTCTGCATAAATGATTATGGAACACGCATCTGGCGGTGGTGGTTCTGAAAGGGTTAGATGTTCTTGCCTGGTTCTGGCAATGACACGCGCTGTGGCTTTTCGCCTACGTTGCGGCAGTCTTTTGAGTGGGCATCGAATAAATTGGCCTGACTGAAGACCTGTAGGTACCTGCGGCAGACGCGCTTCTTTTCGTTACATTTGTTGTTATGCCTCACCATGCGGCTCAGATTTTTCTTTATCCAAAACATAGTGGCTTTCTTCACCTCGGTGAGCAGCAATAGATCTACCTAGTGTGGACTTACTTCCTTGCTGAACTTGCCGATGTCGCTCACCTTCAGGTGAAAGTCGATCCCCTCAAAGTTAAGCTCTTCTAGGTACTGGCGATTCTTGCCTGGCCGGTCAGCGTTATCGTCTGCTGGGTATAAAGCCGACAGAATAGCCCACTCGAAACAGCGGTTGTCGGTGTTTTTCACATTGATAACGGATCAAGGCGGAATGCACTTTGGCGCTGGAATGCAGCTCTGGCCACGAAACGGATGGTACCACGACACGACAAGATCGAGTTCTACACACCTCACAAAAGTGTCAACCAGACCCCTAGCGCGAGCACGTTTCGATGTTCTCTTGAATTGCCGCGTTGGCTCGGGCTACCAGCTGCTCAAGCTCATTACTTCGCATTGCTGAGGTGGCTTCGAAAATAAGCCGTTACTTCAATTATATTTTCATTCCACACATCTCTAAATGTAAATGCGTTTTTGTACCTCTCGCAGTGCACAAAGCACGAAATAAAGCTGTTTTCTTGCTTTGGTTTCTATATTTTTTCTTGACACATGAATGCCACTGCAACGCGAGCAGATCCGACGTTGGGCGCTTACACCAATCCTACATATCCAACTTGGCCTAAACATACACCCCGCATGCACTCCGCAGTATACACCAAGACAGTTTTTCAAACAGGCCTTTGTACTCCCTAGTTCAAGCCAAGCGCAGTCTGGTTCAAGCTATATATCCTTTTACGTATATTCTTTCAAATAAAAACATTAGTTTAAGCTCCTTAAGGTTTAGGCCCACCCCTAGGTATGGCATTGTAAGCTGCTAAACGTGAGGTCCTAACCCCCTGGGGGGTTGGGGGAAAGGTTGAGCTCAAAATTCTACTCTAGTACTACTCATGATATGTTATTGCACGTGTTACATATCTGAAAAACATGATATGGGTTTATTAACGTGAATAACAAAGTAATCATGTCATACATAAGTTATGTAAACTCTCTACTGCATTTCAGCTCAGAGGATCTTGTTTCCTAATTAACTGTTTGTGTAAACGCTTTCATAGTTCATGCTTGATTGAAATATCTCCTCAATAATTTCAATGGTAAATATATTTGTATGCAAAGGCCTATCGAGGAGTATGTGTCGTTTAAGCTGCATTCTATTTGCTAGAGTATTATTTTCAAATTGATGTGTTTATTGTTCTTTTGTAGCAATAATGCATTATTTACAGCCGTATTTATGGCCCAGTATGTGGTCTAATTGGTAATGTATATGCTTGTTTGTTGAATTGGTTTAATTTTTCTTTATAAGTGCCATGTTTATACAGAACATCTGGTGCAATACAATTCATTTATTGTTAACTTTATATACATTAGGACGTACTGGTACCTGACAAATCTAAAAAGTCATTAATCTTTAACAAATAATTTGCAAAAATTTTGTCCCGAAGAACTGTAGCTAGCTTGCAGTTACTGAGCAAATTTCCTTTGCTCTATGCAGTCTGTAATACCACGATTCCTTCATCTAGTTGTCATCGCTACTCAGAACAGTTTTAGGTCACAAAACATATCACTAAAACAGATCAATTAAATTAACGGTCCAACTCTCTCTCTCTCTCTCTCTCTCTCTCTCTCTCTCTCTCTCTCTCTCTGTATCAAACCACCTATATATATATATATATATATATATATATATATATATATATATATATATATATATATATATATATATAGAGAGAGAGAGAGAGAGAGAGAGAGAGAGAGAGTATATACATATATATATATATATAGAGAGAGAGAGAGAGAAAGAGAGAGTATATGCACACACATACATACATATATATATATATATATATATATATATATATATATATATATATATATATATATATATATATATATATAGAGAGAGAGAGAGAGAGAGAGAGAGAGAGAGAGAGAGAGCAATAATAAATGCATTGATTAGCGTTCACTGTCTCTTGAATTTTATCTAAAGGTTTTCTGGATCTGGTATAAATATTGTAGTATAAAGACATTGGAATGTGCATTTTCACAAGCATCACGATGACTCTTGACCAGTTAACAACTTAATGCCCTTTTTAACCTTATCAGGCTGAATGTTTGTATCAACATACTGTCTTCATTGAAAAACTCTTATCTCTGAAGCCTTTTCTTTTCATTACCTTATTGGATATTGATTCATTTGTTTTCGTGCCCGACTTTAAATCTTGGCGTGGGTGTTAGCATAACTGGTCATGCATAATACCTCTCTGAAGATAAAGATGAATTATCAGCAAAACATTGTACTGTTTAATGAAAACGTGAAGCATGAATCGTGAGGTACGGTTGCAAGGTTCCGAAAAGTTAACTACGACTACTGTGTGTATCTCTAATGTAAATCTCTCTCAAATACTTTTTTGAAAACATTCCTCGTCAAAAATAAGATAATATCTATTTTGAATCAAAACGATATAGTCATATCCAAATAAATCAACAGCTTGGCAGGCGTACAACAGACAATAGGAAAGTAATACATTTATCATGTTTAATGTGATTTTATATCAAGTGTATAATGCACACACATAACCACACACACACACATACATATATATATATATATATATATATATATATATATATATATATATATATATATATATATATATATATATATATATATATATATATATATAATCCACATACCCAACTATGCTTTGAACTTAATCTTGGAGAAGGTCAACTTTGGGCAACATTCAAGCCTAACATTTTTCCTGAATATATATTTAGATTAGAGAGTTTCTTCGATGAAATATATAAACACAAATGTAAAAAAATCTGTTTAAGTAACTTTACCTTACGCACTGAGAGAGAGAGACACAGAGAGAGAGAGAGAGACAAAGAGAGAGAGAGAGAGAGAGAGAGAGAGAGAGATTTTCCTTGTCGTTCTAATTGGTTTCCCTAAATTGATCCAGGGTTACGACGTACATAAACCATACAGTGACTTCTTCAAAAGTGTCTGAACCGTCCGAGTGGTTGTGTTCTCATAATCGACTTGATAAAGGAAGAATATTTTTGTTTAATATTTAATGCCTGCCTTATTCAACAGCTACCATAGATCAGATGTGACATTTGTAGTACACTTCAAGTTAAAGATCAACGTTACAAACCCTTTGTTATAATTAATCAACTGTTAATGAAAAACAAAAAGGGGCCTGTAGCTATAAACAATGAACGGTTGCATCTTCTCTAAACGGTTGCATCTTCTCTAAACGGTTTGCTTGTGTCTTTAATTGCAGCAGGAAAATTGTAGCAAATAATAGGATATACACGGACAGTCATATATAGTTGTTTTTAAACACAGAATGGTGTACACGGCAGCGAATCTGATTTTTTACTTTGTGAACCCGGCATCTTCAAACGGACCACGTCTGTATGTCTGTCTGTTTCTCTCATACACACATAAACACGCCCACCAACATGGATACCTAACTTTCCCCAAAATTTTCTCCTGATTCAGGTTTAAAGATGTAAAATTTGTTCTGCCTATACCCTCAATGCATATTTAATATTGTTTACTGAATAAAGAGGCGCTTGTAGACTTATATGTTCCATTTTATACATTTTTAATATGTACAAACAGACGAATTTGTGTTCGAATCACAAAATACGATATCCGCAATTCTCTCAGTATTAATTTCAGTTGGTTGGTCGCGCGACTCTATTTTAAACACTAAAAGGTGTATCATTTAACATTTTATTTAGAATTATTAACAGCTGATCGTGGTCTCGTTGTGGTGTTTTGATGAATTAAATTACCTTTTACATGAAATATTTTTATTATTTGCAATTATGTTTTATTGTAAAAATGAAAGATGTATTACACAGTGAATAACCTTGACTGGTTTGTGGTTTAGGCAATCATACTATGTTTCAGCAGATGAGTAAACTGTAAGAAATACAATTAAATGACTGCTGTGAAGGAATTTTGCATATGGGTTATCATAGATGGATTATCAAAGAAGTGTTTGAAGCTATGTTCTTTTTAAACCCTGGAGAGTTTGGAAAGTATGAAATCATTTTGTTAACATAGATATTCTTGTCGGCAATAAAGTCTAACGACTCACATTATATTCGGTATTGCAAGGATCCAGCCTTAAACAACGAAGGTAACGGGCAGTCAATATGGTTGACGTTTATCAGATATTTTCCCACCAACTAAGGTACTTGACTCTAAAACTAGGGCCAAATACAATCAAGTATTTTTCGTCAAACTTTACTTATTTGCCAGACGATTTTCATCTAGCGGGTGAAGAGAGACATATGCTATTTTCGGATCTTGCTTGCCTTTCCTAATTAGATCGAATTGAATCTCTTTGTAAGCAGAGAAATAAGCGAATCTATGAATTGATTGCACATATTATCTTGAAGAGAAGCCGTACCTTTTTCTAACGTGCCAACAAACAAAGATAAAAACGTAAATATATAGGTGTTGGAAATTACTGGAACAGTTGTCGATGACACGCGAGAACCGTACTGACTGCCCGTTACCTTCACAGAGCCCAGACATATTTTATTGACTATTGGTCATTCGGAATATTTACTTCTTATTTAAATCGGTTGGTAGGAAAAAAACTTAAATGCTCTCTACATATTGCTCAAACATAGGTGCATGTTGTTTGGTATACTTCTATAACATTCCTGTATTGACAGTTCCGCTAAAGATATACGCGTCCTGTAGAAAAATGCGCAGAATGTTTCCTAGCGTTATTTAACTCTCATTTATATACAAATACTACCCTATACAGTAAACAGCAATGCATAGGGGCATTATAAATAATTATATAATTAAAATACAATGTTTACATTAAAGTTATACGCGTATAGGGGTACTGCACTGAAACAATGCGTTGCATTCGTTCTGTGAATCCACAATTGGGCCAGGATTAGGCAAATCTAAAGGATATTCGTCGTTTTGGCAGTATTGACTGGCAATCTCACTCACCAAAAATCGTAATTGAAAACAGGCAACATATCCGTGAAATGGATCAATCATATTGGTGATTTAACACACCCACACACACACTATCTCTATCCCAGCATGTATATTTATTAATACATACAAGTGTGTGTACAAAGTTTATGCCACATCAAAACAAGAAATAATATTAGTCAGTATTCCTTCTATTGAATTTTATTAAACGGTTTTTTGTTTTCAATATCTGTGTCAATCATATAGCGGGATGTGAATATTTATTTTCCTCTAGTTTGCAATGGGTCTTGACCTGTTCATGCACCTATTAATCGTTGACTTAGATGGGTATCAGGATCACGTTTTGTAGCAACAGACTCGAAACACTCACAAAATCTCCTATCTCTGAGGCTTTTTGTTTCCAGAACCTCTTCGGATATTGATTCATTTGTTTTCATGCTCCCTCTTGAAACTCCTTTTGGTATATGTCAAACAAAACTGTACATGCATAGAAGAGAGGAAGAAATATAAAAAAGTCATGGATGTATTTTATGTTGCTTTTTTAATTCAAACAGAAATAATTCATATTTTTGTTTCTCTTCGATTTTGATAATGTATGGAACAGCTCTAATCTTCTGATTTAAAGTCAGGAACAGAAAATTCGATTTGTGTTGCATATAAGCAGTGATGATTTCATGATATTTCTCGTCGATGTCCGCTATTATGCATGACTATGTTACGCAGAATTAAACGCAGATAGATGGATTTTCTTGCTAAATTTATTTAACGTTTGCACATTCTAAAATATGACTTGCATTTTGAGTCGCTCATTCAGTACGAGAAAGAAGGTATCAGAGGCAACCCTACTGCACTAGGAATAACATTATGCCAGTAACAACCGTATTTTCTTTTGACACTCCTTACAAAGCCGAGGTTCTTGACCTGCCGATCGTTGAAAGAAACTAGGGCAGAATATATTACTTATGGTGGAGTAGGTGGAACTTAGTTACCTAACCGTTTCTAATAAGGTGTGGATAATAAAATGTATTAGTCAATCTCATAGTGTGGTGATTATTAGGTTTATTAGCCTCCATCTACATTAACAGTGACAGGTATCAGGTGTTAAGTTCCACGTATCAATCAATCACTGTGTCAGGTAGTTTTCAGTGTCTAACTACTATTAAGTTCTAAAAAAACCAGCGACTTTCCTCGGCGACAGTTAAATACAGAATACAAATGTAATCAGCTCCCTTTAATAGAGGGACCTCGTCCTTTAAAGGGTAATCAGCTACCTTTAATAGAGGGACGTCGTCCTTGAAAGAAAACGAATCATGTTTAATTACATTTTTTCATTTAAACATCCATATTGCAAAAGAAGCACCAAAACAGATAATGTACATAAATTAATACGGGAGATTGTGAATTTATTAAAATCGCAGCATCAATCAGTGAGATAGTTTGCATGGGTATATAATGCTATGTTTTATCAGACCTAATGTCATCCTTTTGTCCTTTGCACAATTCTACAAGGTATATATTTAACTCATAATTTAAAAAAAAAATATCCTCTTGTGTTTTAAGAAATCTTCTTCGTCATCAATGTTAACATCCACACCGCGGAATAAACAGCTTGACGACCTTCTTTGTAGGAAGGAGTGGGGGATAAATCATGATAAGAGAATTGTATTGACAAGGCATTGCATCCGTTTATAATTTACAGGCAGTCCATAAGGTGACATTCTGTGTTTTCTATACTTCTCTTTTCAGTCATATTCCAAAGGAACGTTAGCACAAATAATTGATTTATGTGCATGAGAATTGAAGTCGTCTATGTTGAGACACTAGTTGCATCTATTTTAATATTTGTTATTGCAATTAGTTTTGTCCTTTATATCAGTGCAGTTCGGGCAAGCACTGACCATATCACAGCATTAAGTTAATCAGGCAATTTTATGGTAATGAAAACAGAGAGGTAATTACGTACTTAACTCTTCTTTGGCAGTGCCGTAGTATTAAATACTCGCAATTAGCATGAACAATTAAGAACACATAAAGACCTTCTTGATAGAACAGGGATATAAAGTTGCAACTAATTTGATTCCATAGGCATTACATTTTCGTTATATATATAGTACATATTATATGTCAATATATTTTGTCATTTTCTTATAACATGAACACTGTGAGATTTTCTTGGGATTTTGCTTTTACTAGTAATTACGTTCCAACCTATAAAGATCCCAAACTTTGACAGATGTCTATAGTAACTAAGTTATGCGTTAAATAACAGCAAGGAAGATAGAATAGTGTAAGACTGTGAAATCATTTAAGAGGTAAACATGTTTACCTACCTTGGTAGTGTCACAGGTAAAGACGGAGGTACAGTAAAAGATGTGCAAACTTGAATTGTAAAAGAAAGAACAGCATTTCTAGCGCTAAAGCCAGTTTCGTAACACCAGTCAAATATCTGAAAAGACCAATCTATACGTTTTTATGGATCCGAAACTTGGAAGAAAACAAAGGACAGCAACAAGAAAATCAAAGTTTTTGTCAATAAGTGTCTAAGAACAATTCTGAAAATACGTTGTCCTGAAACGCTGAATAATGAAATCGAACGGAAAAGAACACACCCCAATAAAATGGACCAACAAATCGAATGAAGTTAGTGGCATTGGGTTGAACATGCCCTTAGAAGAAAACAGGAGAAACATCACCAGATAGGCTTTGAGTTGGGACTCCCAAGGCAGGGGGGAAAGGATTCGACCTAGAAATAGTTGGAACAGGTCAGTGGATGCTGAAGTAAGTGCAATAGGATATACCTGGTGAGAGACAGAGAAGAAAGCTCAGGCGTGGTGGGCGAGAGTAGTAGATTACCTATGTTCCACAGAGAGTAAAAGGGTTTAAGTCGGGTATATAGAAAAATGAAACATTTCGGAACGTTTGTCATAAGAAATATGGAAATTCATATTACGTATTTCCTTTATGTAGAGAATTATACGTTATCTAGAAAACTACATTATTTTTAATAAGGCAAGAACTAGTTAGAAAAGCTACAGTAAATCTTCAAACGTCTAAGCGCATTAGGACCAGAAGTTTTGTCTGAATTTTAGGTGTTTGAAGTTTTCAGTGTTGTGGTCAATGGACGGATAAATACCGTAACTGAGCATATTATTAGAGTGATGCCGACTATTCGACAAGGTAAGGCTAAATGATAGGATTGATCATATTATTCGAGCGTTGCTGAGTATTCGACAAGGTAAGGCTAAATGATAGGATTGATCATATTATTCGAGCGTTGCTGAGTATTCGACAAGGTAAGGCTAAATGATAGGATTGATCATATTATTCGAGCGTTGCTGAGTATTCGACAAGGTAAGGCTAAATGATAGGATTGATCATATTATTCGAGCGTTGCTGAGTATTCGACAAGGTAAGGCTAAATGATAGGATTGATCATATTATTCGAGCGTTGCTGAGTATTCGACAAGGTAAGGCTAAATGATAGGATTGATCATATTATTCGAGCGTTGCTGAGTATTCGACAAGGTAAGGCTAAATGATAGGATTGATCATATTATTCGAGCGTTGCTGAGTATTCGACAAGGTAAGGCTAAATGATAGGATTGATCATATTATTCGAGCGTTGCTGAGTATTCGACAAGGTAAGGCTAAATGATAGGATTGATCATATTATTCGAGCGTTGCTGAGTATTCGACAAGGTAAGGCTAAATGATAGGATTGATCATATTATTCGAGCGTTGCTGAGTATTCGACAAGGTAAGGCTAAATGATAGGATTGATCATATTATTCGAGCGTTGCTGAGTATTCGACAAGGTAAGGCTAAATGATAGGATTGATCATATTATTCGAGCGTTGCTGAGTATTCGACAAGGTAAGGCTAAATGATAGGATTGATCATATTATTCGAGCGTTGCTGAGTATTCGACAAGGTAAGGCTAAATGATAGGATTGATCATATTATTCGAGCGTTGCTGAGTATTCGACAAGGTAAGGCTAAATGATAGGATTGATCATATTATTCGAGCGTTGCTGAGTATTCGACAAGGGAGAGGTCAGTGCAGTTACTGATTATATTATTTGAGTGACGCTGAGTATTCAGAAAGAGAAGGTTAAATGCCAAGACTGATAATAGTATTCGAGTGATGCTATATATTCGACAAGGGACGGCAAAATGCCGGGACGAATCATATTATTTGAGTGACGCTGAGTATTCAGAAAGAGAAGGTTAAATGCCAAGACTGATAATAGTATTCGAGTGATGCTATATATTCGACAAGGGACGGCAAAATGCCGGGACGAATCATATTATTTGAGTGACGCTGAGTATTCAGAAAGAGAAGGTTAAATGCCAAGACTGATAATAGTATTCGAGTGATGCTATATATTCGACAAGGGACGGCAAAATGCCGGGACGAATCATATTATTTGAGTGACGCTGAGTATTCGGAAAGAGAAGGTTAAATGCCAAGACTGATAATAGTATTCGAGTGATGCTATATATTCGACAAGGGACGGCAAAATGCCGGGACGAATCATATTATTTGAGTGACGCTGAGTATTCAGAAAGAGAAGGTTAAATGCCAAGACTGATAATAGTATTCGAGTGATGCTATATATTCGACAAGGGACGGCAAAATGCCGGGACGAATCATATTATTTGAGTGACGCTGAGTATTCAGAAAGAGAAGGTTAAATGCCAAGACTGATAATAGTATTCGAGTGATGCTATATATTCGACAAGGGACGGCAAAATGCCGGGACGAATCATATTATTTGAGTGACGCTGAGTATTCGGAAAGAGAAGGTTAAATGCCAAGACTGATAATAGTATTCGAGTGATGCTATATATTCGACAAGGGACGGCAAAATGCCGGGACGAATCATATTATTTGAGTGACGCTGAGTATTCAGAAAGAGAAGGTTAAATGCCAAGACTGATAATAGTATTCGAGTGATGCTATATATTCGACAAGGGACGGCAAAATGCCGGGACGAATCATATTATTTGAGTGACGCTGAGTATTCGGAAAGAGAAGGTTAAATGCCAAGACTGATAATAGTATTCGAGTGATGCTATATATTCGACAAGGGACGGCAAAATGCCGGGACGAATCATATTATTTGAGTGACGCTGAGTATTCAGAAAGAGAAGGTTAAATGCCAAGACTGATAATAGTATTCGAGTGATGCTATATATTCGACAAGGGACGGCAAAATGCCGGGACGAATCATATTATTTGAGTGACGCTGAGTATTCAGAAAGAGAAGGTTAAATGCCAAGACTGATAATAGTATTCGAGTGATGCTATATATTCGACAAGGGACGGCAAAATGCCGGGACGAATCATATTATTTGAGTGACGCTGAGTATTCAGAAAGAGAAGGTTAAATGCCAAGACTGATAATAGTATTCGAGTGATGCTATATATTCGACAAGGGACGGCAAAATGCCGGGACGAATCATATTATTTGAGTGACGCTGAGTATTCAGAAAGAGAAGGTTAAATGCCAAGACTGATAATAGTATTCGAGTGATGCTATATATTCGACAAGGGACGGCTAAATGCCGGAACGAATCATATTATTTGAGTGACGCTGAGTATTCAGAAAGAGAAGGTTAAATGCCAAGACTGATAATAGTATTCGAGTGATGCTATATATTCGACAAGGGACGGCTAAATGCCGGGACAGATCATATTATTTGAGTGACGCTGGATATTCGACAAAGGACGGCTAAATGCCGGGACAGATCATATTATTCGAGTGATTCTGGGTATCCGCCAAGAACGGACTAATTGCAGTGACTGCTCATATTATTCGAGTGATGCTGGATATTCGACAAGGGACGGCTAAATGCCGGGACAGATCATATTATTCGAGTGATTCTGGGTATCCGTCAAGAATGGTATAATTGCAGTGACTGCTCATATTATTCGAGTGATGCTGGATATTCGACAAGACACGGCTAAATGCCGGGACAGATCATATTATTCGAGTGATTCTGGCTATCCGTCAAGAACGGTCTAATTGTAGTGACTGATCATATTATTCGAGTAATGCTGAATATTCGACATGGGAAGACTAATTCCGGAACGGATTATATTCGATTGATTCTGAGTGTTCGATTTAATGGTGTACGAGTTATCAAGGCTCTATTATTATATTATTAGACGTATATTTCCTATTGGCTTTATTATAGGTCATAGATCAGTGTTCTTCATTCGTATTGGTCCTTAGGAAATAGGTCCCATGTCAGTCCTCTTAATCCTAGCCTGATTGCATTTTCCCGAGGCACAAGCAGAGGGCCTATGTGACCAGTTGTGGACCAAGATGACTGACCAAGGACCTATCAAAAGACCAATAGAAAAAACAACACATATTTAATCACGTTTGTATTTATCAACTTGATATATTATTACAGTACCAGCATCTGTATGCAATGGAACTACATAATCAAGCATTGTATAACTGAATATATTGATAACAACCCAAACCACTGAATGTCAAACCATGCTTTAGACAGGGTTTTATACGGGTCTTTATACTGTAGCTATCAGCTCTATAAACTTTTTGATAAAGACCGAGTCATTCAGGCTCTGTATAAAGCCAACTTTAGCATGGATATAGGATGGGCTGTTTTCAACGTGTTCACCGAGTTGATTGATAACTTATCCTGAACACACAACATTCGGACAAGATATCAACCACAATCCACCACCACTACTGCTACTACAATACTTCTACTGTTACTGTTTCTAAAACGCTTTAAAAAATGTCATTTACTATAGAAGTATGTTATTTTTGAAAAAAAATAAAATGAATCTTATACAAGGCGATTTACCGAATCTGGTACGCAGTTCGTTGTAAGATGTTGTTATATACACTTGCCAGCAACATAAGGCGAACAACTTTGTACGAATAATTCCATTAAATATCCAGAGTTAGCCTATTCAAATGCATGACCGTGGGCAAAGATATTTGCATAATAAAATTAATCTTCGTCTAGACTTATTATGGGCCACTATTAGTTTCATTAAGCTATCCTTTGATGTTTCGGTCAACATGGAGTTTCTAATCTGAAATCTTTTGCAAAGACTGTTGAAATTATGAGTACAAATATGGTGATTTCCATGAGGTTCAAATGCCCTAACTCGAAAGAAAATACGTGTTTGAAATGTTTGGCTTAGAGCAGTGGTCCCCAACCTTTTTGAGTATGAGGACCCCTTTTAAACCTCAGAAAATTGCACGGACCCCACATGCTAATAGTTGTACTTTTAGGCTGTGGCGGGGATAAACATTGAGCAGCTTGGCGCGCTAAATTCGAACATGTCTTGCTCCCAGCGGCGGGGATAACAGAGGAAAGCAAGAGCTGACTGAAGGAGCAATACTTACTGCGAAGCTATGTGAATTCGCGGACCCCTGGGAATAATCCCGCGGCCCCTCTGGAGTCCGCGGCCCACAGGTTGGGCACTGGCTTAGAGAAAATTGCTTGCCGTTGTCTACAGGGGCTGCGATGATAATTCCAAACCATCTTCCCAGATAAATAATGTAAATGTGACAAGCTATCTGATTGGATCAGTTTCTTTCAGTTGCATCCAATCGGATAGCATATACTGTTGTGGCTAGCTGCATGTGCCAAGATTTAATGTGGAACGAAGTGGATCGACGACTCTTTGCTAGCGAAGATGTCTCAATGCAAGTGTGATATAATTTACTGACGGAAGAGGTGCTTGCAGACTTTGTTGTTTCATTGTATGCCTTCAAAAAATATACAAAATGACGAATGAACATGTTTTAATCACAAACTAAAATGGACGCTTTTTCTTAGTGTTAATTTTAGTTGGTCCCTCGACTCCATTTTCAACACTAAAATGCACTTCATTGAATTTTATTCAGAAATATTGACAGCTGATCGTGGTCACGTGATGGCGTTTTGACCAATTTAATGTTCATATTAGCTGCAATTAGTTTCTATAATTCAAAATAAAATTTGAAGTACGCACTGAATAACATTGCTTAGCGTGCGGCTTATGTAATCATGCTATTTTTCGGTAGTAGCATAAGCTGTAAGAAATTAAATTAAATGACGGCTGTGACCTAGTTTTCTGCGTGGATTATCATATATGTATTATCAAAGAAGTGTTTTAAGGTATGATAGTTCATATGGCAAGAATCTGAAAATATCTTTTTAAATTTAGAGAGTTTGGAATGAATTGATGGATTTTAAAACGATGGAGGTCTTCGTCAGCAATAAAGTGTAACCCCTCATATTATATCCGACATTGCAAGGATCCAATTCCACAAAACGAAATTCAACTTAGTTGTGTATTGACTGTCAATTGTATCAGATATTTACTCACAAATAAACGTCACTAACGCTAAGACTTCGGCCAAATGGGATCCAGTATCATCTCGTTTGGATTCATTTTCGTCAAAGCTTGTTCATCTGCCAGCCGATATTCATCATGCTGGTGAAAAGAGGCATACGCTATTTTCAGATATTGCTTGCCTTTCCTAATTAAACCGAATTTAATCTTTTCGTAAGCAGAAAATTATGCGTATCTATGGATTTGGTGCAGCTATTATCATGAACGTGCCAACAGACAAAGATCAAACATAAATAAATACGTGCTGAAAATTACTCAACATTTTACGATTACACGTGAGAACTATGTTTACTGCCCGTTACCTTTACAGATATCGTATCGAATATTGGTTATGGGGAACATATTCTTCTTATTTCGGCTGATAGGAATAAAAGTAAATGCTCTTTACATAGGGGTCAATCACACGTGCATTTTGCTAGCGATACTTCTGAAACATTCCGGTATTGACAGTTGCACTAGAGATGTAGGTGTCCTTTAGAGAATGGCGTGCCAGATGTGTAAATATTTCCAGCTTGTTTCGAGTTTGTTTTACATCTTGGTTTGTTTTTGAAGCCATAGAGCACCTGTATATTTAGGTGCTTCACGTCACTAACATGCCTTTATTGCTGGGTGATATTTCGTTTTAAACGTGCAATATTGAGACCTGTGTGCTTTTCACAATGCATCGTTTCGATAGGTATTATTTCAAAGTGTGCTGGAATTACTCGTAAGTTCTCTTGTTTGCTAATGCTCCTTGTCTAATTTATCTTCAGTTTCAAAGTCTATCATTTCACAAGGCAATGTGTGTAGAACTGGGGTTTGTTGCAACCATGATTCAGTTAAGACTAAATGATTTCAAGATTCCAGCATAGCTCTAATGAAATACCATGCCGAGTTCTATTAGTATTTAAGTATTAATTTGAAGTCTCGAAATTATGCCACTTGAGATGACGTAGGTCCAAGGTTTATTTCATCGTTTATGCATTATGCTATTTCGCCCAGGAGGGAGACGTTTATAGCCCATACATTGTTGCAAGTTAATGATTTCGTTTTCAGTTGCAGATATTCACTTGGTCATGTTATTTTAGGAATATATTATTATTTGATACGTTATTTAAAAATCTATACGTATAAACTCAAGTGAAGCCCATTCAGTATAAACTCAAGTGAAGCCCATTCAGTGATTTCATTGTAAATGCATCAGATTGTTCGTCACATCGGCTTAACATTTCTATGTTACTGCTTAGGTAACACTGGAAACATTCGATCATTTATTATTTAAATTAACGTCTTTAAGGACATACGAATGATAGACAACGAATCAACTGGAGTCCAAATAAAATTTCAGGTGTTCCGTGTAGAAGTGTCAACATACTCTCTGACTTCAACACGCTCTAGAGTGTTTTAAGACTAGTGTCGAAAGAGTACCTTTAATTTTAAATTGCTCCCTGTAGTAAAGCCGACGAATAACCCCCACCCCCAAAATTGTACATTTTTTAGATGTTAATAACTGTAAGTATTTGTAGAAATCTTCGCAAGTATATTTGTATACAGTTAATGGTAGTATATTGATGGTGATTGCATGTTGCTTGCGTAATTTGACAAAAAGTAAGAACTTACGGCAGTCATGTGGTTATTTAACTGTCATTTATGTATAAATACTACCTTATACAGTTTATATATAAATACTACCCTATACAGTAAGTAGCAGCGCACATGAGTATTGTAAATATTTATATGATTATAAAAAATGCAGGTATAGAGGTATTGCACTGAAGCAATTTGTTGCAGTCGTTCCGTGAATAAATTGGACCACGGATAAACAAAATCCAGAGGCTATACATGGTTTTGGTAAATTGTACTGGTAATTGCACTCATCAGACAACCTAATTGAAAACAGGCCACATCTCCGTGAAGCCAATGAATATGATTGGTAAATTAACACACATACACACATACCCTATTTATGCATATACATTTATTAATCTATACAAGTTTGTGTAGAAATTGTATTCCACATTAAAGCAAGAAAATATAATAACAATATTCCCTCTATTGAATTCTATTAAACAGGTTTTCTTTCAATATCCGTGTCCCTCATATAGAGGGATTTGAATATTTATTTTCATTGGGCCTGCAACGGGTTTTGAACTGTTCATGCACCTATTAATCATTAACTTAGACGGGTATTAGGATCAAGTTTCGATCAACAAATTCTACGTACTGACATACAATCTTAGCTTGTAGCCCTTTGTTTCAGGAACTCTTGTTCTCTTTAAACTCCTTGGGGTATATGCCAAAGAGAACTGTACGTGCATCGAAGACAAGAAGAAATATCGAAAACATCATGCTCAAATGTATCATTTTTTTAACTGAAACATAAATGGTTAATATTTGTCTTTGTGTTCTATTTTGATAATTGAAAGAACATCTCTAATTTGCTGATTTTAACTTAGGACTTGCGTGTTGCATACAAGCAGTAATGATTTAACGCTATATCTCGACTGTCTCATCTATGTGTGTGCTATTTTGTTCGTGTGTTTTGCACGACTTTTGCTCAGAATTAAACGCAGATAAATGGATTCTCTTGCTAAATACTGTTTGTACATTGCGAAATATGAAATACATTTGGAGTCGCTCATTCAGCACAAGAATGAAGGTATAAGAGACATGACTACTGCACTATGGCTATCACTATACCAGCAACAACCTTTTCCTCTTTTGTCATCCATTACAGGCCGAGATTTAAAACCGGCTGTGTCACTTATTTAGAAACCCCTCTTGCATAAAGAAGTCTTGTTCATCATCAATGTTAACATCCCCACCACAGAATAAAAGCTTGACCACCTTACTGGGGGTATGGGGGATAAATCATGATAAAGAAATTGTATTGACAAAGCATTTAATTCGTTTAGAGTTTACAGGCAATCCTTGAGGTGAAATTCTGCGTTTCCTATATTTCTCTTTTCAGTCATATTCCATAGGAACGTCAGCAAAACTAATTGATTTATGAGCATGAGAATTGAAGTAGTCTACGTTGAAACACTACTAGTTGTATCCACTTTCATATCTGGTATTACAATTAGCGTTGTCCTTTATGTCAGTGCAGCTAGGGTAAGCACTGACCATATAGCAGTGTTAAATTAATAAGGCATCTTTTTTGCAATGAAAACAGTGAGGCAATTTTGTCATATAGATACTCTTCTTTTGGGAGTGCCGTGGTATTAACTACTCATCTTTAACATGAACAATTCAGACAAATTAGTTACCTACTTGACAGAATAGGGATAAAAAAGGATGTAATTAATTTAATCCCATTGGCCTCAAATTATCGTCACATATACGTATCATGTGTCAATATATTTTGTCCTTGTTTATTTCATGAACACCGTAAGATTTTCGATAAACAGATTCTAATTTTCAAAAATGTCATTTACTATACAAGTATTTTTTGCTTTATAAAAATGGGATCTTATGTGGGGCAATATACCTTGTCTGGTACGTAATTAGTTTTATTATTTTGTTATATACACTTGCCATCAGCATTTAACTAACAACATAGCACGAATAATTACGTTAATTATCCAGATCTGGCTTATTCAAATGCATGACCGTAGACAAAGATATTTGCATAATAAAATTAATATTCGTCTAGACTTATTATGGCCCCTCTTTATTTCATTAAGCCATCCTTTGAGGTTTGGGTCAACATGGAGTTTCTAATCGGGATTATTTTGCAAAGACTTGAAATTATGCATAAATGAACACAGACAACGGTATCAAATTGCAATATTACAAATAATTTCTTTTCGATCGTGTGTCGTACATGTGATGTCAATATTTAGCGAAAAAACTAACGACTCAACAAAACAAAATGAATTTTCCATGTAAAATTTTCCACACAGAGAGATAAAAAAAGTACGCGCCACAAATACTCCATGATACTGGGTGTTGATCCTAATATGTCGCCGAAACTGAAAAAAATCTGCTCTGTAAATGTTGAGAATTAATTGTTTACAGGAAATTGTAAAATTAGTGACATAACAGGGTCAAACACAGACATTTGTTCTAATGTCTGATTATAGCATTTACTATGCAAATTATGTGTGTTCTCCACGACCTACACGCTAAACGCCAGAAACCTGATTGAAACATCACGTTCTTAATGTCTGTTTCTTCGAAGCTTTCAGTCTATTGTTTTTTCAGTTATGTATGACTTTTTATGGGAAACAATCTATTGGTTTGTTAATAATGTTTGACTTGTTATGGCAAACAAAGGCATTGTAGGTGTCATGTCCAATTACAACAAGTATCAAGAGTATGCGAGGGAAGATATGGGAGAGTTCTTAATTAATATTGTATATCAGTTAGGGTCAATTTAACACAGTATGTAAAAACACATGAGTCTTGAGTCAGACCTGTCCGTCATAAAAACTATACTCGACAACCAGTCTTACTCGAAAGTATTCTGACCAATCATAATGCTTCATTTGTCAGTTTAGAGTACAATTTCCATATTTTGATTAACATTTATTACTCAAAAGTTTCAGTAAAAGCTATAACAGTTGATCCAGACGTGATCTTGCCATATCTCTTTCTATGTTTATATTGTATGGCAAATCAGATATAATTCCTTGCCCTTCCCACTGATTTCCCAGTCAAGCACTTGTAAAAGAAAACTGACAGAAAATGACAGTAGACTTCATTTATTGTAATTCTTTGAATTTGGTTAATTATCGCTTTGTTTCATCAGATTTATTGCTACAAAATAAAACCTCGTACAGTTTGGGTAGGACCATGTATTCAAAGAAAGGCAAGAACGTGGGGACCATGTATTCAAAGAAAGGCAAGAACGTGGGGACCATGTGTTCAAAGAAAGGCAAGAACGTGGGGACCATGTATTCAAAGAAAGGCAAGAACGTGGGGACCATGTATTCAAAGAAAGGCTTGAACGTGGGGACCATGTATTCAAAGAAAGGGAAGAACGTGGGGACCATGTATTCAAAGAAAGGCAAGAACGTGGTAGATATCATTCTTTGATGTCGAGTTGGCTCATTAGGATCCCATTGGCTTTAATAATTGCATTAGAATGGGTATAGGTGATATAAATAAATCCTCCTTTCTTCTGATGTAATTTTCAATTCCTTTTATTTATCTCATAGCACGTTGTGTGGTCGTTTTGATTTTGTGTACATGAGTGTTACGTATGATGTTTACATGGTGTTGTAAGTATTTTGGGAAATTGTAAATGTTTCTTCACTTTGATGTTTGCTTGGATCTTAATGTTTATCAGGAAAAACATGTTTAACTAGTGTCCTTGAATTAGGTTGTTTTGATCAATATGTTTTCTCAATTTGAAGGTCAAGGTTGATTTTTGTTTACAAGTAAAATTCCATTAAGATGACACATGTTCTAGAACATTCTGTTATGTGACCAATCTTTATATATACCATGTTTGGTGGACATTTATTCAGTTTTGACATTACCATCAGTCTTGTAAAGAGCTATTACAGTTGTGAAAATTCATTCCAAATTCTAAGGGAGGAATTATTTTAAATATTCATTGGATTATAACAGTGCTCACAAACTTTTGGATTTTGGATTTTTAATTGATGATTTTGGAATTTATGTGAACTTATTCAGAGATTTTGGAATACTTCATTTTGACATCAGCACATCAAAGATTACTAGTACATCAGGACTTTGGAGACCATTGGCACATAATAACATTCAAGGACACAGCCGTGAATTCAGAACATTCTATATTTAGGACTTGTGATTAGAACAATCATTCTTATTGGATTATTAGGATTTCAAAACACATTACTGTAAGTGACTTTTTGATTTTTTCATTTTAATTATCTAGTAATAAATTGCTTGTTGATTTTTTACTTGATTTGTTGGTTTCACTTTCTTTCTGTTACATTTTTCTTAGACCATAGAGTCGTAACACGAGCTACTGAAACAGAAAATGTAACTTAATGTGACCCCGCGATTTTGCTTCGGATTGTTCTATTCCGTAAGTCCTGATACACCGAATAGAACATGTTTTGGCATATGTGTTGCATCATATGTGTATTTACATACCCTGTAAACCTTCCTTTAGTGGGGGACATTATGATACTCTGTGTCTATTGTTTCATCGATGTAAACTGTCCTTATCATACTAGTCTGGTTTGTTTTCATGTTCTAGCCTCAATTTCTCTAACACAAGTTAAGTTTAATTTAGACTTACGACACTTGATTGGTCAATTTTAGGTCAAACTTAAATTTCAGCTAATTAGATCGCTTGATTCTTAACTTAAATTAAAATTTAGTCTTTAGTTCTGCTGGTAAAATTCAGGCCTGCTCATTTTAATTATAACTGTTCTTGAGTAGTGTTATATTTGCACGTGTAAACGGTACCGTGACGTTCATGCTTCGCGGAGAAAACTCGTTCCTGCTACACTACAGTACATTGCTTCATTAGCCCTGACCTGAAAAAAACCCAATAAAAACGGGAGTATCTATCTATCTATCTATCTATCTATCTATCTATCGAGAGAGAGAGAGAGAGAGAATCAGATAGTGGTTGTGTGCGATGAGTTTAGTTTTTAAAGACTAAAAGCTAGTTCAAAAGGGTCCAGTACGTATAAAATTTAAGATCCATAAAAAAATACTTCAATAAATTAAGTGAGGTCATTTATTGTGTGTGAGTGAATGGATTTAAAGTTCGATTAGTCCTATATCTTGTGGTAGTCTAAGGCAGACGCGGAAAATCCGGTAGATATAGCGACATTTTGTCAAGTTATTGAGTGTAATTTTCTGGCAGGCATTGTGGATAAAAGTAGTAACATTTTCTACATAGCTCACCACTTATATAAATTAACATTTATATAAATTAAAAATTCTCAAAAGGATGATACAGTAGCAATTATACTCACAATCCCTTTTTGAAATAGAATTTAAATAGTGGTATCAAAGGCAGACTACTACAGCTTTCCATGCTGTTGGTAAACCTGCTTTTTGTGGAAAAATTGACTATATATATCGGTTCTAGGACAAATTGTAGCGGACAAAATGGTACGGACAAAATGGTATGGACAAAATGTTAAGTGGACATAATGTATTGGACAAATTGGTATGGATAAAATGGTGCGGACAAAATGGTACGGACAAAATGGTGTGGGACAAAATGGTACTAGGATTAAATGGTATAGACAAAATGTTACGACTAAACTTTTATTAATACGAAATGTAAAAAAAAACAGACAAGTTTTTACTAAATAACATTAATATGCTGCTATTGTGAACTGACCATGGATGAAGCGCGAAATCAGGTTCATCTCTATAACGTTCTGAAAAACCTTCTGATTGCAGTTTCCTCCAGAAACGACCGAAGTGAAACATGCATCCAGTTACTGTTGCCATCGGAAATATATTCTGAAAAGCTCGAATTGCTGCCAATTCAAAATCAAATACAACAGTAACTGGATCTAAACATGCGTGCAAGGTGAGAATTTCTTGAAGGAGTTGTTGATATGCTTGTTCGGTTTTTTCGGATAGTAATGCATACACTGCAGGAAAAACTTGTATTGGTATCTTTTGCAGTTATTTTATGATGCGTGAATATTTTAATATATGTATAATATTTAATTTTTTTTAATGATTTTTGGTATTTATTATTTTCAGTAGCTTGCGAAATTTTAATATATGTACCATTTTATCCCGTTTGTCCCATACCAGTTTGTATGCAACATTTTATCCATACCATTATGTCTATACCATTTAATCCTAGTACCATTTTGTTCCATACCATTTTGTCCGTACCATTTTGTCCGCACCATTTTATCTATACCAATTTGTCCAATACCATTATGTCCACTTAACATTTTGTCCATACCATTTTGTCCGTACCATTTTGTCCGCTACCATTTTGTCCGGCCACCTATATATCGTCATCCAAATACAAATATTTACTTAAAAATATATATAAAGATATCTTTGTTCTAGACTCCAAACATTATTATAACCATGTGACCTTAATATATATATAAATATATATATATATATATATATATATATATATATATATATATATATATATATATATATAGAGAGAGAGAGAGAGAGAGAGAGAGAGAGAGAGAGAGAGAGAGAGAGAGACTACTGTTGTTAAATACATGAATACATTAGGGGGTTGTTAAAAAGCAGTTAGGGGATTAGTTGTATTATGACATATCTATATTCGTAATAAAGACACTTCAGTTGAAGTCCTTGATACATCCGAAGAACATAATTTCATCAATCCAGAGATTTAAAAGAAATTACACATACAAAAATAACTTTCTAAACATTTCTTTCTTGTATCAACTGATCGTTCTTTGTATTTTCCATTGCCAATTTTCTTGGATCCTTCTCCTCAGTCACAAGATAACATGACATTATATACCAGAAACCAAATTGTTTTTGAACAACAGGCATAAAATGGTTACCATGGAACTCGATATAAATTCCCAAATGGAAACTGCGTCTTTTATTAGCATTGATTCACCTGACAGATAATGCCGCCTGTATCGACCTAATTTGATGTTACTCAGTTGGTTCATAGTTTTTCTATCAATGTGGAATTCCACCTATCACGTGACATTGAAAGAATTTTTAATTACCAATAGTTACCACATTTCCTCTACTTTGAACCACTTGTTACTGTGACCTCCTGGGTTCGACTAGAACCTCTAGGCAAGACATCTTATTTTCATTGCCCGACACAACTACCTCAAGCCACTAGACAAATCACCCTCAAGCCACTAGACAAATCACCCTCAAGCCACTAGACAAATCACCCTCAATTGGGCTTAGCCCGACCAGCGTCTCTGCACATCTATAGTTTGAAGCAACATACAACCCTGGCAGATTGTTACAGAACTCAGAACAATTTATCTCTGTACCTCGCCTGTGATTCATTTACTGGAAACAGAAAAAAGTCAGTTTACAATAAAACTTTGATTATTGGACTCATGAATTTATCCGACAATTTGGTTGATAGGAATTACGACATCTTCATGAGGAATAAATGGTGTATCTGGGGAAAGCTCTGTTAGTCTGCATGATCGAAAAGTCCAAAGATGTGTGTGCGGATTATATATGTTTTATTACAGATGTATTTGTGATAGTGACTATAAAAGGTGTACAAAACCTGAGTCCATGGCTCGCGATTGCAGATCTCCATGCGTTTTATTAATGTTCCCATCCATCACCTATCCACAAACCTCCTCCAGATGATGACCTTGCAAATATTATGTGTCCTGCTTATAATAATCTCTGAGGACCTCCTTTAAAAGAACCCCTGGAAACCTCATTAATGGGACCCTTGGGAAGAAGCCAGTACACATATCGCAGATGGTCCTGTATGGGCAACCAATATACCAGTTTTGGGGGATTTCCACGAAGTTGTTTAGGAGCTGTGGCTACGAACAGACTAACACAACGGAGGGTGTAAGAATAAACCGCAGTTTTATAACATGAAATGATTGTTGGCTGAACTTGAAGATTGTCAAGTAGATGATATCGCACGATGGCAGAAGCTGGACTTTCAGTATTGCTGGAAACGATCACCTGACAGCTAACAATTTCGGTCTGCTAACAACAACAGAAACGAGGACTAGAGGGTGTAAGGTATACAGCTAATCAAAAATTAATAGGACTGATGAGTAACCTTTTTAAGTACTATTGAAAAACATGTTTACAAAAGGGCGAAAGAAAGACAAGAAGGGTAAAACAGACAAAAGGACCATTGGGAATCGTTCTGCCCTTTCCCATAACCATTTTACGCTGAAGAGCATACAGAGATAAATGAATGAAAAACTTTGTATTATGAGCTGAATGATATTTATTAAATAATGATGATGATGATGATGATAATAATAATAATAATAGTTAATAATAATAATACTAATAATAAAACTAATAGCAATTATTCTTTTATGTTATTATCATCATAAATAATAATAATAATAATAATAATAATAATAATAATAATAATTAATATTATTATTATTATTATTATTATTATTATTATTATTATTATTGTTGTTGTTGTTGCGATCATTAACTAAAAGGTTAATTATACATGAACTATTTACGTAAAGGAATGTTTCCTTAAAAAACAAAAACAAAAACAAAAACCCACACAAAAACGAATATGTATGCTCAAGCGAGACGCATAATTCTGATATTTGAAAACAGGTTACGTCACGAAATTCCATGCCTCAAAATAACTAGAACTGGTCTGTTTATTCAAGAATTCCAACTTTTAATCTTTACCTGGAACACTTAAGGTTAATAAAATCCACCATATTTGTCAAATTAAACAGCATATTCGATACTACGTAATGGCATAGAGTCTGACAATAAATTAGAGCACAGCCTTGAAAGTATAAGTTTTTCGACGTTAAATAGCGTAAGGGATATTGGAATTACCTCCGTTTGTCCGTCCATCGGTCTGTCCATTACCTCCGCTCCTCCTATACCACCGAGTATGGTTTCTGTAAACGTTTTTGCTGTATTGCTAGTGCGATAGCCATTTGCGAGAGCGGTGTCATCCTTGGCTCCTGCCCCTGGTGTCGTTGAAAAGGTGATGGGGGTTGGGGGTTAAAGGTCTGATGTACTATTTTTTTTAAAAAACATTCACATTTTAAAATATTTTATAACGAAACTTCAGACTTGCAATCCTAGCATGAAATCGCATAAATAAAACCCTGAGTTACCGTCTAGGGACCCGGATGAGGACCCGGATGAGGGTGGAGTTGGAATATGCAATAAAAAGCGTGCCATTGAAGTTTCTCTTTTTGGAGAGTTCTCTTTATGTTTGAGTTTTCAGGCCTCTGGCAAGAGAAAACTTTATACCGGGATACTGCAAATCATTCAAGAGATCCCTTATTTTCGGGTGACTAAGGTTTGAGTTATGGAAGTTTTTCTGTTTTCGCAACAGTCTCATTAGATCCGAGTGCGTCGTGGTTTGTTTTAAAACCTGTAATTGAAATGCTTCTAGAGCTCTTGAAGTTGATTCGTATAACTTCTTGTTTTTAGAATTTTCCTCAGTCACTCGGTAACATAACCTAAAGTTGAAAAGTTATATTTCACTATATCTTTGTTACAAAAACTGACATGCACATTAACTGATTAGAATGCAGATATATCAATTTTAAATGTTCTTTTCAGACCTAATTGGAATATTACAATCACTAACGTAATAGCAACAAGTCAGTGCTCAGCCATTGTATCACCGAATCGGCTTCAATACCAAGCCATTCACTCCAATACCAAGTCATTCATTTCAAACACAGAGCCCAAGCCACAGCAGATCTAAACGGATCAACACATTTCCTGAACGTTCTTTCTAATTGTCTGACTTTGTCATGTCTGTTGCCTCTCAATGGCGAACATGTGTTGGATCAATGCAGAGGTTACCCAATTGCCTGATTTCATGAGAAGCTACAGCCATAAAGAGCAATAAAGATGGGACAAATTAAGGCTATTTTAAGATGGATTGTTTCGTAAGTTATCTCAAATTGAAACGATAAATGCACAAACAAAAATCATTAATCACAAAAGGAATGCATTCTATTTTCTATCTGAAGTAAACAAGCTCATTGTCAAATACAGATGACAAACACGTTTATCGAATAATATCTGTTTTAATTTTTACATCAATTCAGAAAGATTTTGTCAAACTTTTTTACTTTTAACGTTTAAGTTTTTAGTTTGATTTTAACTATTTTTCCAAAGGAAAATATACCGGCAAATCATTATTTCCTACAAATTCGGAATGTAAATGTTCCCTCATAAAATGTGTGCAATCAGTGGAATCCTTTATGGGTATTTTTTACGCATCAATTCGCTTTTTTTACAGTCCATTTCACTAGTGATATGGCGGACGCTACTGCTACGCGCCTAGCGAGCGATATCAGTACAACGGGCGATAATTAGAAAACCTTGTCCATATGAGATTAAAAGAATTGAAAGACACCCGAATAAAACAAAGTAAGATGCAACGGTAACTGCTAAATCTCTAAACGACGAGATATATGGACATAAAGCAGATGTAAAACTACGTTTGTGTCGTAACACAATTAGGTTTGGTTTGGTTTTATGGGCTTAACGACATTTTTCAGCACATGATAGGCTATAAATGGCGACCAGTATATCTGGTGGAGGAAGAACCCGAGAAAATCCCGGGAAGAACCACCGACCCACGGGAAGCTACTCACATAACCACATTGGCCGAGCCCAAGACTCGAACCCACGCGGACAGAGGTGAGATGGCAGTGATCGGTAAAGGCGAGCGCCTTAGATCACTCGGCGACCCGGGGCCCCCGTAACACAATTACATTTTTTTTTTCAGATATAATAGGAGCGTTCATTATTTACTACAGTCGTTACAATTTGAAGGCAAACGAGTAGAAAATACAAAGATTTTACCTCACAATTTCTCGATTTATCACGAAAATCGCCACATGGTTTTGATGAAATTACAAGATTCATGTTGAAACCTCTTGCAATAGACCTCGGGTTAGTTTAAAATTAGACTGACTAATTGAAAAGTATGCAAAACCTAAATGTGGAATTATTTGCATGGCAAATTGCCATGCATATTTCGAATCCTTACCAGCGACAGCTGAAGTGCAAGCCATCGCGTGACGACTACGTTATTCAAGTGTTCAAAAGTAATTGTCTTGCTCCAAATTAGTTGTTTCCCGTACTATACCAGCAATGGACCAATATTTAGCACAAGACATAATTTCAGCTCCCAAATATGCAGACTTCAATTTTTCTTTCGATTTTATAATATTTAATTATCTCTTCTCTCTATATATTGTGTATTATATTTTACTCTTTTCCAGCTATAATTTCTTCGGTTTAAAAGAAGAAAAAATCTGTCACATGTTTTATATACCTAAAGTTTGACTTGCTTGTTAATATACATGTCACAAACAATTCTTGCGTCGCACAAATCCGGAAAAATCTATTACAGCTTTTAAATATAATCGTATTTGGCCATTTCTGAATCACTTGCTGGAATTTGCGACGCCGATTGAACACCACGTCTTTAGTATTTCGTTTCAGTTAATGAGCTTACCATCTAAATCAAATACTTCAGCTACCTATTAAAGATAAGGAACCACTTGTCTATGTTAGTAAATGACCTCTGTTTCCATCATTCGTGTGACAAGAAATAAGTATTGGCAATTTTGAATCCCTGGCAGAGATTTGTTTTGTTTACATAATCGGCGCCGTTCTCTGGAAATAAAGAGATTTTGTAAATTTTGCAGAAGCCAGAATTAGCTATACCTTAAAAGTGCAAGCCAATATTTAGTTAAGTTCCAACAATAAACTTGATTTAGGACCATTGCACTTTCTTTCATCATTCATGGGAGTATAGAAACTTACCCAAACATTACCTCTCCAGTTAGAGTATGTGTACTATTGATCGTTTATTTACCCGTTTTATAAATTTTTATGATAATAAAATTCTTCTGACACAGAAAATCAGTCTAGAAATTACATTGTAAACTTATGCCATCTAGCCATATTCGAGAGTGATGGATGAGTTTCATTTAAACCGTAAAATGAGGCAACACTTTTAATTTAGGGTGAATGACTTGTTGGTTTTTATATAATTACAAACAAAGCTTTCGGATTTAATGCTCTAACAATTTTAAGCAACGAATGTCATTTATGTTTTATTACTTGAGATTTTGGTACTTTGCCTTGATCAACCTTTCTTATATCGAAATTGATATTTACATTTTCCATTCCGCACTTAAAATCATTGCCTAAAGATCAGAAAAAATCCTGGCTTGAAAACAAAAAGACACACCAAAGAAGTATCTGAGATTGTAAAATCAAGACATGAAGATGTTCACGCATTTCTCTTACTTGGTGTCAATAACATAAGTCATCTAAACCTGAGTTGTTAGGAAATCAGTATAGGAGGTCTTTCAGATGCATACATACATACATACATACATACATACATACATACATACATACATACATACATACATACATACATACATACATACATACATACATACATACATACTTACATAGATAGGAAGGGTGTGGGTTCGATACTACCATTGGTTCCATGCTGTACATCACCAAACCAAACCAACCCAAAACGTACATATATATATATATATATATATATATATATATATATATATATATATATATAGATAGATAGATAGATAGATAGATAGAGAGAGAGAGAGAGAGAGAGAGAGAGAGAGAGAGAGAGAATTACAAATATACACCAAACAGAGCTGAAAGTGCTATTCCTGGATTCTACAGGAGAATGCTAACCTAACATTAACAGAATTTTTAAATACGAATAAATACTATTATCATACAGATTAGAGAATTTTTAATTCGTACTCTACGGAGATTAGAACCCGGATCCACGGGTTACGGCACCCATCGCCTTGCTTGTAAGCACCAACCCTATACCATTTCGGCAATGCACACATCACCAAAAAAATGATGCTACAAAGATGGTGGTATAGGCATTCGTGCGTAGCAGACATACCCACATGTCGACCCAGTAATTATTTTCTCATCTAGGTACATAGTCCATCTGGATTGCTACTACAGAAATCAAGGTATAAAGACGAACAAATATACGCCAAACAGAGCGGTGGGTGCCACGGATAATAATATTATTACATGTATGACACTATTATTTATTCGTACATATGCTTTCTAGAAGAAATCAGAGTATTGATCAAAGAACAAACGACCCTCTCCCCTCCCAAGACCCTCGGCCTAGACGTTGAGGTGTATGTGTACAGTACTTACTATTATATCCTTTCATTCCTTTCTTCTACCTTGTAGGCATTCCTGTGCAAATCTTTGTACCTAATCACTTTGTGTCAGACTATTGCCAAAACAACTATAAACAACTGACACTCGCGTAAAAAATTTTTTTTATATAATGTCAAGAAAAGAAAAATAGAAGTTCTTTAACGCTGCGGAGGAAGACTCCAGACTACCAGAGTTTTTTTTTAAATTAATTGCAAGAAAATAAACAAATCTCCCTTGGAGGTAAAAGCATAGATGCATTTATCTATCAAGTGTGCATTGTTTCTCCAATATGTTTCATTTATAATTAGATAACGTGATTCCTCCTTTACGTTTCATATAGATCCCGCAATTATTTAAAATGATTCTCTCGCACATCTCTACCAACATCTGTTGATTCTTTAACATTGATGCGTAAAAATTTTTACGTCAATCTTTCAATGTATTTTCTTATGTACCTGGTATTCAGTTCGCCATGCCCGTCTTCACTTTTCTGTATATGTATTGCTAAATCAATGTATGCATGTATTCCATTATCCTTTCATCCCACTAACATACTGGTAGAGCTTATTAATATTTCTTAAATGATCTTAAATTATTTCATGCGTTTGTAGCATAAATTGAATCGATGTATGGTGAACAACACAATTCAATTAGATACGCAGGCAATCATTACCACTCATAATCTGGTTTTAAAGTTAATCTTCATCTCTCGTTCTTATTCAGTAGTTACTGACATCTTGGTATATTTGTATTGAAAAACAACGTAGATACAGTTATGGCCGTTATATCAATTTAAATGCATTAAGGATATAGTGTGGGTTGAAGTACATGTTGTTTCATTTCTATGTATAAAATAGACTTAATACAATTAGCAATATTTATTTATTTTACCCCGAAACATTATAAATGTTCTTAGAGTGTACTAGAATTTGTAATTATGTAATTTTATTACAAAATAAGCACAATATTGTAAATGACTTATCGAAATTTTGTCCAGCATGGCTGCTTACAATTTGGCGTCAGAATCATAGGCCAATAATAATTTTACTGTATGGCCAACAACGCTATCCATGTATTGAAAGTACGAACTCGAACGTAGAAGCCTGCCGTCTATGTACTTCGTATAATAACCTTTTTCTGGAACTATTTCATACGTGATATCATATTACACAATGCTTGTTGTATCACATTTTCTCTTCGTTCTTTTTTTTCTTCACTGTATGCATTCAAATATTTTGGCTACAATGAAATTGCATACTTTGAGGTCTGAAAATCAAATTATTTGATTCGCGTATATAACCAAGTACATCTGCATAGAGTTGATACATGCTTCTGTAAGAATAACAGAATACTCTTCCAACACTGTTTGCTACATACAAAACCCCAATCTTTTGTGAATAATTTGCATTATGTGCGTTTCTAGTCACTATAAAGAAAGCATATTGCCTTGCACTATAAAATATTAATCTGAGATACATATAACAATGATTAATTATCTGCAAGGTAAGGTAAAAGCATTACCAGTGTTACTTATGGAGATTAAGTTTCTGTGTTCGAAAGAATACTAATCAGGTCTGACAATATAGAGCAAATCGGTGTAAAGGATATATTTATATGTTTTTATGAAACATTGCAAGCATGCAACAGACAATATTTTAAGCTATAAATTAAAATCTGTCAGCATTATATTTGCTCTTTTGTGGCTCATGAATAGTCCTGTACTCTGTTGTGTCGATATCCTTGCAATTTTGAGTTAGTAGTAGAATTTTGGAGTTTCGTTTGCGAAACTGCTCTGAGTTATAGTCGCTTTATTGTAAATGACTTTTTGGGTCCATAGTTTATCGACAGACGTCTAAATGTGACATATTATTATTGTTACCTCATCTGTTGTGTATCGCAACTTGAGTGCAATAATCCTCAACTATTGAAACAAAAATCCTCAAAATGGATTGCTCAATAATATGACACTACCGCACTGATTTGTTTTTTGGTTTAGAAAGAACATATTAGCATATTCGCCGCCGTGGACGACCTAACCCGCGTGGTATTAGAACATGATTACATTTTATTTAATTCATTTCTATGAAAGCAAAGTGCATGTCAATCATATGTTCAGAGCTCTAGATAAGAATTAATAAATTGGATAGTTTACTCCCTGGGGTGGAACTTAAAGCGTTTTTTAAACTTCATTGAGGTATTTTGTAAACACCGCGAAGCCAGCAAGATGCAAACTCACTTCACCAGGCCGAATCTTGATCACGAAGATGTTCATCGTGTGTCACACTAATAGACCGAGTGGGTTTTGTATTAGTGAAGAGAGAAAGAATAAGATATGAAAATGACATATTTATCCACAATAAATATGTGTGTGTGTGTGTGTGTGTGTGTGTGTGTGTGTGTGTTTAATGAATTTGGACCCATTCTAACATGTACAATTCTGACACCACCTAGTTAAGCAATCATATTTTGATTTAATACGCAATTGTGTTTAAATACATAATCTCTACAAATAGTCTATCCATGTACTATATACTGTTATTTAAATGAGATGCTGAATTATAAATGAAATAGTAGAAAGTTTTCCACACGTTACCTAGTTAACTATACACATTAGCTTGTGTATATAAGAAGCATACATTATACTATTATTCTTTTAACATTACTTATATGAAGTTGTTCGGTTCACTTTGAAAGATATGAAACTGCTCTGTTCACTTTGACAGATATGAAACTGCTCTGTTCACTTAATGAATATGTAAGTCAATCCTATTCACACAAATGACACGAATTCACTGAATTGTACTGTTCACAAAAACATATGAACATATGAAAATATACCGTTCAATAATGGACATGAAGTTATGATATCACGTAGCTCATATAATGAAATGAAATCATTATACTATGTCGTTCATCTAACGAACCTGAAATTTATGATTATACGTCCTTCATCTAATGAACCTGAAATTTTACGATACTACGTCGTTCATCGAACGATCATGAAAATTTATGATTCTACGTCGTTCATCTAATGAAGATGAAACTTTATGATACTACGTCGTTCATCTAACGAACATAAAAAACTACATTTTCCACGGTAATATGGTGTCACACAAATAACCAACCCCTATATCAGATTCCTTCCTGTCTGCTGAAGATTCCATCAGAACCTAATAAATTCACGCAGACATAGGCCTGAGCAAGATTCGTTAACAACTCAGACATTGAGCCCGGCTAACCATGACTTCCTTCAGGCAACACCACGAGTTCCAACTTACATCTCTGGAATTCAACTAGAAATACACACAACTGAACCGTGTAATACATGAGCCATGACCTCTGGTGTGTTTTAGTACAAACACCACTGCACATGTTATGTATGCGTGTAAAGTAAAGACCTGGTTAAACATTAAAATTGTTCTAGGTTAAGAAGGACTATTTGAATAACATAATAACCAAGTTCCTACATGAATCTATCTAGAACAAGAATAATCAAACGTGATTAGAACAACAAGAACCCTTATCATTGCTTGCTATATACAACATACACAATTCAACCAAACTAATTGATTCAGATCAAAATACGACTGTAACCTAAAACAGACTATATTAAATCTGATAGCATTCTGTTATGTGAAGTTTGTCTGACCTACCAGAAATTTAGGATAAGTTCCGAATCATCTACCGTAACAATCTACTCTATCAAAGACATATAATAGCAAGAAAAGAAGAACTATACAATTATTGCACTCCTCTACAGCTGAAAGATTGCTATCGTAAAGAAGTCAGCTTTCTGACAAGGCATCCATGCGATGTTACTATACAGAGAACATTAGCACTCAGTATACTTGTACATGGCGGGTACCATACAAGGAAAACAATAGGTACGTGACCTTCAACCGCTGGCACAGTTCACGTGCCACAGTAAGTCGGTCAACCAAGTGAGAAAAGCTAACCATGTCTCAGAGCTCAAGCATACATCACAGGTAATGATGTTCGCAGCAACGGGACCCATACTATATTTAAATTATAATATAATACAATGTCAACTTTGTGCACAAAATTCCGTCACTTACTGCCTGTGTGAATGTGCCAAACGGTTTAGTGAGTAAATCTGGGTGCGTCTGATTATACGCTCCTGTTTGTATGACTGTTCAAATGATGATCAAGTACTGTCATTTCAAACGTGGACGGAACATCTGGAATTTGAATCTCTAGCATAGTTGATATTGATCAAACACGCCATCATGTACCATGGACTGTACTTACGACAGGAGCAATATGCTGACAACTTTGGACTAAAAGCTTAAAAATAAACATTTTTGCTTCATTTGAACGCATTTAACATTTATTTATGCGTTTTTAGTCGATATGTCTGCGTACAATATGTGAATACGCTGCCTTTATCTGGAGCTCTATGATAATAATAATAACATTGTATGAGAGACACACCGACATTTCAAAGTAGTTGTTAATATACATCGTAAAGGTAATTGAACAAATCCATTAGATAGGTATCTGTTTAACATTTATCATGCTACATTTTAAAACAACATTCCTTTTCTCATATAATTTTAAACTAATACATGCGTGCCTTGTGTAGATCACAACTATATGAAAACATGGTCTGGCCACCAAAATCTATCCAGATCGTCAGCTGAGCTTTGTTAAGACTTTACAAGACCCATGAGTGGCGGACTTAAGATAACATTGGTTACACTCAATGACGTGTCAGTTTTAAAACCGAGGTTGGCTTTTTCTAAGTTGTATACATGAACTTACGCCGATTGTTTTAGTTGTCGATTTGGGACTTCTACATTAATGTTATTAGGTAGAACAGGTTTTAAGTCGGGCACAAATTGTCTTGAAGTGACACTGCGACAGTGGGAGCGCTTGCTTTACTATTAAATTTCCAAGCCTAATGTTAATTATGAGTGGGATGTGCAGAGTTGCATTTGAAACGCTGATCTTTTCTCAGGTATGTTTATACATGAGTGACGAACAGCTCTCAGGTATGTTTATACATGCGTGGCGAATAAACTATCATACATTACGTTAGCTTATTTACATCTCTTATCCTCTGCCTGACGGGTACGAGGAGCCCCTGGATTCCACCTCTTTCTGGACTTAGGTGTTTATTTTACAAGATATCTTTCATTATTATTCTATAGAAGAGGCACAGAAGTATGTCATGCCTTGTTTTCAATATTATTATATTTACCAGAGAATGCAGCTTTAAAACATGTTAATAAGGCTTAAATTAAAAATATTTATCGAGTCCGAAGCACATTCCTAAAAGCTCTTTCCTGAGTAAATAGCCTTACCCATGTTATATTTTAGCACACAAATATATATAATACTGCAGATGATAATAATAATAATAATAATAATAATAATAATAATAATAATAATAATAATGATAATAATATTAATAATAATAATAATCATCACAATAATAATAATAATAATAATAATAATAACAATAACAACAACAACAATAATAATAATAGCAATAATAATAATAATAATGATAATAATGATAATAATAATAATAATTATAATAATAATAATAACAATAATAATACTAATAACAATAATAACAATAATAATACTAACAACAACAACAATAATAATAATATAATAATAATAATAATAACAATAACAAAAATAATAAAAATAATAATAATAATAATAATGATAATAATAATAATAATATTAATAATAACAATAATAATAATAATAATAATAATGATGATGATAATAATAATAATAATAATAATAATAATAATAATAATAATAATAATAATTATTATTATTATTATTATTATTTTTATTATTATTATTGAATATACTCTTGTGCTAATAATATGTCATTTAGGCGTCACTGATCATGCAGCTTTAAATAATGAACGTAACGAAACTGTTACTCCCATTCAACAATACATATGGAATGAAGCATATATAGATACATGTAAAAAAATATAACCTCATTAATGCCCTAACTCAATATCCCTAATGTTGGAAAAGATGCAATCAATTCTGCTTTCAATACTTTTATGGAAATTATATATGAAGCAGAGCACACTATGAAGGTAGAAGAGTGCAATGTACATATCAGATGTGGTCATCCAAAGTGTCCTCAAACAAGCAAACCTGGTTTGACACGGACTGTAAATTAATCAAGCATTGTGCACTCAATGCACTTAGAAATGTTAGACTTGCTAATACGAGTCAACATTTTAAAATAATATAGGAACATATATAAAAATACTACCAGATAGAAACGAGAATTACACAAAATGAAGGCAAAGTCCAATGTATAAATTGCTTTATCCCCCCTCCCCAGATTCTAAACGATTTTTTTTTGAACTTTTAGAAAGCCCGATAACCAGTATAAGTGCTAAAGGTAATATCACCACATTTTATTAGTGTTTTTAGAACTTTTCAATATATAGTCTATGAAGCTAATGAAATATTCAGAATGAACTAGACAACTGACAATAATCATAAAAGACAGTAGAATAAAAGAAGAAGTGCACATAGTTCTAAGAGCCGTACAATCTCGCTAATCACGTGGTATTGATGATATTTGTAATGATTTCTTCAAAGCGACACGAAATTAAGCAGTACCTAATAGTATCTATTTTCAATAAACTATTCGAACTTGGTCATTTTACAGCTTGTTAGACAACTACAGTAATTACACCTCTTCAGAAATAACGAGATAAAACTATGTTCGAAAACTCTAGAGAAATTAGTCTCTTAACGATGTTGAGTTAAATATTTACTTCTATTTTGAACGAAAGAATTTTGTCATGGGTTCATGGTAACAATATTTGGGGCGCCGAACAAGCTGATTTCAGATCCAGATACTCCACACTAGATAATACATTACTATCTAAAAAAACAGAGGTGTGAATTTTATGCATTGCTTGTTGACTTTGAACAAGTTTTTGATCGCACAGATCATGGATTGGTGTACCATAAATCGATGAAAGACAATATGAATAATAAACCGTTAACAATGCTGAAGGTTGTCTTTTTAAATGTTAAAGCTTGTGCGAAGAGGACGTAACATTTGACTCTCACATTTAACTACCTGTTGGTGTCAGGCAGTGCTGTGTTCTGTCACCTGTCCTTTTCTCGTTTTTCTTAAACGATTTCAAGTCCCATATTTCTGTGGTGAATAGTGTCATGACATTGGATTATGTTCAGTTATGTACATTGTTATATACGGACGGTTTGGTGATATTTGCTGAAACTGCAGTTCAACTACAGAGATTTCTTAACTTAAATGGGGTGCTTTGTAAGAGAACACGAAAACTGACATGTTGTTGACCTCCTTATTGCGATAGCACCCTACTATAAATGTCTTGACGATTTTGTTCTCTTAAAAAACATCATGGTATGTGTATCAGAAAACACATGCAGCACAAGCAGCAAAGGTATTGTATGGCTTGAAAGCCAAATTAAATCGCTTTGATAAATTGTCCTTAAAACGCCTTTTTTGTACCAAAAATAGCATCGATTCTTAAAATAGAAGGTGTGAATAATCTTTTTGTAAATATGTCCATGGAATAACGAAATAATCGCCAAATATGTTTATTTATCTTGAACGTGGGAGAATTCCAGTGCAAATAGTAAGATATTGTTGGATAATGAAAACTAATTTAAACTGTTAACGATGCCTAGCAATATATTTAAACAAAAAAAGTTAATATTTACAGTTAACATGGGGTGATCTTTGTACATGTCGAACAACTCGTTTTAATAATTTGCATGATTTTGCTCAATTCTTGCTACAGGAGAAATTTTGAATTAATCAGTTGGTGGGTGACAAACATGTTTTTTATTTGTTGTTGTTGTATTCAAACAGAGATGTAGAGATACTTTCTTGCAAGAATTTCATGGAGATTTAAATTCAATTAAAAAGCTGCTATTTCATAACAGGTTAAGAAATTCTTTCTTCTGTTAATATTACATATATAATTGTAATGCTTCATATAGTGTCCGTTTACTATGAAAGTTCAGAAGAAGAACTTCCCTATCCTGGCTAATTAAGGTAGATTTAAATATATTCCATATATACAACGACTGTGTCCTTTTCGTACAGATATTTAAGATGAACATGACTTCGTTGTTAAATGTCCAATGTACTGCAACTTAAAAATATCGTATATTCCTTCAAATGTCTACAATAATTCTAATTATTTTACATTGTACAACTTTATGCAAAGATCCTATAATAATTATACTATCTTATGTAATTTTGCTATATTCTTGGCACAATCATGTAGATAAGGTAACCAATGTGTAAATTATAATATAATATCAGAAAGTCAATGTACCAGATTTGAATGCATTAATGTAATTGGGCCCAGTGACCAGTGTTACATGAATAAATGTTATTATTATTATTGCTATTAGTATTATTATCCGGGGAACATTAAACTTTTGCAAACTGTCAATACCTAATCATTCTGACGATCTCCAGTGGGATAGAAGGAAAATGCAACTGTATAATGTCTCATTAGTGCATTAATAATACAAATATCATATCATTTTTAATATGATACAGTATTATCGGGAACACATTAATAACCCGATATGTTCAGAAATATAATGTATAAGGAAAATAACTGCTGGTGTCAAATGTTTTTTGTGCCTTGAATATAACACGCTGCTCATTTTACATTAAAATGCATATGTGAATAATATAAACTTAAATATAGTAGACAGGAGCCTTTGTTGTTATTTAGAGCTAAATGCGTTCGTAAATATTAAAAGAGCTATCTGCACATTTAAATCGTTGTTGCTTGTAATTTTACACCAAAGCGCATCCCTCAATACAATTAAGTTTCCTTAATATTGCAGAGTTTAGTGTGTCATTTTTACACCGAAATGCACCCGCAAATATCAGTATAAAAAAAGCCTTATAGATATTTCAAGAGCTTACGTTTGTCATTATACACTGAACTGCACTCATAAATGTCGGAACTTGGTTTGGATAATTCTGGAGTTTTCGTTAATAGAATTATTAAACTGTCTCTATAAATAAGGCACAAGAGAGATTTGGACGCAGTTACTGCGTAGACACACCATTATTTGTTGAAATTGACGCACCTCGATTTGTTTGTTAAATCATTTCGGTATGAAAAAGGTGGTAATTCATAATTACTATAGGACACTTTATACCAAATATGCCAAATGTTAGGGTCAGTCGCATAGATCATTGCTTTAAAGTGTCCCAGAAAGTAGTGAACCGGGGAAAATTAGAAAACCGCCAACTGGAAAGGAACTCTTACTAACAATAACGTGAAAGGGAGTTGAACATGGGGCTTAATATGGAAAAGGCGAGTTTTTCTAGTACTCGACACTTTATGGAATGTCATGTACCCGCCACAGTCGCAATCGTCGCAATTTATATAGCATGAACCAATACAATAGTAAAGAAAAGAAGAAACACATATGTCTGACATCAGAGAACAAACTGAAGTACAAACTCAGAAACACGGTCCGTGACTTGCAGTTTACCTCTTATATACAGACCTTTTTTTATTTACTTCCCAGTTTAAGAAAAGTCAATGCGATATATCTATTGTAAATATCTTGTCTAATATATGTTAATTCCCCAAAAAGCGCATATACGATTCAACGGTTCAATATTATCAAGATCGCAGCAGATTGATGAAGTTTAGTTGAATAGTCATGAAAAGTAATGAAGATTGAAACACAATTCCATCTCTTTCTCTGTGACAGTAATATTTAAAGTAGACATCTCGTTCTCCGTAGCAGTCTTCATTATAGTAAACATCTATAAAAAGATGCTACTTTGAAAATAAATCTAATGAGGTCAGAAAGATACTGTTACCTTGTTCTTTTTAAAATCTCTAAGGTAAGCTTTTCTTTTATCATCGCTGTATCCACTAAGATAAACATCCCCCAAACAGATCCCTTAAAATCCTTTTCTGTCAAAATAAGATCCCTTAAAATCCTTTTCTGTCAAAATAAGATCCCTTAAAATCCTTTTCTGTCAAAATAAGATCATGTTCTCTTCATCATCAAAGTTAATGTACGAATCAAAGACTTTATAGATTGACAACTGTAGTATAATGAAGAAAAGAGACAGGGTTAAAAGCATTGTATCGACAATTTGTTTATCATTTTCATATCCATCAGTTCATGCATATGGCTAAATTCTACGTTTCTAGTCTCTTTCATTTTATCAAATACTGCACATCAAAGGAACGTTAACGCCTCAAATTGATTTTCTAATGAGGAGCCGAAGTCGTCTAAGCTAATATACCATTCGCATTCATTTATACACCTGAACTTTCAAATCAAGTTTGTCCTTCATATCAGTGCAACAGAGGCGAGTAGTGATTATAATGGAGCATGAACTTAATAAGACATTATCGCCTGAATAACAACATAGAAGAGAAAATGATAAAATCCGAAACCCATCTGTTGTGCCAGAGAAGCAACATCAACACTTCATGATCTACATGGGCAATTAAGATTAGGCAGATTCTTCCTTTGGTGAAAACGATTAGACATAAAGCTCTGAATTGATTCCGTTATCGTTGTCATATGAAATATAACAGACGAAATAAGATAAACGTTTATTGTAGTGAAGCTTATAGCTTCGTGCGTGCATAACAAAAGAAGAAAGAAAATAATAAATGCATAGAGCAGCCACTGCTTGCGTAAAGGACAGGCAATATAAAAAGTGAAATTAGTACATAGGTGTCATTATTCAATTCAAATAGTTTCTTGGAGTAAGATAATTTATTATGAATACCAAACGAAGTGGAGTCACAGCTTCACATCAGCTGAGTGGCACTTTCTACGTTAGACAGAAAGTATGTTAAGTATATTAGGATTGTGCCGTTGAATACACAGCAGGAGCTTTCGGTATATGGTTAACTACTATTCGCGAATAATTATAGCACTTTTCCTATTTCAAGGACAATATTTCGGTCATTGTTTTGTATAATAAAAGCCCTATTCAACTAGAACACTGTCTCTTTATTTTTACAAATCCTACTTCAATTAGGCATTGCTCTGAGGCAGTATTGTTTCAACTGCTGCTCATCAGAGACGTTAACGACAAGAATTCAATGACCTTCATTAATCAGTTATCTCCTATTTAGATGGCGCCAAAGGATAAGCTGGATTATATCATCTGAATTCACTATATCCTACCCCAATGTAATTTTGAAATACTTATCACCGCTTTGTTTTCATAATATTTCCAGTACACTGAAGTAAATTTCCTTTGCTGCCAATTTTAGTAGTACAATTGCTTGTAGCTGTCATCAATAATATCTGTTTTAAAATTGTATTACTTTTCTTTCTTGTTTTAAACACTCGTTGTATTAGAATCTTAACTTACCGCCTATGCAGTAAATACTTATCAGGGATCTCCCTAGCTCAAAAAAACCAGTATGGCGTTGTGATGGGCATATATAAAGAAATGCACAATTAAGCAAAATAATGGGCCTCGGAGAATGTAAAGTGCGAATTATCTCTTAATATTGCTTTTGGAGCAAAACAAATGCTATATATTAACTGGTCATACAGGGACCCATTCAGAATGCTAGTCATAATCTAAGTGCATGTATTTTAGAAACATTTAATCGCTAGTATATTCTGCTAAACTTTAGAATAATTTTCATTATATATGGATGTAATGTACTTTACAAATCAAATATTTTAAATCATATGATGATTGACGGTTTCAAATAAATGTTGTGGAGTTGTACTATTGCGTATTCTTTCATTCATTTCAAATTATAATTTGATTAATTATATTAAGTATTAAATTTACAAATACTTGGTTCTAAAATTTATTTCATGATACCAACCTTTCAACAGCATATTATTTAAGTATTTCTTTGTAAAATGTTATTTATTTATTTATTTATTACTGATATATTTATTGATCTTTTATTATTATTATTATTATTATTATTACTCTATAAAATACAGTCAGCCTTATAAAAATGTGGCTTAATAGTGAAAGACTCGTAGGAAAACACTTTGATATTAATTTCAGAAAAAAAAAGAACTAAGAAAGTCTTAATACAGGCACCACATAAAGAATGATTTTGAAAAGTCAATTTTAACTTTTGTGAAATAAATCCTTACAATACGCCCTGACCAAATACCGTTTTATTTTCCTTAATCTCGTGTACTCTGATGAAATGTTTTAGCAATTTGAAATCGGATTAGCAAATGTTAGCATCATCAGTAAAGAACAACAATAATTACCATCAACATCATCATCATCATCAATCATGGCTATACAATTTCAAAAAATTATGATAGAAATGAATATGAAATATAAATACAAATATTAGATATATTAGAAATAAAATAGAAAATATAACATAGTTCCTAATTAGCAAGGAATATCACAGAACGAGAAGAAATTTAATAAATCTTGTATTTATTGTTTAACTTATTTTAATTTTATTTGCGTATACGGCCTGATTCACATTGAAAACCCTGTCTATATTTGTTTCTTAAGTTTATACAAATATATTTTTATCCCCAAATGATCCTATTGTTGTAAAAAAATTTTAGGCAAGGAAAACATACTCAGACATAACAGAACCATAATAGGAACTTTGTTGCACCGGGTTTTCTGGTGGCGCTATGTGTCGAATACATGGGGAAGTAACTGACATCGAGCCTCATTTATCCATAAAAATTCGCACACAGCGAGAAAGGGTAACGCGGTAGAACAACATATTTATGGTTAGGTCCTGTGTCTGAGTTTTGCTAGCTATCCATTGCTGGAGCTTTGTCTTCTGCATGTTTCTTTCAGCATCGGTGATGTCAGAATGTTACAACTGTTAACGCACAATTTTACTGATTTATAAAGTCGGGTTCTTAGATATAATTACGATGTAGTAGATACAAAATACTATTAATTTGTTTCTAGTATGTTTAGATTAAAAACTTCTTACATTCAATAAGCTGTTGAGAACATTCCAGTTTTGATATGCCTAGCACTAACCTTTGACCTTTCTTTACATGATTAATTTGCTCTTTACATCAGTATCTTGTCCAAGAAGCCTGAAAACAAGATCAAACTATTGCTTGTAGTTTCCCACAGTTTCTAACTTTACTAGCGTTTTCTAGCTAGTTATATATGACTGGGTATGAGAAGCAAATGACTTGTGATGTTTGTTTTCACAGTATCCCTAATTTCTTGTGATGTTTGTTTTCGCAGTATCCAAGACGGTATATGATGCTTGTTTCACAGGTTCATGCCATTACTAATTATCCTAACTTTCCAAGCCTTTTAAGGTTCTGAGATGTGTTACGCTCCTAACTATTTACAGCTATAAAAATATAAAAAATATAATTATTTATCTTGTCAGAGGAAACAGAATTTACAAATATCTAGCTTATTTTACTTTAGCAGGTGCAAACTATTCCTTTACGTCTTTTACTTCAAAGATCAAACAAAAAAATAGCCAGAATGTAGTCAATATTTCAATATGGTATACCAAATTCTGATGAGGAAGAAAAATACTTTACAGTCCTTCATTTGTCTGTTTTATTCGAAGATGCTAGTTCTCTATATCTCTAAAGACACTTAATTTCACTGTAGTCTCCACAATCACTACGGCATATGGCTTGATACCAGAATCCAATTTGTTTCTCAACAAATGGCATAGAAACGTTGCCATGGGATCCGCAATCAATTCTCAGTAGTAAACTATGTGTTCTTTTACAGGCATTGATTCACTTGACATATCTTTCCGCCTTTACTGACCTAAATAGACGGCTCGCAATTAGTTTAGTCTTTATTCAAATGCTAGCTTCCATTTAATTAAGCATAAGGAAATGACCTAGAACGTCAAGATTTACCATAGTTAAGGTCTAACACATCTATTAGGATGTGACCTCTGGGCTGAACACAAAAACATGGATGCCAATATATAGTACCCATGTATTATGATACGCTTTCCAAATATAGGTGTAAAAATCCAATGAAATGGGATTGCATATATTCTTATATCTGTAAATATTGAGTGTGTACTTAGTGATAACATTTTTCCCCAGGGTATGAATACATGCCAAGTTCAGATGTTTTTCAGCCATGGCTAAACCAGAAAAACATCAAGTTTTCGTGGTGGGCCATTTCAAAGTGATTTACATATCAAATGTTCCATTTAAAATAAACTTCATGAATGCCGGATTTTATTTGCTTTGGATGCATTTACAACCACAGGTTTGTCTAATACTAGTTTTTGTAATCGTCGCATATTTATATATAAAAAAAAGAAATAAAAACAATAAAATAAAAGCGCATATGATAAAATATAGTAAAAGAAAGATGAATTGAGGTGTCAGACCTTAATGCATCTTTGCTTCTACACACATCCCTAGAAGGACCATTAACGAACCACCGTTAATTTGTCTCTTTACAACATTTTCTGGTTAATTACTCCACAAGCAAGTCAAATTGGAATACGGTGGGAGTGGTGAACTCTGATTCTCCTAGTTATGGACACCGCTGAACAAGAATGTTTAGGACAGCTGCAGATATCTTGAAACGGGGACACAATCGTGTTAGTACAATTGAAGAATCTACATATTTTCAGCTTCTATCAGTAGTATAAAATACCTAATATTTATATTATCTAATTTATCTAATACGCATTGTTCTTCTCTAATAAAAAGACACGATCGATGTCCTGGTGAAGGTTACAACGCATGGAGTAGGTAAACTGTACAACGCATAGAGTATGTAAACTGTACAACGCATAGAGTAGGCAAACTGTACAACGCATATAGTAGGTAAACTGTACAACGCATAGAGTAGGTAAACTGTACAACGCATAGAGTAGGTAAACTGTACAACGCCCAGATCATTTTATGCAACAGTTCTCATAAAGGCTGAGTGCACGGTCTTTTATAATAGAACCAGTGACCAAGTGCAATCACAAGTACAGTCACCTCTATTTAACAACCGGCTACAGTCTATACTCGCTTATAAGTCGAGTCCAACTGCAAAATGCACAGACCCATATCTCCCATCGTAAAATGCGCCGGCAGATATGGGTCTTTGCAGTTTGTTAAGATTAATCAGTAGAACAAACAACAGAAACCCCGGTCTGCTGGCGCATTATGCGACAACAGATCAGGGTCTATGATGTTTGCAATTGGACTGGCCTTGAAAGTCCGTAAAATAACAGTTGAGGGTAAAGGCCTGTATTAAAGAGCAACCTGCCCTAAGATGCCAATTTGTATCCTTCCACGAGTTGGCTGTTTAACACAGGTTCGACTATATCTATTAAATCTCTTATTGATTGACTGTGTCTGCTTTTCATCAATGATTTTTATAGTTTTTTGCATATATACAATAACCATTTTCAACTCCTTGCAACTAGAAACAGCGCATATTATTTGTGTAGAAGGGTAATAGATTTAGCCTTTCTATTGATATTTAACACAGACTAAAATCACATTGGTAAAGGATATGCTTTAACGCAGTCTATTTATCTCATCATCAATGTTAAAGCAAAACTTTGCATTAAGTAAATCCAATGCTCTTCTTTATCTTTTTTACCATAACTCTTTGATCCTATACCACATTGGAAGTAAAATAATTAAAACATTCTTCCAGTGTGTTCCCACGATTTGCCTCAGTCTGCGATGTTTTATGTGATCGCGAAAGAAGCCACTAAATCAATGCCGTTGTTGCGTAAAGTGTCTGTTTTCCTCAAAAAGGTTAAGCGATAAAGAAACATAATAGCCATGGTAATAAAATAGTTGTTTTACGTTAGGTTGTACAGTAAATCATATCATAATGTACGGATAATTGCACAAAATTGCCTCCAACGACCACCAAAGGAATACATACTTTTAGCAAAAATGAATTTTCTGCATCAGTAGCACTGTAAAGTTTATATCTCACTATTTACTGTCATAACTAAGTCTAGGAAGATTTTAGGGCTCAAATGAAAAATGTTCCACTACTTTGAACGTGGTATAGTTTCTACCCTTTAAAATTGATCACATCAATAACTCATGGTAATCGAGTTGCAGTGACTTCCAATCTCGAAACAAAATCTTTGGTCCATATTTGTATTTTGTAATCTATATTTCGAAATATATTTTAAAAATTCCACACAGTGTACTTTATCCCACTGCTGATCTTTTTTCTTACATTAACACCTTGTCCATTCGTTACATTTCTTTTCTGATGCACTTAATGATGCAGCTAGAGTTAATGTTTGTAAACACTTCAAAGTACAAACATTTCGCCCTAAACTTGACACATATTTCCAAATTTAAATTAAGTAAATTTATATTGTACATTTCATTATCTAATTAAATTTGATTATCTTAATTGTTTTAATCTTCGTTGAAGTATACTGAACCAAGGTTCAACATATTGCTCGGCAGTTTACGAGCTAGCAAAGCGGTCCATGTAACGGACTTAACGATAAATATAACGGTTTCTTGTGACACTAAAACGGAATGGTCAGAAACTCATTTCCAATGGTAATATATAATTTTTAATCACTTTTTCAAACCCACAATACACCCCTTGTCCGGATTTGCTGTTATTACGTAATCCGGATATGTTTCTTGTAAAGCAGAAGCTGATCTAATTTATAAGGTCAACCATGAGATTTATAGATCCTAACTTCAGTGTATTGTCGATAGCAGCCAATTTGTAGACAACGTTTCTCTTGCACTAAAATTAAAATCAATTGGATTTATTTGAACATGGATCCGGAGATATGGAAAGCGCCCAGTGCAGCAGCAATTTTCTTTGTAGTAAATTATTAGTTAAGCAGGAAGTATGGGTAATTACTACAGCATACAGACACATTACTCTAAAGAGGAATTATGGGTAATTACTACAGCATACAGACACATTACTCTAAAGAGGAATTATGGGTAATTACTACAGCATACAGACACATTACTCCAAAGAGGAAGTGTGGGTAATTACAACAGCATACAGACACATTACTCCAAAGAGGAAGTATGGGTAAATTACTACAGCATACAGACACATTACTCCAAAGAGGAAGTATGGTTAAATTACTACAGCATACAGACACATTACTCCAAAGAGGAAGTATGGGTAAATTACTACAGCATACAGACACATTACTCTAAAGAGGGAGTATGGGTAAATTACTACAGTATACAAACATTACTCTGAAGATAAAGTATTGGTAATTACTGCAGCATACCGACACACTACTCTCAAGAAGAAGTATATGTAATTACTACTGCACACAGGCACATTACTCACAACCGGAAGTACAGATAATTACTACAGCACACAGACAAGTTACTCTGAATTTTGTTGGATTTAGAGAAGAAAATCACTGATAAATCATCATCGAAATTTTTTGTAACCCTTCTTTGCACGTCAACTTGTTTAACTTGTCCTCATCTTTAATTTGATAAGAACCGTTACTTTACAGTTATTCGGTCGTTGCCTTGATATAACTGCTGTAAGCGATCTAGGTTACTACGTATGAAAGTAAGAGGCACATGTAGATCTGTAACTTAACACGAACGGCCTTTAATGTTGTAACTTAACACGAACGGCCTTTAATGTTGTAACTTAACACGAACGGCCTTTAATGTAGTAACTTAACACGCACGAACGGCCTTTAATGTTGTAACTTAACACGAACGGCCTTTAATGTTGTAAAACTAATTGATGTGAAATGAATTGATCTTTGGCATATACTTGTTCGATGTTGATTTGCTTTAAAGTCGACACTGTAGACGATGACTACGGCTTGATGTCATAAGATATTGAAATCACGAAATATCACTAATACTCCAATTTATCGAATTAGTGCATGCTTCTAGGGAAAACTGGGAACAGTTCACAGGCAACAAGACAAATAAACTTATGGATACCTATATAGCCAGAAAAAAGATACAGATAGATGGGTGTAAAGAAAGTGGTGAAAAGACGCAAAGTGGTGAAAAGACGCAAAGTGGTAAAAAGGTGCAAAGACGCAAAGTGGTGAAAAGACGCAAAGTGGTGAAAAGATGCATGTATAACAGACTAGATCATTCTGAGTGGTAATTAATATATAGAACCTTTGACCATAACATATGCCAAGCAACTGCTTGTCAATTTAAGTATTGTTTTAGTTTTGTTTCCATTTCTGTTGAGCAATGACTTGAATGTCGAACCATTTAGTCATGCAATGTACATGCATTACTGTACGCAAATACGTAAGTCACACAATTAGATAACTGTTACAGTTTACCTAAGAATCGCAAGACGACGAAGATGTTCACAGCATATTCATGAAAATAATATTTTAATATTCTGGCACTTAAAAACAGTTGTGGTTTTATTTAATACTAAAATAAATAAACTCTAATTTTATAAGCATCTTAATACCGTAATAAACTCTACTTTTATAAGCATCTTGATACCGAAACAAACTCTAATTTTATAAGCATCTTAATAACGTAATAAACTCTGATTTTATAAGCATCTTAATTCCGTAATAAACTCTAATTTTATTAGTATCTTAATACCGTAATAACTCTAATTTTATAAGCATCTTAATGCCGTCATAAACTCAAATTTTATTAGTATCTTAATACCGTAATAAACTCTAATTTTATAAGCATCTTAATGCCGTAATAAACTCAAATTTTAGAAGTATCTTAATACCGTAATAAACTCTAATTTTATAAGCATCTTAATACTGTAATAAACTCTAATTTTATAAGCATCTTAATGCCGTAATAAACTCAAATTTTATAAGCATCTTAATACCGTAATAAACTCTAATTTTATAAGCATCTTAATACCGTAACAAACTCTAATTTTATAAGTATCTTAATACCGTAATAAACTATAATTTTATAAGTATCTTAATACCGTAATAAACTCTAATTTTAGAAGTATCTTAATACCGTAATAAACTCTAATTTTATAAGCATCTTAATACTGTAATAAACTCTAATTTTATAAGCATCTTAATACCGTAATAAACTCTAATTTTATAAGCATCTTAATACCGTAACAAACTCTAATTTTATAAGTATCTTAATACCGTAGTAAACTCTAATTTTATAAGTATCTTAATACCGTAATAAACTCTAATTTTATAAGCATCTTAATACCGTAATAAACTCTAATTTTATAAGTATCTTAATACCGTAACAAACTCTAATTTTATAAGTATCGTAATAAACTCTAATTTTATAAGTATCTTAATACCGTAATAAACTCTAATTTTATAAGTATCTTACTACCGTAATAAGCTCTAATTTTATAAGCATCTTAATACCGTAATAAACTCTAATTTTATAAGTATCTTAATACCGTAACAAACTCTAATTTTATAAGTATCTTAATACCGTAACAAACTCTAATTTTATAAGCATCTTAATACCGTAAGTGAACGGAACGATATACCCAGATTTTACCCAAATCAGCCACACAATTTTAAAACTATGGCTGATTAATTTAAAACGTTCTCATGGATAGTCTCAGCATGGAGACTCCCTATGATGGATATATTTGTGACGTCACTAGAGCACATCCGGTCTGCCTGTTAGCTGATGGAATGAAGACTCGTTTGGAATTGTTGAAAACAAAAATCATACAGATCGACAATTTTGAACAAATAGTAACAAATGAGCAGAAATTCAAATTATGGGGATAAACGTTGAAACCAGGTTTGATGGACTTTTCCAAATTTGTGCCAACATTCGAATGGGAACTATGGCTTCTCACTGCTGCAACAAACTATTACAGAGTCCACAGCTGATACAAAAAATACGCAGAAGATACTATTTGGAAGTGTAGTTTTAAGTGTGACATCACATTACAGCCAGAAGTATATGTAAATTTACTACCATCTACCCAAAACGTCGAGCCACTTTCAACGGCTGTCAAATCGTCGCATAACCGAAGTGGATCGACCAATGTCACGGTACGGACTAATACTGCTTTTACAGGTGAAGAGTTTATGATTATGGCGAGACACTGTGCATCTGGACTATAGTCGTCTGCAGAAATATAATGGAGAAAATCTCCTTTACAAGTGTGCAGCAAAGCAGACCTTCAATAAATACTGAATTTTCTACACAGTTTACATTTAATGAAACCGGGGTGTCACATTTAGTTCGTTTTGTCTTTAGTTTTAACAAAGAGGAACCTTAAAACACAAAACTAATTGACAAAAATTAACCTTTAGTCACATCATTGGCGCAGTTTCTGCTCCAGAAAAACTCCGAGACACATATTGTATGATCGTCTTGTTGCGAAAATATAACAGTGAGATTAATTAAAAAATTACACTTTACGTATGGGATTTTTATATCTTATATTTTCACAACATGTATTTTATTACTTTCCAGTTTTTATTTGCTGCATAAAATATATTTGATTTTTACCTATCTATTATCTATAGGCACACACACACACACACACACACACACACACACAAGAAAGTAAAAAGAAAAACTAATAAAGCTTTTGTGTCTCACATAATCCAATGCATTAAGTATTACTTTCCAATGCAGGCCGTTACCACCGCTCTCCAGATCACTATAATTATTGCCGATTCAATTTGAACCAACGTCTTCCGTAATTACTTATAATTAATGAACTTGTCGCCTAAATTATAGACTCTTAGCTGCCTGTTAGAAATGACAAATGATTTATCTCCATTTGTACGCGATATCTCATTTCTGTCATTTTTGTCATCGAAAATAAAAGTTGTTAGATGTTTACTTCATAAATCAATGTTATTTTGAAATAACCCGGTACTGCTTGTTGTACGGTAACTGTGTATCTGATTTCTTACCTTTGCCAAGACATTCCTGACTCCTAATTCATGGCTAATACAAATATCTGTAAATATCTTGTGGAAAGAAATCAAAACGAAATCTAAGATCCATTTTGTTATTTTCGTATAAAATAGAACCCGACCAGAGCAGTTCCAACATGCAGTAGACTAGTGTGAAAACAAGGAGTCATTTACTCTCGTGTTCTACTTGTGCCATGAGCAATACCATAAGCTCCAGATTTAAGGAGCGTATTGCAGTGTCCGTGGTACAAGAAGAACACGATAGCAAATATAACGAGCTATCAGTGGGGTTGGACAAACGTAAATCATTTCGAACCTTTCCAGATGGAGATTTTCATAGCTTATTTCCGTGCTGATATATATTACCAAGAAAAATAATTCTCAGAGTATTATCAAAGTGACTGAAAGTTCTTTCATTTTCTTTTTGTTTAGATTTGTTCCTTCCCTTAATCCAGTGATGTACCGATATAAGAAATTACTAGGAAAGCTAGACACACACAGAATGAAGTAATAAAAAGGTTGTAAACTTTCTCTAAGATGATTATAAAACTGACACTGGAATAAGATAATGTGTTCAATCTTGTAAACAATACAAAAAGAAGCCAATTGTTACTCAGAAAAAAACACAATTCTTACTGATAATATATTTGAACGTATTGCTAAAAATTATACAAATGTTACTAAAAGGTAATAAAAAAGAAGTCAAAACATAGCCACTGTCTGCCAAGGCAGCCTCTCCTAGCTTTGATTCTATACGCAGACATAATGATGCATCCATTAGATTCTGTTACGTCTTGCAATAAAAGACAAATGATGACTGGGCACACGCTCTTGCTCTGTAACATATACTCATCACAGGTAAACTCTGGGGACCACATGATTTGCATTGCTTCCTCATCCTAACCATGTTGAATTTGAAGACAGGTTTTTTGCAAATATACACATTTGGCAATTTAACTTACCGTTTACACATGTATTCAAATAGTTATAATTTTTCTAAATTAAATCATTACATATACTATAAGATAAATTGTTGGCAATAATAACTTTTCTGATATATAATTCAATCAAACGTAAGAAAATTAATTATTTCAATAGTCTTTTCAAAAAAGTCAGTTATTATATAAGTTTCTGAGAATTTTGGAAGTTGGAACCTACTTATGGCGCCTTACTTTATATACAGCGTATCGTCAACCGGTATCGCAACACGCACGATACAGTATGAAATAGTAGTATGCACCAAATTAGAATACGTTGCAGTATGCACCAAATTAGAATACGTAGCAGTATGCACCAAATTAGAATACGTAGCAGTATGCACCAAATTAGAATAAGTGGCAGTATGCAGCAAATTAGAATACGTAGCAGTATGCACCAAATTAGAATACGCAGTAGTATGCACCAAATTAGAATACGTAGCAGTATGCCCCAAAAGAAGAAACGTGGCAGTATGCACCAAAAAAGAATACGTAACAGTATGCATCACATTAGAATACGTAGCAGTATGCACCAAATTAGAATACGTAGCAGTATGCACAAAATTACAATACGTAGCAGTATGCACCAAAATTAGAATACGTGGCAGTATGCACCACATTAGAATGCATAGCAGTATGCACCAAATTAGAATACGTAGCAGTATGCACCAAAATTAGAATACGTAGCAGTATGCACCAAATTAGAATACGTGGCAGGATGCCAATTTCCAAGAGTAATTTACACTTAAAGATTGAGAGAAAAAGACACAAAATTCAAATTTTATAATGTTGCAGTCAGTTTGACAATATAATCCACATAATTATGTAACTGCTCAGAAGAAAATACACGTAACAAAGAATCAGTTTCTGATTGCAAATTTAAGCTGAAATAAGTTTTAGAAACGAAAATTAGCACAATTTAAGGTATGAGACATGTATGGGAACGGTCCCTCTGTATCGTGATCAATTTCATATCATAATATTAGTGTCTATACACATTTCTAATGGATATATTCCAAGACGCCCCACCCTCTCTTCCTAATACAGACATATCTAAATAATTAATGAAACGCCATTAAACCCTCCTCTGTAGAGCCATAAAAAAATACAATCGCTTTCTTTTGCGTCAACCAGAAAAGAACGTAAGTGATCTTGTTGCCTAGATTGTTGCATCAAACAGAAAATAAAGTAGGCGATATTGTTGTCTAGATAGAACAATGCCAACTTGAAATAATTACAGTAAAATAAGCAAATCTCACTTGGAAATACCTAACGCTAGCGCAAAACATCTGTAGAGTAAGGCTGTCCCTCCTTGATTTTTTTGTATTTCACTAAACGTCATTATTCATCTCCCTAATTCATCAAATTCCTACAATTCTCTCTCTCTCTCTCTCTCTCTCTCTCTCTCTCTCTCTCTCTCTCTCTCTCTCTCTCTCAACGAGTATAGAATATATTTCTGTCTATCTAACTATCCATCCCATCAATAACTATCTATCTATCTATATATATATATATATATATATATATATATATATATATATATATATATATATATATATATCAATCTTTCCTCTGACGACACCCCTGCATTTTGCTTTTCATAGCCTGTTACTAACAAATTGTTTAGAAACAACTTGCCCAGACGGACAAGTGGAAGGACAGCTGGTCCGTCTGTTGTTGTTAACTCCTCTAACTCGCTTCCACTGACAGCACCAACATCTTCAAACTCCCCAACTTCCGAGGGGCCCCGGATGGCCGAGTGGTCTAAGGCGCTCGCCTTTGCAGCTCACTGACATCTCACCTCTGTCCGCGTGGGTTCGAGTCTCGGGCTCGGCCAAAGTGGGTATATGAGAAAGCTTGCCAGTAGCTTCCCGTGGGTCGGTGGTTGTTCCCGGGGTTTTCTCGGGTTCTTCCTCCACCAAATAAACTGGCCGCCATGTATAGCCTATCATGTGCTGAAAAATGGCGTTCAACACATAACAACCAACCCAACTTCCGACAAATCCTATGCAGATCGCGTACGCACCCGAACACTCATTTTGACGAACGTGAGACTTTTCACTGGACTAACTCCTCCAACCACTAGAATAGCTACCATGTTTCTATGTTAGGATTATTCATGATATTTTCTTAAATGCATGAATAACCACCATTTATCAATTAAATTTAAAACTAAAATTAGTAACGAAAGTGTAGGCTTCATAGATGTAACAATATACAAGAGAAATAACTTTGCTAAGGGAGATAATCTGGATAATAGAGTTTATTTCAAGGAAACCGACACTCATCAATTGCTACAAAACAATAGTTTTCATCCACGACATACGTTCAGAAGTATTGTTAAATCGCAAATACTGACGTTTGGCTGGATTTGCAGCAATGAACAAAGCTTTCGTGGCGCTTGTTCCTTGCTTCTCGCAGGACTACGATAAAGAGAGGAAAAAATCAGCGAACATAGGAAAATGAAATCTGAGGCAATAAGAAGAATAAATATTCGCAGCAAAGCACAAGAAATAATTCCGGTCATTGTTCGTTTCAATAGACGTTCAGCCTCTGCATTAAAATATGGCAGAGAAATTTTAGTGATTTGCAACAAAAGTTTCCTGAAGCGTTTGGAACATGCACTTTGGTTACAGCTTACAAACGAAATAAGAACATATGGGACTTTTAAGTGAGATGCAAACTTTCGAATACCGACAAACCTGGCTAATTTAAGTGTGAAATTGATGGCTGTAAGCTGAGTGATTTTCTAATTAGTTCAGACATAGCAAAAATCTTTAAAACAGGTAGAAATGTTAAAACTTACAACATATTTCATGTGATACGCAAAATAGGATATATGTGGAGCAATGTTTAAACTGTGAAAAGCAATATGTTGGGGAAAACCGAAAGAAATTTACGCGTTAGGATGGAGGGTCGTTTTTCGGACATACCACTGCAAAGACAAATAAAACATGTAACTAAATGTATTAATATTAACCGCAGTAAAGATCAACTGAGAGTGATTAGCATCGAGTACTACATCATTTGAGAGTGATTAGCATCGAGTACTACATCATTTGAGAGTGATTAGCATCGAGTACTACATCATTTGAGAGTGATTAGCATCGAGTACTACATCCGCTAGTGAAAAGCGGATAGAAGAAAAAGAGAATAAATTTGGATTCATAGGACAGGAGCTGAAATTAATTTTTAAATTCAACCGAAAGTGTAACATCGATCATAGTCTTTTTAAGATTTTTATTTTTTTATTTCGTTAGTTTCTTTTTTCAAACGTAAATTGTTTTCCTTTTTTAGATTTTTGGGGGGCTAAACAATGTTGAGATAGATTCAGCTGCATCTATATATCTATCCATCTTTTGCATACAATGGATATCTGGTCAAGCTTTAAATAATCAGTCAAGCAAGAATACATGTTTAGTTAAGCAAAAATACATGTTTAGTCAAGCAAGAATACATGTTTAGTCAAGCAAGCATACATTTTGATCAGAATTTTACTGAATGCATTGGGAAAACAGGTACAAATATTAATGTTAACATTGATAAGTTTTAAGAATAAAATGCGTTGAAAAAGATAAATCTAGAATACTCATCTAATGCAATGCTATCTAATGTTCCTTTCAAAATGGAATATTTGCATAATTACCCCCACAATGTTACTTTTGTTTGTTTCAAATACGACAGGCTTGCATATTAACGCCTGTTGGAGACATTTTATGTTTCGGTATAGGAACCTCAGTTCCTTTTTAGCTCTTGTTGTAATTGGTCTGATATCTGTAAAAAGGGTTTCAATTCATTTGGATAGCCTCGGAGCTCAACGTTATGTCAAGAGAGTCAATATCTTCAATTGTTACTGTATGTACCCGTATGTAACACAGATGCAACTGCGAACAGTATACACAAAGCTTATTCGGAACAGATCGAGTTTTTCAGCTATCAGAATAACACCTAGGACAATCGGAATGTCCTCGGACTTTTCTGTCGCGTGCTAGATAAATACATCATCTGTAAATAGTAGTCATTCTTAACTGCCCTAAAACCTGTGATTGTTATTACGTCATAATAAGTCACTGAGAGGTCACTAATAGTTATGCAACCAATAGTTTGAGGCTATGAAAACTAAATCATTTCTTCAGTTGTGTTCATTCATAACTTACATGAATATCATTAAATATTAGAAATGTTGGTATTTAGTTATAGACATCATCGAATGCTATTTTCAACGCCTATCTTTCATTATCAGGATCTGTTCATCGTAAATCTAGCCGGATATTCGTTCGCCAGAAATATCACTGTGATTATCCAAGAATTTGTTTCAAAGAGCTGGTGTTACTTGGCTCGCATGGGAAAGGAACGAGGATATTTATGTTACTTGTGATATAACGTCATCAAGCGTTCATTGCTTTGACTTCAGATATCGCTGTTGCGTTCGCTGTAAAAGTTTTATATTGAGAAGATTTACCTTTAAAAGTTCATGACATGAATCATAAAATATTATACGGTGTTTTTGTAGCTGCATTTGCATGAAATTGACGAATATCCCTACAATCGCAAACGAAGTGGACTTCGGCCACTGCAGAAAACCTCGAAGTGCTACAAATGAGAACCAAATTCTACCGTCATCCGGAGTACCTCGGGTTTTCTGCTGTGGCGAAAATCCACTTCGGACGTGATTGTAGGGATATGTATAAATTTCATATAAATGTGGCGAGTTGGACACCCTCCACGGCGTTATACGCCGAGAACATATATCACCGAGATCTGATTGGGATAAATGAATACTACAACAATATTTTACGACAAAAGTTATGAACTGGTATTAAAGTTTGTAACATTTTAAAATATGAATGAAAGTAAAACAAAAAGGACAGTGCCTGCATGTCAAGCTCACGATAAAAGCAATGCTGTAAAACGTGGGACCTTATTCCCTAAATCAAAAAGGAAGAGCGAGCATACCGCAGAATACATTGTATATGAAGGGGTTTTGGAAATACAAGTAAATGAACAACTTGCACCAAAACCGTGATGCATTTTTTTTTAATGACCATGGTGGTCTCGACCCTAAGATGGAAAGGGGCGAGGGTCTAAGAGGCAAGTTTGCGAGACTCGTGACCTAAAGGATGAGGATTCTAATCCTACCATCGGATTACCCAGTGCCGGTTACCATGGTATGTCCATAGGCAAGGGCATTTTGCTCCAATTCCCTCGGTACTAGATAACCTAGTTGTGTTGTTGTGCGGTAAAAAATTAAGTCAATCCCAATCTTCTTCTTCCTCCGACTACTATCCATTTTCTTTCTTTTCTTCCTCTTCTCTGTCTTCTCGGTCTCATTCTTCACTCCGTTCTTCTCTATGAATTATTTCATTATTTTACTTCATGAAGTAGAAAATGACACTGTTCAAAAATATCAGACATACATCATATTTACATAGCATCGCGCATGAAACATGTTCACGAAAGGACATAAATGTCTCTCCTGCGGCAGCTGGTTTTGCAGGTTTACATTGAACTAGCTGAATAATTAAGTACGGATATATTTTGATACTATAAAAAATATTACATTACTAGCGTACACTGCAAACTGTCAGGGGAAATGACTGCATATGGCATTAAGAGCACATTGCCTTGGGAATCAACCGCTTGCCAGTAAATACCAAAATGCATTTATTGATTTTCTTTATATAACATTTGTTGATTCTTTTTTAATATTTAAGAAATTAAAAACTTCTGGCCATTGAAAGTATTACATCCTATAGAATAATATGGTAAACATTAAAAGAGACGAGTATTTGTTGAATAGACATAACATTAAAAGAGACGAGTATTTGTTGAATAGACATAACATTAAAAGAGACGAGTATTTGTTGAATAGACATAACATTAAAAGAGACGAGTATTTGTTGAATAGACATATTCTTGATTGTTAAAAATAGAAATTAAACAATGTCATTGGGAAATAATTACGTATGGCCAGTTTCGACATTTTGATCAAATTTATAATAGTTAGAAACTCTTTTAACAAGTACCATAATGTCTTATCTCAACGCATTCTTATCTAAACATTGCACACTTAGTCGATACGAATGGGTCTCGACATCACTTGCCACAAGGTTTTAATATATGTCCACCTGTTCTAGCATTCAATTGCAAAAGTTCGAAATAGAATGCAAAGCAAATATTCAAAATATGCGTAAAATATCATCAAGGCCACATGCGAAGGCACGTGTCCATGAGTTGATGGTATCTTTGTTTTCATCTTCATATATCACGTGTCAAAGAAGTCAACAATGTGTTGCGCAGCCATTCCTTAAAATCTATAATATAACAATGAGTCTAACAGGTTTAACGAAGTTAACAATACATGACTCGTACTACCAACGATATATGGTGAACACATCCGTCGTGTTTCGTATGCTTCTCATATGCCCTTGTTTTAAATATGATTGTTATGGTCGCTTGGCGAGAAAGATAGTGTCCTCATCAGAGGTTCAACTAACCTGGGTACAGTCGTCTATATATGTTTCCTTTGTCAATATATTCTTTAGTTTTTATTCCCCGCTGATAATCCGTGGAAAATAGATTATCATTAATTAATGGCACCCTATTGAGACTGTGGCGATATCGACACCTGGGGACATGCGAGGTGTTTTCTGTGATGATTAATCCTATTAATTACACATGACGTTGACCTTATCCAAAACGAGGCAAGGACGCGGTCTATTTCGGGACAACTGGATCAGAGTTATCGAATGTGAAATTACCCCATGTTATCCGTGTAGTAAACTCAGCGCTAATATTTTGCTTGTTCCCAGGCCGTCAGTCTAAAACTTTAACAAAATTGACGAGACTGTAAGCCAGACTAAGGTTCATCATATGACTCGTTGTCAATGATTCCAATCTGCGACAGAAGCTAAGGGTACTGATCATAATGGCCATCTCTCACGCTAGGAGATAAAATTCAGAAAAAAAAAATATTTTAGGTTTTTTTTGGGGGGTTTTTCGTCGTTTTAACGGCACTTTTAACAGATTATTGGCCATACCATGGCTAGGAAATGGGAGCTAAGTGCCTATCCCAAGGAAACAACGAGGCAGCCGACTCGTCAGCAATAAAGGAATCAATAGATAGGTTGTGTTCTTATAGTGTATTCGTGCAGTATCGTACTATAGATATTAGAACGAGGATGTGTGTCATTATTATTAATATGTTTTATTGATTTCATTGCATGAAGTTTAATAATTGTAGTGATACATTGTTATTTGCTGACTCTGATAAGAGTTGTGATGCAGATCGTAAAAGGGATGTTCGGTGACAACGAGTAACTTACGGGTCAAATTGTACTGAATTTTTTTGCATGCACGAAGCTGTGAAAGTTTTAAATCAAAATCAAAATTTCGAAACTTTCTACCAATAAACTCATTGCGGGTATAACATTAATGGCTCAGTACGAAATACAATTTTGGCAACTTTAACTCCTGTAGTGTAACGACTATACCACCTCTCGATCTTCTCTTAAGTTTTTGAATTGTAACATTGTTTTTTTTAAAGGTGTACATCTCCTTTATTTATACTTTCCTTACCTGGATTTGACTTCAGTTTTAACCTAGTTTTTTTCTTGTTTTCCATCTTCGTTTTCACCTTTAATCTTCTAATGCAATCATGCACAGCAACTAAATGCGTCATGTTCATGCCACTTTGAAATATTTACAATGATCACAGGCATTTACCATTTATACGATGACAACTAGTGTTATCCCTCTTCGTGTTTTAATTTAAAATTTCAATGAACCCCACCACTATTTCTGTACAATGTGTATTATACAGAAACTGCAAAATATATAGACCTTTGGCAAAAATACGTCTTTGTCTTACATATACTAGCATTTGTTTTGTGAAAACACTTTTGTAAAGCTCGATAAAATAAGCTTTTCTTTGATTTCATTAAAGAATTTCAAGCAGTTACACATGATTTTGCATTGCGTAGAAATATATCACGTCATCAGTGTTACTCATGAATAAAGAGACACCAGAAGGGGGATTATCTGTTTTAATCTCTTTTAGCAAATATAAGGTACAATTTTCAGATCTTTACCCCTAAAATCATCATTCAAATGCAATGTTTACGAAGAAATAAAACGACAACCAGTTTGTATCAATGTTAAGATTACAAAATATCCATGGATTTTAAGTAAAGCTCAGATTCTGATAGATCATGAGAGTATACCACGTATTTTTTTTTTTTATTGTTAATTTGTCATATTCAAATTCTAACTCATTCTTAAATTTACCTCGATAATGGCAGGAAGTAACCACATGTAGTATATAGCTGAAACTCGTTGTTTTAATTCAGTGAATTGTGTGAGAAAACAAGTCAATTAGTTATGTCTCGCATTTTATTAAAGAAGAAATAATTAATGTAAAGATATAGCCAATCATTTACTTGCTACCTCTTCAGACCGTTGCTTGCGGCCGCCATATTGTTCTTAAGAAGGGTTACTCAAATACCCGAACGAAATATATAACGTTTAAGCAAAATATAGAGCTAAAAAAAACATCCTATTAGGTTTTTAGCACTGCCTTATAAATCACACAGATGAGATATTAAATTGTGATTATATTTATTCACGCTATTTCAGTTTACGACCATTTTTTAAAAAATATTTCGTCTCTTTAATATACTCAGAAAGTAAGCGCCGCGACATCTTAATATCTTTTATTATAAGTCTACGCTAAAGTGTCCTGTCATGGATAGAAATAAAATAGTAGTACATGGCAAACAAAAACAATATATAGGCCAAGAATAGACAAAGAAGAACACTTATTTATAAAACTTACAACCAAGATGACTAATTTAATTAATTTCTTGCAGCGTTTAAATACGAAATTAATAGAACATGAACTCAACGGCTACACCTTTTTTTGCTCAAGCTAATGCAATTTCTATGATGAATCGCACCATAACAGGCCGAGTCTAATTAATTTTGTGATCTGTTAGCTGTTCTATCATGTCAGAGATTGGATAATTTTTGTACCGATATTGCTTGCACCATTTGTTAATAAAGGAAATAGTTCATGAAGCTTCACATAAAATCGCATAATCACGTTTTCAGATTCCTGCACTACCAATGTCATTATCGAACGTGTCCCGCTCTGTTCCATGATTTTTCATACGTGCTAGAGTTGTGTTTCTGATAGGGAAAAATGTAGGACTGTCTCGCGTCATATCGTTCAACCTGCCATGAATTTTCAAATATTGCTTTTTTTATGTAAAACAACAACAACAAAAATTATGCGATTGTTTCTTGTAAATCTTGTGAAGAAATGTTAACATCACACTGACTATAAATGTTAGTCCTTCTACAAAACTGCTATTCATCATTACACTTGTAGCTATTACAAGGATAAATACCGAGGTCATCATCTCTTCAAATGAAAAACCGAATACCAATAGCGTATTCAGACTGGTTGTATGACTGTGATGATTTAATAGAAAATATTTAGAGACATTTAATTTGTAGAACTTTATATGGGAAAAATTGAAATTAGTAAGTGTATTACAGAGTACAGTAGAGAATGTATTCCGTGGATCAACTGGTACCTTATTTCTCGGATTTTTCGATTGTTTAATTGAGAACATTTTGCAATTGTATATTTTTGTGACCTGCCAAAGATCCAGGCACATCATGAAGAATTTTATTTCTCTAAGGATGAGATGTCTGCTTCCTATACATACTTGATATGACAATGAAGCATGCATGAACGTGCATGAGGTAAATGGATTAAATAATTATTGTACGTAATTTTATGTTTAACAAATTGCATATTATCCTATGCCATACAGAAGAGCATGTAATTGTTTTTCTCCCTTTAGGCATTTTTGTTTTAGAAGCAGTTCAGCCACTATCATTTAACCTGATAAAACTCAATGCATTTGAAAGAAAGATAAATACTGTGCACATAATAGTATGTATGTATATATGAATGCTTGCGCGCATGTACGTACGTGCGCGCGCACAACATGTGTGTATGTATGTATGCATACAATTTAACGGCATGCTAGAATATTTTTGTGATACAAATTAACGTGTCATCATTGTCCACAGGGAATCTAATTTATTGGTTCTGCCATGTTTTGATGGGATTATCAGTTGATCTGATGCCAGATACGAAGTCATTCGAGTATTATATATAACAAAGATAAACTGATGAATGCGCCCGTAATTATATCGACCACACCCTTTGGCTAAAGCCTTATTACGTGACATTTCTCAAAGGGTTAATATTTCAAGATCCATTGTAACTAAATGAGATAGGAATTTTCCATAGAGACTGATCATCATGCTAATTGACCATATGCCATATTCATAATATTCGGAGATGCATTCTAATTATGTTAAAGATTTAATGCATCGAATTGATTTTGTGCCAAAATGCGATTTCTATTTGCAATGTCAACTAGCATCCACTGCGGAGATGACGTTGCTATTCCGGAGGAAAAGTAAGAAATCTCAATAACTTCCAATCGATTTAAACATGTATAATAAACACGTACTCTGTGGGGTACCAGCACCTAGGGTACCTGGACCATATTCATCGGCACGTCATTTTACGCTTCTTTCTGATTAACCAGCGAGACCGCAGGTAACTAAAAAGTGCCATAAAAATTCAATTAAAGTTGGTCTTTGACGGGTAGCTACAGCTTACAATTAATTGTAATGTTCATCCTGTACATGTGTGCAGCGCAAAGAATCTATTGTCTGTGCAGGTTTTTTTTTTTTTTTTTTTCGGGGTGGGGGTGGGGGAGGGACCTAATTGTACATTTTCATGTCTTTTTTATTATGTTTCTTTATGCATTCTTTGTATTAAATAGTTAATTTTATTTATTAGGTCTTAAGCGTTTGACAAATAACAACAGTGTATATTCGTATTACTTTCATAAAAGATGCCAGTATGTATTTTGATGATTTTTCAAATTATTTTTTCATTTACATCGCTTGTGATGTTTTATTTGATAAATTGAACGCCATTGTATGAGCTGAGCGCACGTACTCGTGCAGTGGATGAATTTTACCTTAGAATCAGCCTATATTAATTGGTTTGAAGTATGAAGCCATATCTGCACGCAAAAATGAAATATCGAATCACACGTTAGAATGGTTTTGCAATATCACCAGCATAAACATTTCTGAAATCCAATTACGTTAAAAATGCATCCGTGTTAAATCAATCAGCTCTCCCTTGTGCCCGTTTTGAACTTGTTCTACCCCGTTAAATTTAAATGAATGGATATCATGAGAAGAACAAGCAGCAACACGCACTACTGGTAGCCATGTCAACGTTTATCTCCAAAAAGGTTAAGCAATAAACGTGGAAGGCTGTGACGAAAATCTGATGTTTAATAGTTTTTGGTACACTGATGTCTTTCTTACATATAGTTGATTTTCAGTCGCTGATAAAGTTCTTGTCCAGACGTATTAGTAACGCTTTTCGTGCAAACTTGAGACATACGAGGGGTATTTACAAAGTTCTAAATATTAGTACGCTGTATAACAAAGTTCTTTCTTATTGAATAGAACGTCAGCGCATCCACTCAATGTACTACCCATGCGCCTGTACACACTTTCTCTGTCTGATTATTCAATTATGAAATGTCCTTTTGTATTCACTTTTTGGTATGTTGTTCAACACTGGAAAACTGCATGGCGGCTTTCAAATCGTCTGCCCCTCAACGACTCTTTGATAACAGGATTCAGCAAAAACGAAATCACTTGGAGCTAAATCAGGGCTGTATGGAGGATGTGGCAAAGTTTGGATTCTGTGCTCCTCTATGAAGTCTGTCACGACGGCGGATGTATGCGCTGGTGCGTTGTCGTGGAGTAGATGGAGACCTCTGGTACCGGTGCACGGACGGGTGGTTCGGTAGTGTTCCACAAATTTTGGCAACACTTTAGCGGCATACAAATGTCCAGTGATACTAGCAGAGTCAGGCACAGGTACCTGAACGACCGGGCCTGTTGTTTAGAAAAATAATGCGTATAAAACTCTCTTGACAGTCCGGCTACGTCGAGCAATTTTGTGGTCTCTGCTCATTTTCTCCGATTCAGACTTTATTATTTTCTCTTGAGTCGGGTTCAGAAAAGTTAATCCATGTTTCAGCACCTGTGACAATCTCATTTAAACGTCTCTGGTCACTCTTTTCATATCTGGCTAGTAGCTCGTTGTCGAGTTTGCTTTTGATCAGCCGTCAACAAATGCTGGTCCAATCTTGCACAAACCTTTCTGAGCTTCAAATGATGCATTAATGTATTACAAACAGCTGATACATTAGAGCCCGCGATAATATAAATATCTTCCATTGTGAATCGAGCATCTTCATCAAATGTCCCCTTCGCAGCAGCCACTTGCCGCTCTCCAATGGCAGGCAATGGTGTTCTACGTTGATCATCTTCCACGGATTCGCGACCATCTTTAAAACGATGAAACCACCTCAAAAATGTCAGATGTGATAGAGTATTGCATCCGTAAACTTTATCTAAGTTGGCTTTTGTATCAGTCGGAGAGTACCCTAAGAGCAACCGGATTTTAAAGTATGCTCTTTGCAGAGTAGCAGAATTGCTCTCCTTCGCCGCAATTTTTTGTGTGACTCTCATTAACCTATGTTACGTCACATGCAACATCTCCAGGTGTCTGGCTTGCTGCACGTGCAGCTGCAGATAATTTTATGTATCGTTGTATTGTCTGTCTATCGACTGGAATTACATTTATTGACACATTCAAAGAAACAAAAAATTATAACAAAATATTCAGAAATTTTAAAATACACCTCGTATCTTGTTGCTTAATCAGCACTGTCTGAATGAACATAAAGTATTAATAAAAATTCAACTGATTAAAGCCCAATAATTCTCAATCATTGCTAGAAACTGATCTCTAACCATATAATAAAATATTCAGAACCTTTCAAATAGCCCTCGTTACTAGAGCGCATAAACCTCGACGGAAAGCTACTGACCGGCAATGCTGGACAATTAAGAGACCGTCAGTAATTTTATTAATATTGCGCTAGGCCATGTACATAAAATGAATAGCCTTTTTTTCTCCAGAATTGAATCACCGTGTTCTGGTTAAAGCTCTCTCTCTCTCTCTCTCTCTCTCTCTCTCTCTCTCTCTCTCTCTCTCTCTCTCCTGTTTTGTCTCTCTATATCTTTGAATCTCTCTTTCCATCTCTTCTCCATGGATCGTTCAATACCTACTCTTGTATCATCATTTTGAGCGTCGATGTCGACAACGACTTTTATATTTTTATTTTTGTTCCACCATCCTTTTATTTTTTACTATCATCATCATTGTCGTCATCATCATCGTAGTCTTCATTTTCTTCTTTACCTGTGATATCAATGTAACAAAAATCAACCAACATTATCAAAAACATGGCAATAAAAATAAATGACCACTTTACCTAGTATTAAATACGTCATTTTTATTTTCGTTATCATCTGCGTGTTAAATCTTCAAATGAATATTATATAATGAACTTCATTGTTCCCAACAATCAACAAAATGATTTTTGTCCAGACTCGATCCAGAAATTTGCCATTTTGGGGTCATGTCTTGCAGTATGCAGTTTTGTTCTAAAATAGTTTTGTAGTTTTGATTCTCAGATCTGTTGGTGCTACCACTAACTATTATAATAATAATATAATATAATGTTATTGTATATAACAAACCCTTTTATGGTCACGTGTGCGATGCGAGGGTTTGATAAATATGTAAATTAAAGCCTTTAACGAAACGATCCTTATCAACCAAAACCTTTTCATCTTATCGATTGCAATTTATTTTGCACACAATTTTTTTTTTTTTTTTTTTAGCGGTAACACGCAGGTATTTGATAACTATCCACTACAATTTCGTACAAACACCAGCAAATCGGAGACACATCTACTTCGATATGTTGACGTTGAAATATAGTATGGATATTTTAACGGAAAGATCATTTTTATTGCTGAGCAAACAATATAATTACCATTTTATATGATTCGTGAATCAGACATTAATGTTAGGTGACAATCAAATATTAGATAACAGTGGGGTGCAATTTTGTTTTGTGGAAAGGAACTATAAGATTAATGTTCGACTCTAATAATATATCATTTAAAACACAGAACAGTCAAGAGTGTAACTATAATGTTAGGCATGGACAAAAACGAAAATTATTTGGTTCTAGAGTTATATAATCGTGCACGTCCTCTTATTCAATTCCTGGTAATATGTTTTGCATCTCTTATTATTAGGACAAATAGACCATTAGCTGCAATCTAAAGTCATTTTTAATGGTTTATTGGTGGCAGTTTTTCGTAAAAGAACAATTGCTCCTGTTCATCGCTTGTAGGATTGCACATTCCTTGATTAGTTATAAAGATTTTCGTTTCGACAAATAATTTCTAGAGTTTGTATGCAACACTAGATAATTCCATTGCTAAAACATTCTCGATATCGTGCAGTAGATTGATGTAACTGGAAACCAGTCTACAAGAGAACACCACAATGCCATTAATACTATTAAATTACACCATCAGCATAAATAATTATATTCTCGGACTGTCATAGAAGAAGCTTTGCCGAAAATTATTCTCTAAAGACTCAGGTGATCGTAAGGTCCGACTGTGTACTATTGTCCCTAAAGTTCAAACGTGTGGGAACATGCCATATACCATTTCCGCGCATACTGCTGGTTATTCTCCGTAATGGTATATTAATCAAATTGAAGACACGTATATCTAAAAGCTTTGGGGCCTGCGATGTAGGGCGTTTGGTTTCATGCCTGTAAAAGGCTGACACCTGAAATAATCATTGTGAAAGCAATGCTGCTTTGCATTATTTTGGAAATAACAGTCGATTCCAATTAATGATCTATGACTACGAAGTCTGTAAATATTTTTATGACCTTATAGAGAAAAATTAATATATAACCGCTACAAGAATCTCGATTGATAAAAACACAGGAATTGTAAGTCGTAGACATTTAGTGAATTATTCCACACAGCAATAAGGGCAAGTCGTAGACATGTACTAAATTATTCCACACAGCAATAAGGGCAAGTCGTAGACATGTAGTAAATTATTCCACACAGCAATAAGGTCAATCTAAACTTGGATTTCTTAATGAAAACTAGAAAATAGAAATCACATTTTTAGTCAGTAAGTTAGATAATAACCATATAAACCATCATAACAATAATAAATGTTATCTTCATTGTCATCTTCATTCTTCTCCTTTTCTCATTAGCAACACCCCTAACAAGAAGAATACAAGCATAATTATTATTATCATTGTTATTGCCACCGTCAACAACATCTTCTGCGTAATTATATTGATAATGCATAGCAAGTTTCATGATGATTATTAACTTTAATTTAGCAGCTTTAATTGATTTTTTTCGTTGTCCACAATTCCTACCTACTCAAGTTGTAGAAGGTATGGTCTTTCTCATAACCTGTCGAAACAGATATAAATAATAATGTCATACATTCGATTTATAAATGTATTAATTCTTTCGTTTGTTACAATTACATTTCCATTTTGCACGCAGTTACATCACAATCGTGTGGAAAAATCTGTTTAAGAACAACATAAATCTTGGGGCAAACATTGATCGTACTCATTGTTGTATGCGGTTTGCGCTTATGTGCTTTGTTTGTTTCCTCTATATCGTACTCATTGTTGTATGCGGTTTGCGCTCATGTGCTTTGTTTGTTTCCTCTATATCGTACTCATTGTTGTATGCGGTTTGCGCTTATCTGCTTTGTTTGTTTCCTCTATATCGTACTCATTGTTGTATGCGGTTTGCGCTCATCTGCTTTGTTTGTTTCCTCTATATCGTACTCTTTGTTGTATGCGGTTTGCTCTCATGTGCTTTGTTTGTTTCCTCTATATCGTACTCATTGTTGTATGCGGTTTGCGCTCATGTGCTTTGTTTGTTACCTCTATATAAATCATAACCGTAATATGTTGTGTGTCATTGTTCGTAATGCTTACAAATTACATCCCAGATCGCTTGTTTTGTAGCGGGGGTTTCTTATTCGGAGACCCTTGGGAGAAGAAAATAGTGTGTACACAGTGAGTGACGACAAAGGTTTCTGGAAACCCTTGTCAAAAAGTTTGGCTAGGGATACATAGCCGAGGATTGAAAAATAAGACGCAAGATCTAAGGAGATAGGCGGTATCATAATTCACGCATAGATAAACAAAATATTCATATAATTTCAAATTAAATCAACTGAATACATAAAATATCGAAATCTTTAATGAATTTTCCATTCGGATATAAAAAGATTCAAATTCAAACAAAAGAGTGCGACTTACCACTGATATTTCACAAAACTCGAATTGCAAAAAAAAGTGCTGAAATATTACCTCGATATAACTGATTTGAAAAAAGAATTATTCAGTACGGATTCGTGTTGAATTAAGTGGATCTGGAATGTGCGAACGTTGAAAATATTATTTGTTTAAAAATCTTGAGCAACAGGCATATATTTTTTACCGGAAAGGTTACGCGTAAATGCGACCTGATCACTTGAACAGAAGAGAGTATTGTCATGACTCAAAATCACAAAATGGGATCTTTGAGCGATTATGTTTAATAGACATATTCAAATTGATATTATGTTTAACAGACATATTCAAATTGATATTATGTTTAATAGACATATTCAAATTGATATTATGTTTAATAGACATATTCAAATTGATATTATGTTTAATAGACATATTCAAATTGATATCATGTTTAATAGACATATTCAAATTGATATCATGTTTAATAGACATATTCAAATTGATATCATGGTGACTTAAACAACTGACTTTAATATATGTTTTCGTGAAAATCGCATTTATAGTATAAAGCAAGTTGACCACGACGACGGTTTCTATGACAACAAAACGAATTACCGATTGTAATGTATTGGCAGGATTTTGCGGACATGATGACAAAATCATATATATATATATATATATATATATATATATATATATATATATATATATATATATATATATATGTGTGTGTGTGTGTGTGTGTGTGTGTGTGTGTGTTATTGACATACTGCCATAATTTAACAAACCAAAGTATTGAAATTCGTCGTTATTTCCACATAATCATGTCAACAAATTGCAATCGGAAGTTTGTTTTGCTGACGTAAAGGACGTCGTCTTGATCAATTATGCAATATAACTATATCGTCATGTCAATGGCAGCTTAATATTTCCATAACTTCACACTTCAAACGTTAAAAGTAGACCAACCTTTTCTTACTAAAACTTAACCAATCATGTTATATTTCTTGGCCAGTACTTTTCCACTTGTAATTACATTTAAAGACTACTTGCTTTACTTTACAAGCACTGTGCGTAATGAATGAAATATCTCACATTCACATTATGTCAATGATTTCACTATGTACTGTAACTGTTATGCATATTTACAACTTCGTCAACTGGATCACCCATAAAAAAGCACGTGCAATGGAAGAACAATACGAGTGATAAACAATCATAACATGTGATGTTCATTGAGAGTAGAAAAGTGTATCGTCATCTAAATCTGATATTATTATTATTATTATTAATTTTATTATTATTATTATTATTACTCGTACCTGGGTTGTAAGATGACTATAAACCGCGTTGCACGGGGTGTCTGGAAACAAACCTCAACTGGGTCAAAGCCGTGAAGAGTTCCAGACCCCACTGCAACTCAGACTAAAACCATTGGGTATTCAATAAAAACCCGAGTATTAATCAATCAATTTGTCGTGTAAGGAGTGGAACTAAACCTTGATGACGTAAAAAATGCGTCACGGATTTGAGTAATAGTAGATCATAGATCATTCTACAACGGAAATTGCTGTCGAAAACGGATATAATTTTATGTAAAATAGTCTTTCCTTTCCAGCATTAGTTTGAATGATGATATATTTTTATAATATTATAATTTTACGTTGATTCTGAAGATGACTTTAAACTTTCTTGGCAAGTTAAATTCACCAGGAACGGAAAAGTTTCGTCCAGATTGATATGGGTATGGTTACACTTGGTATGTTATTAAAAGCATACTCATAAAGTGTTAGAGCTTATTGAATACTGTAGACCTGAACCAGCATCAACGCTAGTTGACAACCAATCATCAGTGAAATTTTTCACAGGTTTGAATTTTACTCACACTTGTAGTCAAAACATGTTGTTTCTCTATGTCATAGACACAATAACCTGCTCGTTTATTATTGTTACATAACTTTTTGCTTGTATATCTCTTGTTGTAAATTCTCCCTGGTGATTCTAACATGTAGGAGTCCAGAATTTTTCTTAGATTTTTGTATTTAGTGTTTGTTTTTGATATGTAAGCTGATTATTCCCCTGACGAAGAGCGTTTTCAGCTTGAAACGTTGGGAAACCGTTTTTAATTTGCGCCGGTATAAATTTTTGTGTAAAGAGAGAGAGAGAGAGAGAGTGAGAGAGTGTGTGTGTGTGTGTGTGTGTGTGTGTGTTAATACTGATGCCAAGCGTAGTTCTCTGCTAAAAGCGGAATGAACAAGTGGACGAAACAATACGCAGCTGGTAAGTTTTACAAATGCGACGAGACGGCGAGCGTTTGTATATTGCAAAAGGACAAAAAAGCCCATGTTCTCTTGCAGTGAGCGTTTCATTCCGACAAGAACGAATGGTCTGTAACATGTATTTTACTGATATAGAGCTTTATAAATGACTGTGTAGATAATCTTGAAATTTTGGTGATATTTATACAAAACATTGTCATTTGGAAAATCTTCCATCGAGATTGTTTACACTCTTTTTGAAACATTATTTGGTTAAAATCTGTATGCAATATGCAATGATTCCTTACGTAGGTGAGCAGAAATCATGCGTATTAAATCAAAATAATAATTTCTCGACAGTTGTCTAGTAATAGTAGATATTTCTTTATTGAATATTTCAACAACAACAAAATTATTTCAGTTTTCGATTGTACATTCATTCCAAGTAAAACTAAGTTGATATAAGATAAACTAGTTTCGCAGTTACATAACAGCAATACATTTTACTGATATAGGGATATATGTTATAAGTTGGTTTAATGGTGGAATATTTTGGGAAACTACATTCTTTTCCCCAAATTTACGACTGACAAAGCTGAGTTACTGTTTGAAACATACAAAGCTCTCTGATTGACCGTCGGACATTTTTTCCTAGATAGACCAATTTGTATTTTGTGTTTACTATGGATACTGCATGCGTTGTAATATTTGAAACCTAAAGATGCTGAACAGAAAATGTACAAAAAGAAAATTATTCTGCTATATTAGCTAGAGACACGCGTAAAAAGGCATCCATTGCTTGCTTTGAAAGGTCCACAAATCTCAGAAGACCATTATTGGTTTTTATATTGAAGAGCTTGATAGATAAGGTTATATTGCCCTATATTGCCTGACATAATAGCTTTTGTCGATTTGAGATATAAATCAGTCTTAACACTGAATGAATGCGTACCAGGGCTAGGTCAATGGCTGTACTGTTTTTTGGACAAAATGAAAGTCAGTCACTAAAATATGAAATCAATAAAAGATGGAACGCGCTTGTATAAAATTAATGATGAAAAGAAAAAATGACGATGATGATGATGATGGTGATGATGACGACGGTTACGACTACAATATTAATAATGATGATGATGACAGTGGTGGTGGTGGTGTTAATGAGTATAATAATGACCATGACCAATGATGAAAGAATAACGTAATAATTGAAATATTTTACACATTTACCTGTAACTTTATTTGTGTGCTTTCTCCCCAAAAGTTGAATAATTTAAACCCTGTTTCAAATAATCTAATTAATGTTTTTTTGTTTTGTTTTTTTAAATTATATCACAATCTGCAAATGACAAGAGATATGTTTTAATTTTAAAATCTGCTTATACGAAGTGCCTCAGTATCTATAGTCAGAAATGTTATACCTTTTGTTTTTAAAAATGTTTCCGTCTTTAATGCAAAATCATTCTAAATTATAACAATCCCATTAAAAACCATCTTTACAGAGATAAATTACCTGAATTAGATCAAATTGTGATTTGGACCTTTACACCTTTTAATGCATTAAATTTAATTTTATTGTAAGAAAATTCAATTTAAACGCGATCAGTAGGAAAATTATGTGTTACTTTGTTTGCTTTCCTCGTCCAAATCAAATATTTACAATTTATTTAATTTCCATCGATCATATTGAAGGAAGTTGAAGATCAATTTCAAACGAGTTTAACATTTGCTCATGCAGCAACAGAAAACAATTAGGAATCTCTCTTTCGTTAAACGCTCTGAATAAAGAAAGCATTATAAAATTGCTGAAAAACGATATATATATATATATATATATATATATATATATATATATATATATATATATATATATATACATATATATATATTTATATATTGATAATTAAATGGATAAGAATAACAATATTTTCTGCAACTATACACAGATGAACTTGAAATTAAAATGAAGTCTAGGTTGAACAGTTGATTCAAAACAGAACGATAAAGAAATGAACATTTTATATCATTTGATCTTAAATAACTCTCCGAGCACTTTAAGTGATGGTCAGATTGGTGCTTAAACAAATACGACCTGCGAAAATTGATGAGCAAATCATAGGTCATATCTACTTTTAATATAATACTTACATCCGGTATAGTTAGTAGCTCTATATATTCAAGACAAAATCGTCAACCCGTTCTTTTTGACGATATAAGGACCAATATTATTTGCAAATACATATTTTTGTATGCTATGAACATGGAATAGTTGAGGACAAACTTTCGACACTATTTGTTCAGTATATTGCGTCCAGTTTAAGCCATGTTTCTTAAGTGTAAAGAAAGACTCGATGATCCTGTTGGGACTAAGATTGAGGTAAAAAAAAAAAAAAAGATTAATGGAGACGTCATTTGTCATAGAAAAAAAATCTCTACATGTACTTTTTATACGTCCGTCTTAAGTTGGGTGTATTATGCTATGGCGTTCTCCATCCATTAATATTTGCCTGTTTGGACAATTACTTTGTAACGGTTGGGTGAATTATGTTATGGCGTTGTCCATCCATTAATATTTGCTTATTTGGAAAATTACTTTGTAACGGTTGGGTGTATTATGTTATGGCATTGTACATCCATTAATATTTGCTTATTTGGAAAATTACTTTGTAACGGTTGGGTGAATTATGTTATGGCGTTGTCCATCCATTAATATTTGCTTATTTGGACAATATTTTGTAACGGTTGGGTGTATTATGTTATGGCGTTGTCCATCCGTTAATATTTGACTGTTTGGACAATTACTTTGTAACGGTTGGGTGTATTATGTTATGGCGTTGTCCATCCGTTAATATTTGACTGTTTGGACAATTACTTTGTAACGGTTGGGTGTATTATGTTATGGCGTTGTCCATCTAATTAATATTTGCCTGTTTGGACAATTACTTTGTAACGGTTGGGTGAATTATGTTATGGCGTTGTCCATCCATTAATATTTGCTTATTTGGACAATTACTTTGTAACGGTTGAAGAGACACTCATGAACTTTGCTCAGTTATATAAGATGATTAGTAGGCGTGTCGATTACCATAACCACGTCGCCCCCACCCCGCCTCAAGGTCAAGGTAACGGCAAGGGAAAATGTAATTATGAGTCTTATATTCTTGTCTGGAATACAATTTCTGAACTAATGAAGAAATTTTAACGAAACTTTGCACAAGCATGTATGATGATTATGCTGTGTGTCGCGTACCATAGTCACGCTCCCTGCCTCACGAGCAAGGCCACAGCAATTCTTTAACTTGTATCCATGTCCAGAGTATAATATTGAACAACTGAAGATATTTTTAAAGACAATTTAGCCAATTATATATCATGTATACATGGTGTGCTTGCATATCATAGCCACAGACCCTGCCTCCATGTGATGGGCGCAGAAGGGAAAATGTATCTGGGACTAGCGTTCTTGCCGGGAGTATAAGTTTGAAACACTGAAGATATTTTAATGAAACTGTAGCCAGTTATATATCATGACTAGAGAGTATTTCTCATACCAGATAATATATATTTCGACTTGATATTATCTCGCGTTTTCACAGTTATACCCCCTGCCTCAAGTTCAAGGTCACAACACGTGATAATGTTAGGCAGTGTCCAGTTTTTGATCCACTATGTCACTTGTTAACTCCTATAGATATTTTGATGAAACTTTACCCAATTCCACACCTTCCCATACAGTAGTCAAGTCCCTAGCTCACAGGCCAAGGTCGTTGCTAGGGAGAAGATCAGGAATGGGCGTATCATGTACCGTTTGCGTTACTCTTTCTTCTCGTCTAAATAGCTAGGTTAAAGATTTTCATCATTTTGTATCTCGAGTAAATAATACATACATGTTGAAGATGTTGCTTACTAACACGGAAAAAAATAAAAATAGAATTAAATAAAAGTTAGAAATTGTACTTAGTTTATTTCTTTCCGTGAAGGACCTTGTAAGAGTACAGATTTTTCATCTTTGATAATTTCTTTAAAGAAGCTAACCCTAATGTTATTCCTCCGGATGGATTGTGTGCACGATCAGCAAGTTGATTCTTTGTTTTAGATAGTTCACTAAAGAGAGATGGGTGAGTTCCACTGCGCTATATACATTAAAGGATTGTACTCCTAACATGGGAATGGTGGAGGTTATGGCGTCTTCTTTATGCTTTCTGGAATTATCAATGGAAATACTACTATATATAAGGTTTTCCAATCTTTTTTTCCCCTTCTTTTTTGTTGTTGAGATTTTTCCATACGTCAGTATCTCTGTATCTCTTTTTTTTCTGATGGAATAAACATCTTCTTTATCATACGTGTCCCACAGGGATTTGCCAGTCAAGCTTTGATATTTTACTCAATTAATGTCCTTTCTTATTGATGAAGACTTTTTGTGCAGATATAAAAGAATACTCAATGGATCTCATTCCACATTATCTCCATTGATCTTTTCATCTTCTTTTAAGAATAGATTTCATAGATAAGGCATTAAGACTAGTGTTACTCTGATCCGTCCAATCTCTGTTCTGATCACATGATATTTCAAGCATTATTCGGATTAACTAGAAAGGAATGGAGGAGGATGAATGGACATAATTTAAACAGAATTATCAGTAAAGGAATTAGAAATTTATTTAAAAGAAATTTAAATGAGTACAGATTTTTAGGCGGTAACAATGAAAATAAGATAGACCCTGTACACTCTTACAGATCACCTGGGTTTGCTGATGTTGCGCGTATAAAGGTTTCGGGTGTTCAATGAAATATTTTTTACAAAATACATGTTTCTGATCATTGGGGAATGTATTGTGGAATTAGTATGATACCTGATAAGCATTCCAAAGCAAATCACTAATTCTACGCAGATTAAGATGGACAGATAACAATGATGTAGAGTTAAAAAAAAAACAAAAAAAAAAACATATTTCATGTGCCAAGATCACACAAACCTTTATGAATGGGACATGAGCCAGTAGATACTGATAAATAACTTTTGATGGGCAAATGATGAACCAATTAGATTGATATAAGAAAATATATTAGAAATGTACTATATATGTTTGTTTGAATTTCGGACATTTGGTCCTAGATATACCACATTGCACTTTGTGCTCACTATGCATAATTCTAGAGGGTGTATATGCCACAACTGAAAGGACTGAACAGAACAGTTTTAAAAATAATCTTGCTTGGTTATATTAGCTAGAGGCGCCCATATAATAGCAACCATTGCTTACTCTGAAAGGTCCACAATTCTTAGAAGACCATTATTGGTTTTATATAGAAGAACTTGACTGAGGTTATATTGCCCCATATTTCTTGACCTAATAGCTTCTGTCTTTACGAGACATATATTAATGTTATACTGGATGAACGCCTCGAAGAACTGGGTTAATGACTGCGTTGTTTTAGGGTCAACATGGACCTCTGTCAAAATGGACCTCTGTCACTAAACGTATTAAATCAAAAATGGATGCAACTTGCTCATACAAAATAATTGCTCAAAAGAAGAAAAAAAACGATGATGATGATGATGATAATGATGATGATGGCAACAGCGACTAAGACAATACTAATAAAATAAAAGAATAATGATGACGGTGATGGTACTGGTGGTGTTGGTGATGATCATGATTATAATGAATTGAATTTGTAATAATGAACAAATAACTTAACCATGTAAGTACCATTTTATATGCCTGCCATTAAGCGGAACGTATTTTATAAGATGCTGTCTATCTCTCTGTCTGCTACCAGTTTTGTTTTAGCACAATTACTTGAGTTTTCTACCATCTACAGTGCTTAAACTACGTGGATGGTTTAATCGTGGAGTAAGGAAGAACCCTATCTATTTCGGGATTCAAAGATTAAAGGTCAAGGTCACCGTGACTGAAAGAAGAAAAACGGTTTCCTCAGAATAACTAGCGTTCTTTACCATTTACAGATAACAAACTTTGTATATAGTTTGTATTTTGAGCAAGAAACAACTCTTTTGATTTTAGGATCAAAAAGTCAAAGGTTAAGGTCATTGTGACTCAGAGGATAAAAATGGTTTCCGCATAATAATATTACTTCTGCTTCACAGAACTTGACCAAGCTTTGCGGACAGCTTGCACATATGATAAGACAGAAATCTGTCATTTTGGGAGCCAAAATGTCGAAGGTCAAACTCATTGTAACTGAAGGAAAAGAAAGAAAAAAAAAGAAGAAATGGTTTCTGCACAAAATATTGTTATGGATCATGTGCCTTGATTAAAGTTCATGGGTAATATACAGGTTGGGTAAGAAGAAACCTATTGATTTGGGGTTCAAAGGGTCAAAGGCCAAGCTAGCTAGATCTAGACCATGTACCAAAGTGTGTATAGGTCTTGAACTTAAGGTATGGAAGAGGCTTATTAAGTTTAAAGTCAAAAGGTCATGATTTGAAGGTCATTGTGAAGCAGCGTTTTTTAAGAATAACGTTTGTTCTAGAGTGAGTTCCTTGATAAACATCATGGATGGCTTGTACTTAGAGAAATAAAGACACCTATATATTCTGAGATCTAAAGGTCAAGGGTCACTCTCATTTAAAATCTAATAAGAAAAAGTGGTTCCTGCACATTATGTTTAGTTCAAGACAGCATGTCTTGAATAAAGGTCAAGGTTGTTGACACCCTCTGGTCAATAATATCCAGAGTCAATCATACCCTACTAGTGCCTTTGTAGGGTACTATTAAATACGGGGGTGGGGGTGGGGGTGTATAACGTACCATTCACGATACTCCTGGTTTTCATGTTACAATAAACGTCTTCTCTGCATGTTTCAATCCAAAACCTGAATAATTCAGACCCTGTTGCATATGGGTTTTTTTTTTATTAAAAAAAACGTTTCACAGCACAATCTACCAATGATAATAAATATATTTTAATTTTAAATCTATTTATAGGAAATGTATCACTGTTCATAATCTGCAAGCTTGAATCCTTAATGCAAGAACATTTAGTCCTCATCGTATTTCATGAATTGAATGCTGTCAATCAGTTTTAAACCATTTTTACACTGGAACGTTTGATAGTGTACCATACTTCATCAAAAATAGCCATCATTGTGAGTTTAACAACGTCAACCCAATTATACCAATAAGCCACATTAGCCCAATTATACCAATAAGCCACATCAACCCAATTATACCAATAAGACACATTAGCTTATTATACCAATAAGCCATATCAACCCAATTATACCAATAAGCCACATGAGTCCAATTTTACCAATAAGCCACATCAACCCAATTATACCAATTAGCCGCTACGTAACATCTTCAGAGAGACAAAGTTCTTAAATTGGAGCAGCATTTTGAAGTATTTTTTTAAACCCAACACCTTTTAATCCATTAAATTTAATCATCTGAAATTCAATTTAAACGCGATCAGTAAGAAAATTAGTTCTGTCTTGTTTGCTTTCCTAGTCTAAATCAAATATTTATAATTTATTGCCTTCCGCTGATCGTGTTGAAGGAAGCTAAATATCATTTAAAATGAGTTTTTCATTTGCTCAAACATTAAGTGAAGAAGTTATGTATCTCCTTTACGTTACACACTGTAAATAACTCAACCGTTATGAATTTCTAAGAAAGAACACACACACACACACACACACACTATATATATATATATATATATATATATATATATATATATATATATATATATATATATATATCATTTAATCAATCTATCTATCATATTAATTATATAAATCAATACGTATCAAAGTAGTTTTTCTTCAAATATTTTGAACAGTGAAACTTGAAATTAAGATGAAGTCCAGATTGAGCAGCTGCTTAAAATATAATGATAACAGACAAAAACATTTTAAATTACTTAACCATGAGAAGAAAGAAAGAAAGAAAAATTACTGCGAGTCCTTTAATTTTAGGACAGATTGCTGACCTACTCAAATTAATGTGCATTTCGTAAGTGACATATAGTACGTAACATCTGTTTTAGTTATTAGCTGTATATTTTGAAAATATTTCTTCCTCTCGTTTTGTCGAATGGTTCAAGGACCAATATTATTATAAATAGTAATTTATATATGCTATTAACATAAAATAGGTGCCGATGACAACGTTTAGCCGCACTATTTTGTCAGTATATTGTTGTTCATTTTAAGCCATGTTTCTTTAGTGTCCAGAAAGAGTCTAAGTGATTCTTAGGTAAAAAGGGTTAAGATCGAGATAAACAAAGTTTAAAGTCAGGATGATTTAATTTGTCACATAGAAAAGGAATAAAAAAAAATATTCTTTTTTATACATCAGTCATAAGTCGGTCGTATTATCTGATGACGTTGTCCGTTACTATTCTAACCATTAGAGAGATTTTAGTGAAACTTTTCATGACTTTGCGGTTTGTCGTGCAGCAAAAAATAGCCCCTCCCCCAGCCCCCCTCACCCTCCTTGGTCTAAAGTCAAGGTGATGGCATAAGGGAATATAAATCAGTCACCGTTATACATATACGGGTAAACGTTTGAACCAATGAAGACATGTCACGGTCACGGCAAAGGGAAAATTAAATCAGTCACCTTTATACATATATCGGTAAACGTTTGAGCCAATGAGACATGTCAAGGTCACGGTAAAAGGAAATATAAATCAGTCATCTTTATACATATACAGGTAAAGGATTGAAACAATGAAGACATCTCGATGAAACCTGATCATTTTATATGTCTTGACCTGAGAGTGCCTTAAGGTCAAGGTCACAACAAGGGATAATGTAAGTCAGTGATCTGTATCCTTATCCATGCTGGCACGTTTTAAAGCCTACATATATTGTAATGAAACTTTACCCAGCTCCACATCTCATACAATCATCAATTCACTAGATCAAAGGTTAGGGTCATACGTAGGGAAAAGAGCACGAGGCGTTTGTATCACGTGTCGTTTGCAGTACACTTGTTTCTCTTCCTGTTGACCATGTTAGAAATCTTCATCAGTCTGTATCTTTAGTGAATAAGAAATACATGTTCAATATGTTACTATCTAATATTGGAAAGAAAGAAAAAAAAAACATAATGAAAAGAAGTTTTAGATTGCACTTATAAGTGTAGAGACTTTACGATCCACATATTGATTCCTTGCTTTAGACATATCACAAATGCAGACTCCTTTGGAAACAGAAAACCAGTCTAGAAATGCCACAGTAACAACACGTCATCTAGCTACAGAAAATAATGATGGGTTCCATTGCGCAGTACACATTACAAGATTGTAATCGAAGCATGAGAACGGTGGAGGTTAAGTCTTCTTTATGCTTTTTTTTAAAAATTATCAATGAGAATACGACTATACAAAAGGTTTTCCAATCTTATTTTACTGCGATTTTTTGATACGTCAGTATATTTATATTGATCCTATAAAAACCTTTCTTACTGAGATTTTGTATTACGTCAATATCTCGTATTTTGATGGAATAAAATCTCTTTATCATAGGTGTTCCACTGGGAGTTTCTAGTCAAGCTTTGATATTTTTTTCAATTTATATCCTTTCTTATCGGTGAAGATTTTTCTGCAGAGATATTAAAATACTTAATGGATCGCATTCACCAATATCACCATCGATCTTTTCAGCTTCTTTTGAGAATAGATTTAATTGATGAGGCATTAAAAGGAGTATTACTATAATCCGTCCAATTTCTGTTCTGAATATGTGATATTTCAATTACAATTTCGGATTTAATGGATTTTCTAGTAAAGCTGGTTAAATTTTTTTATAAATTGCTGCTTGAGATTTGAGCTGTGACGATACAGCAGTGTGTTTAACGATAAAATATCGATATTATTTAGGCTCATCGGAGATATCGCAACAGATGGACGGGAATATGCATGATATACAAACAAAAGTAATTGTTATTGTGTAAAATATAACATTTGTTTACAATTGCAATTGCATAAAGTAATTGGAATTGCAGATTCAATATTTTCCTATTGTTTTTTTTTTTTTTTAAAGCTTTGTCATAATATGACCAGCGGGGAAATGAAATTTGTTGGAAATTGATGTAAAAGGGTTAGTGACAAAGAGATAATATAGAAACGAATAACTGTGATGACAAAGTAGGGATCATCACAGATTGTTGATATGGAAATTAGGCTGTATCCTGAAAGGTATAGTATCGCAACTTCTACATCATCACAGTTATCGCATTTCGACGACAGTGGCGATGTACAACACACATCTGTACTGATGATCGTGACAAACACCTTTATGAATTTTCAAAACCCTCAAACCTCATTGAGACCTCTATCAGAATGGGTTTTGATATTGTGTCCTTGCGTGGCAATTCATTAGAGGAAAAAGGTGGCCCTCCACGAAGTTTTGCACTCGATCAGTTGGTGTTTCTTTTTTGCTTTACAGTGCTAACTCGTAATGCGATATGTCTCCAAAGTGTCTGATTCAATACGGTAAAAATAAGATGAAAAACTTGTTCCTTTTGATTCATCAAGACTATACTCCCTTGCTAATTTAACTGCCGCAAGAATATAACGATTCACGAGAAATAAATGCGTTATGGTGTAAATTTTCCCGCATACTACAATTATCTATTACCTGAAATTTTCTAAATTTTATATGAAAAGTGCATGCATATCAAAATTTTTGCTTGCAGATGCACGCATCATAATAAATCATGAACGTTTCCAATTCCAAGAACAATCAGGCGTACCCCAACGTTGAGAGAGCCCCGTAAAATGTTTATCGCACGTGCAAGCAACACTGAGAACCTTTTTAATGAATCACAGAATCGTGGCAGATGTTGTCCTGTATATAAGAAATAAGAAAATAAATCCGACTTGGCAAACAGGAAAGGAGAGGGAAATAATGATTAATGAATGTTTTTCATATAATTTCTCCAATTAGCATAGTTTTCCCTTTTTTTTCTTTTTCTCCAACATTTCATTATTAAACAGAGGGACGTATTTGTTTTGATTCCTTTTTCTTTTAAAATGCTTGGATTAAAGAGAAGAAGCATGAATAAAAAAACCACAGGTATTTTGTAAGCCAGTATTATTTTCAATGATCTTTATTGATAAAAGTCATTACACTAAGGGCTTTGTTTTAACATATAAGACCTATATCAGGGATTCTTATCTAATATCAACAAATAAGCGACAATTGTCACAGCTCTTGAAAACAAGCAATGATGAAAGAAAAGTAAATGAGATATTAATACTTCATACTTCTTCTTCTTATTATTATTATTATTATTATTATTATTATTATTATTATTTCTTGCAAACAAAGGAAGATTTATTTTCAGGGTCAGGCTAACCAACCTAGCAAACAATATATATTTGAACCGCGTGTTGTAAAGGAACTTGGAAGAAAATTGCCTCCGACATAACTCCATTACCGAACATGACATCATATCGTCATTTGTGACGTGTTACATATGTAATAATTATGATATGGGTATATTAATAGAATCACCGCAGTCGTCATGCGCTAAAGTCCTTTTTTAAAACAAAATTTGGATGTTTAGACCATTATAGTCTACTTCGGATTTTTTTTTGTTTTTGTTTTTGTTTTTTTACCGGTTCCTTTAAGAAGCTGAACGCAGACCAAAGTGTTCAGTCACATGGACACATGTATATCTCGAATCCACGTTTCCGTTACATGTTAAATTTCTGTGTGCTGTTATTATCAAGAACACAAACGATTGGACATGATAACAATGACAGTTATTGCTCTATTGATTAATTGTTTTTACTTTGTGATTACATTAACGATATTTTTATGTTATTAGTTCGCATAGGAGTACACTCATAAAGTTTTCAGGGTACTTACTACACCAGTCATATACGGTTATCATTTAACAAACCCTCTCTCTAGGAAAACAGAGAAGGACTGGACAGATAGAAAAGATAAAGGGTTATATTTCCATTAATTTTATTCCATATCAAAGTTTATCGCATGACTACTGTGTTATTTACCTTAATATACCCATATCATCATTTGTATATATGTTAAACGTGTAATAACACTTTATGACGTCACAAATGATGTAATAATGTCAGGAAAATGAAGGATTAACGACCGAAGCATCCGAATGTATTTCAAAGTCATTTCACAGCACTATTCTACGGTTTGGTCAAATAAAATCAGTATTTTTCGTCATGCGATAAAATATACTCTTATACTTGTGCTCTTTTCAAATGAAATTTATGCAACCCCTTGAATAATTTCAATCGCCAAGCATTTCAAAACATAGAAATTATTCGACTCGTTTCATAAGTTTCATTTGAAATGAGCACTAATGTAAGATCTTCTGTGCATGACGAATAAAAGAGTACGTTTCAGCACTTGTTATGACAATACAGTACAGCATATACATTTCTCACATTATGAACATGGACATTACACCTCATTGAACATGGACAATACCCCTCACTGAACATGAACAATACACCTCATTAAACATGGACAATACATCTCATTGAACATGGACAATACACCTCATTGAACATGAACAATACACCTCATTGAACATGAACAGTACACCTCATTGAACATGGACAATACACCTCATTGAACATGAACAATACACCTCATTGCACATGAACAATACACCTCATTGAACATGAACAATACACCTCATTGAACATGAACAATACACCTCATTGAACATGAACAATACACCTCAATGAACATGAACAATACACCTCATTGAGCATGAACAATACACCTCATTGAACATGAACAATACACCTCATTGAACATGAACAATACACCTCATTGAACATCAACAATACACCTCATTGAACATCAACAATACACCTCATTGAACATGGACAATACACCTCATTGAACATGAACAATACACCTCATTGCACATGGACAATACACCTCATTGCACATGGGCAATACACCTCATTGAACATGGACAATACACCTCATTGCATATGGACAATACACCTCATTGAACATGGACAATACACCTCATTGCACATGGACAATACACCTCATTGCACATGGACAATACACCTCATTGCACATGGACAATACACCTCATTGAACATGGACAATACACCTCATTGCACATGGACAATACACCTCATTGCACATGGACAATACACCTCATTGAATATGGACAATACACCTCATTGCACATGGACAATACACCTCATTGAACATGGACAAGACACCTCATTGAACATAGACAATACAACTCACTGGACATAACTAATCTTTAACAGACGGTACTAACAGTGACTGTTGGCCCAGATTGGAAAGCTACACCTGGCTCTCTCTGGAAAGTTCTCTCTGGTGGTGTGTGTCACAGACAGTTCAGAACACAAATTTGCCTGATCAGCCACTCACTTGCTCAGAGAAAAAAAAAGATGTCCTGGTCATCTTCGAACTCGAAGGAAGGATGAAGAACAACATAAAAAACATGACAGCTGAAACATCAACGTTGAATTCTATACGTTTTAAATTTTTTTTTCACTAATACTAGAAACCCTAAATAAGGATTGCGTTCGACCGATTTTAAATTTGAAATGGCTTATTTGGGGAAGGAAAGAATTTTTATAAAAGAGTTGGGCTTTTATTATAAGGACAATGCTAATTTGCAGATAAAATTGGAATAGCCAATTAGTCTCTGGTCGCGCCGGTTCAGAAGCACCTAAAAAGGAAAAATATGCACTTAAATTCACTTTAATTAATAACGAGAAGAGAACAGAACATGCGTTTATTAATAGCCGATTTCTCTGGCTACTCTCAGGTGGAAAATATATAATTCGTATAAAGTAGTGAGGTGTATTTATATGAAGAAAATCAGTATTGCTTAGTCCTGAATGTCAATGTCGATGTCGAAGAATAATACCACAGAGAGAGAGAGAGAGAGAGAGAGAGAGAGAGAGAGAGAGAGAGAGAGAGAGAGAGAGAGAGAGAGAGAGATGGGGGGGGGGAGAGATAAAATGCGGTCATTGTTTATTAGGACGATTATACTTACACACAGACAACCCCTACCGTTTAGAATAAATCTCAGAATCGTTTTCAAATGCCCCTAAGCCCTGTCTAGAGAACAATACACAGGGACATTTAGTAAACAAATTACCCCATGTGTCAACAAGAAAAAGAGATAAGTGCGTTCATTGTTTTGATAGAAACCACAATCCGTACTGCCAGAATGCTTACATTAATCGCATAAGGTAAACATGTCTTGGTGGGTGGTCAAAACCCTAATCATGTTGCCTGTCAGGAATGTTTTCTTATCCTTACGAATATTCTTCCCCTATCTTTGAAAAGACAATGTTTCCTCGCTTATCTTTCCTAACTACTGCTATCATATGCAGTATCTGGTACACGGGCCTCTATCCTTTACTTATACTGTCTTTATTAAGGCTTCAGGACAATCATATACATTATCAGGTACACAGGCCTCTATCCTTTACTTATACTGTCTTTATTAAGGCTTCAGGACAATCACATACAGTATCTGGTAGACAGGCCTCCATCCTTTACTTATACTGTCTTTATTAAGGCTTCAGGACAATCATATACAGTATCTGGTACACAGGCCTCCATCCTTTACTTATACTGTCTTTATTAAGGCTTCAGGACAATCACATACAGTATCTGGTAGACAGGCCTCCATCCTTTACTTATACTGTCTTTATTAAGGCTTCAGGACAATCATATACATTATCAGGTACACTGGCCTCTATCCTTTACTTATACTGTCTTTATTAAGGCTTCAGGACAATCATATACAGTATCTGGTAGACAGGCCTCCATCCTTTACTTATACTGTCTTTATTAAGGCTTCAGGACAATCACATACAGTATCTGGTAGACAGGTCTCCATCCATTACTTATACTGTCTTTATTAAGGCTTCAGGACAATCATATACAGTATCTGGTAGACAGGCCTCCATCCTTTACTTATACTGTCTTTATTAAGGCTTCAGGACAATCACATACAGTATCTGGTACACAGGCCTCCATCCTTTACTTATACTGTCTTTATTAAGGCTTCAGGACAATCATATACAGTATCTGGTACACAGGCCTCTATCCTTTACTTATACTCTCTTTATAAAGGCTTCAGGACAATCATATACAGTATCTGGTACACAGGCCTCTATCCTTTACTTATACTGTCTCTATTAAGGCTTCAGGACAATCATATACAGTATCTGGTACACAGGCCTCTATCCTTTACTTATACTCTCTTTATAAAGGCTTCAGGACAATCATATACAGTATCTGGTACGCAGGCCTCTATCCTTTACTTATACTGTCTTTATTAAGGCTTCAGAACAAGTAGATTATTTCTACACGTATCTCTGCATTACTCTATATTTATATATATTCGACCACGTAGCATGCATTCATTCATTTGTTCGCGATTTCATTTATTCGGCCCTCTTTCCTTGTATGCATTCATACTGTTATTTATCCACTTATCTACATTCCTACCCTCGTAGCGATTTTATATCTGTATAGAGGATATCTACATTATTTGAGTAGATATGGGGAAATACTTTTGCTTATAAAAGTTATCACACGACTATTGTGTTATTTAGGTTAATATACCCAAATCATAATGTTTATATATGTAATATGTGTAATACCTCATGACGTCACACATGACGTAATATTGTCATGTAAAGGAAAGGCGTTAGGACCGAGGCATCCGAAGGTATTTCAAAGTCAGTTCTCTACACTATTGTGCGGTCTGTCCAAAAAAAAAATCAGTATGTTTTTTCGCCATGCGATAGAAGGAATCTTACGTTTGTACTCATTTCAGATCAAATTTGGCTGCCACGGTAGCTCAGTTGGCAGAGCGTCGAACTCCAATGGTCGCAGGTTCAATAACCGTCCAGGCCAGCTCGGGTCAGCTGCTTCAGTGTGTCCTCGGGAAAGGGATTTAGCTCCCATTTCCTCGGCATGTTATAGCCAATAATGTATTACAAGTGCCCTTAAAACCAAATTCAAATAATATTTGTGAAACTCGTCAAATAATTTCAATTTTTTTGTTCGCTAAGGCTCGATTTTCCATCTATCTATATAGATGATATCTACTTTATTTGAAGAGATATGTATAGGTTATTAACTGAGTATTGAAAAATACTAGGTAGGAGGTCATGTTGCGCAGGATGCCCGATCTTGAGAGGACACTCTACGCCTCATGAACGAGGACCCACTATGTTTTAATTCTCACTCAATAACCTTTTTATTATATATTTAAAAACAAGCATATTGATCATTCTGTTATGTTATGAGAATAACACAATTGAAACAAAAAATTATTTAAACGTTTAATTGAACATTTGACATGTCGTTCATTTAATGAATGAAAGCTGAACACCGCGCAGTAATACACGTTACTTTACTGCTATTGAAGCGCGCGCTTACATGGCGTGATTCTCATTCAACAGTGAAAGAAATTAAGTGTGTGACAAAGGACGGAATGTCATGTAGCCAAAGAAACACAGCGAAATATTGATATTAGGACAAAAAATGACGCAATACATCAATGAAAATTGAACATCCCATTACGAAAATGTTATCGTTGTTATTATCTCACTGTTGCTGTCATGGTGGTGGGTAAATTTGAAAGTGCAGTGTGCGTCATGATTGTTGTCATGGTATTGTGGTCCATCAGTCTTGGATACTGCCTCATGAAAAAGGGTATTGATTCGTTTTGGAGTCGCGTGTGTTTCATTAAATTCCTAGTACAGGATAAAATAATGCTATTCAGAGTGGATACTAGTGAATATTGTCGGGTTGGGGGTACTGTAGAATCATCACTGTAGAATCATCACAGAGCAGTCGTATTCGACAGACTTAAGATCGTAACATCTTTAAACAAAAGATTTTAATGATTGTTCGTTTACTTGTAAGGATTTTGGTTCTCTATTTTGTTTATTTCTGCATTCAAATGTGATATATGTGGCTTTGGCAAGCTTGCAGACTAGTTGGGTAACAGACGCTGCACCTATATTGTGATTGTCATTTAATTTCGTTCTGCAATCAACACTCATCTATCCCCAAATTCTCCATCGTTTTCAACCATAATCGCGGGTGTGATGCGAGTAAAAATAAGTAATTCAACAATTTTTGTATTACATTTAATGAAGAATATTTCCCCAAAAAGTTGTATCGTTTGTCGTAGGGAGTACGAGGTACTCAATGGATAACACTGCATATCAAATATAAACAGGTCATGTAAGTTCTGTCACTGACAATTTGTGCGATTCATGTGCTAAACTATTTTTTAAATAAGTTATTACTCGGAACCTACTTTTTGTTGTTTGAAGTTTGTTTTTAGGTATTTATTGATAGAACCTCCTCATTCCTTACATAAATGTACAGTCTCTATATAATTTAAGATATTTTCATTTGATGGAGAGAGAGAGAGAGAGAGGGTGTGGGTGGGAAAGGGAGGGAGGGAGACAGACAAAATGAGGAGAATAAGAAGAAAATGAAATAGCCTAAATATCAAAATATAACTTTGAATACATACATTTCGGTAGATATATTTCCTAACTTGGAAAAGAAATTAGTTCCAAAATCAATACAAGTGGTATTCCAACTATGGCGGTATCAATTTTCTCCCACTGATACATTTCAGTATCTCATTATAAAATATATAATAAAACTATATATATATATATATATATATATATATATATATATATATATATATATATATATATATATTTACTGTTCTTCCTATCACGACGCATATTAATTAAATGGAAAAACTGACACATCTGCCAACATAGTATAAGCCGTCATTAAGCAGTAGGCTACCTGGATATTGGAAGAGTAATTTGATATTAAATGAGATATTGTTTAATATTTAGAATGTTTAATGTAAGCTCATGGGAGTGGCACGAAAATGCTTAATCCACAAGTACCATCGAATGTTTGTCTTGCAACCACTAAAGGAAGCCAAAAGGTATAGCTTTGTCGCAACAACGAGTCTAGTTGTGTTAATTTCCACAGATGTGTTACAATACGTAAGGGTAAGATACAACAAAAAGCATTATGCCTAGGTGGAACCCGTTCGGATAAGGCGGCGTAAGGCACAAATAACCGATATAGACATTGTTTACCTATCCACGCTTTTCTATGATAAAACAATCAGTTTTTTTTTTACACTCAAAATTAAACACGACAAAAAGGCAAAAAGACACATTTAGTAGTGATAAGACGTCAGAAGTTCATTTCAGCCGCATCAATATTCGCAGAGACTAAGTCGTCTGTGTCAATATAAAAAATATCTGGAAACCACCTCTCTCATTTCCGTCTTAGACATGAACATTTCTTCGAATTAGGTGTGAAGCGTATTGTTAGGCCTTACTTTTGCCTTATTGTTATCTATTACTTTTGCCTTATTTACTCTCGTACATTTTCACACTTTTGACGTTTCTGTAATAGCACGCTAGTAGAGGCGATATAATGAAATTATTCTAACTGGACGTTTTGTTTCTTGTAGTAAAATGTAATAGTTTACTATATACGTATATACTACTGCACACACATGCTTTGATTACCTTAAATCGTTAACAGAGAATTCTTTTTAAGAATATATTTTGCTTTTTAATTGCCTGAATCATTGTATCTGATTTCTAACGGCCTTTTAAGCTTTCCTTGAACATCTTTTAATACTGCTAATTAGGGTGGGTAAAGAATGTTGTTGGCAGATTTATTATCTTTAAGAATCACTATCTCTGATAATTAGTAAAATATCTATTTCCAAATTGCATTGCTTCCCTAAAAAGCTAGACCTTCTAGTACTGACTTATATCATCAACTTTGTCTTGAACACTTGCACATGTGCTAATTTACTATTTTATTTCACAATACCTATTAGATACTTCTTTTAAATGGGGTTTCGCAATGCAAAGTTGTCATACACAATTGTTAGCAATCAGGAAAAGCTAATTTCATGGGTTAAGATCAAAGCACTCAATTCACTGAATGTCTTATTCACATTGTTAATGAATCAAATTTATCTGAAATAAGCAAGCCCATGCATGTATGCTAAACTCCAGTAAGACCTTGTACTGATTTTTCCCAACTTGTTAAGTGCTACAGATTCAGCTAACATTAAATGTGTAGGTTCTAATCCCTAGAAGATAGATACATAAGTTTTAAGGTGTACTCACCAAGAAAACAAGATCTGCACTGTGGTTTATGAAGTATGAAGGGTTCAGTTTCGTATGAAACCTTATCTAACTATCTGTCAACAGAACCGGGACGTTATTCAAAGAAATCATGAACCAAAGAAGAAAGCTGGCAAAGGAATAATCTCTTTTTCCTGTTATAGTCGTGAATATTTTTTTGGTTTCATTTTCTTGTATGGCCCACAACGTCTTTATTATAAGAGGTATTTTTTTCACTTGATACTGTGTTTATAATTGCAATCCGCAATTCTAAATTTAAATGTAAATTTTTAATTTAGATTTAAGTTTAAAATTTAAAATTTAAATTAAAAATTAATACATTTTTGAGTTACATTTATTTTAAATTAAAAAGTTAAGACTTCAATTAAAACTGCAATCCGCAAGTTTAAATTTAAGTCTACTTTATGCATTTTCGATACATGACTATTCATACAGCACTGAAATACTTCGTTTGATATTTGTTTCCGAACACTTTCATAAGGAATAAAGAATGTTAGTATTTGCAGGCTGCTTAATTGAAAACCATGTATGACTGCGAAATTTCTACAATATTTGTACGAGTTGATGTATCTGCACCTTAATTTTTTAACATGAGAATGCCGTTTTTTTCTCTTAATCAAATACCATCTATACTCGCTTATAAGTCAAGTCCCACTTCAAACTGCATAGACCCTGATCAGGGTCTATGCAGTTTGTTAGGAGTAATCAGTAGAATAAGCAACATAGACCCTGATCTGCCGAGCATTTATGCGGTGGTAGATCAGGGTCTATGTTATTTGCAGTTAGACTCGACTTATAAGCGAGTACAGACGGTAAATGGCCCCTTCTATATGTCTGTTTGTAACTTTTATTTATTTCAGTATTATATTCCATATCGTGACATTGGGTCGTTGTTGTTACGCCCAGTAATGACAATATATATTATTTATATTTAAATATAAATGCGCTCTGAGGGAGTATACATCTGTTTTAATCAATAATATAAGCGCGTCCTGTTATCACATGAGTAGATGATATTAACATAAATAATAATTATCATTCCCATCTAACAGAAAAACCTTGCTGGCTTGATATTTCAACACGTTCTAATAGGTATACTCTTCGAGTGTTATGAAGAAGAAAAATAAAAGCGACTTCAACAAATTTATATACAACAATTACATACCTTGTCAACACGAAATCTCAGTTATTTTTAGCAGGTAAATGAATGCCAGTTTCTGTTAAAAGTAAAATTTATAGCAGACGACGCTAGACGTGGAGACTCATAGTACAGATTAGCCATTTTTGCAAGTCAATGTGGGTAATTTTCTGCAAGGTCTTGTGGGTAAGACTGGTTCACAATTATTCATCTAGCAGTTACGTGAAGAACTATGATTTTAGGAACGATGCACTGGAGTGTGACAGTTTGTTGAGAAATAAGTAAGCACCGATAATTAGTTTCGTCATCATATAAGTACCGTAACAATCACAACACTTGTTTTGTTTTCTTCATTAGTCTTCGATTATTTATGCAAATGTAATTTTTAGTACTTAAGTTACCATAAGTTGCATCAGAACTAACAAGACTCTGGAGTACAAACTATGACCTTTAGGCTCCACTTAATTATTAAAATTCAAAAGTCATTCGAGTCGTGAAAGAGTTGTTGATAGATATCGTAGAAACATGGTCAGATCAAAAAGTAATTACTAAATTTGGTCAACGATCTTCGATATTTTGAAGAAGAAAAAAGAGAAAAAAGACCTCAACAAATTTATATACGACAATTACATACCTTGTCAACACGAAATCTCAGTTATTTTTGGCAGGTAAATGAATGCTAGTTTCTGTTAAAAGTAAATTTATAGCAGACGACGCTAGACGTGGAGATTCATAGTACAGATTAGCCATTTTTGCAAGTCATTGTGGGTAATTTTCTGCAAGGTATTGTGGGTAAGACTGGTACACAGTTCTACATCTATCAGTTACGTGAAGCAATATACTTTTAGGAATGGAGTGTGACATTTTCTTGAGAAATAAGTCAGCACAGATAATTAGTTTCATCAACATGTAAGTACAGTAACTATCACAACACTTGTTTTATTTTCTTCATTAGTCTTCGATTATTTATGCAAATGTAATTTTTAGTACTTAAGTTACCATAAGTTGCATCAGAACTAACAAGGCTCAGGAGTACATAGTATGACCTTTAGGCTCCACTTAGTTATTAAACTTCAAAAGTCATTCGAGTCGTGAAAAAGTAATTACTAAATTTGGTCAACGATCTTCGATATTTTGAACTTCTTTCATTTTTATGAAATTTAGCTGCATACGTTAGCATCAAAAACATTGCAATAAACATGTTGTACTTTTTGTGAATGCGTAACCTAACAGTAGTACAAATATATTTTGACAACTGATTAGTAGCTTTTTGGGTGAGACTATATGATGCAATAAAGTCGATTTACCTTCGAATATATGTCCAAAGAATTGATGAGCGTCAAGTGTGACTTGCGTTCAAGGGCCAGTTTTAATCATCATAAGTCTAACAGGGCCGGCGCAATGGTATTTGGCGCTTAAGGCGAACCTTCAGCCTTGCGCCCCCACCCCACCCCATTAACTTTCGAAAATGAACATTTTGCATTTGTATGAATAAAAATTCTGCAGCTGTTTTTCTCTTTCTATTTTTGACGCTTATTATCTACTATCTTACGCTATTTCTCTTTCTTTTTTTTATTCATTCAGTTTTTTGTCCCCCCCCCCTAATTTTGCCACCTAGGCGACCGCCTAGTTTGCCTAGAGGTTAAACTGGCCCTGCGTACTCCTTATTAAATATGTAAATACCTAATGTCCTTGACCTTATTTTCAAGAGTATAATGAATATGAGTCTTATGGGTGTTATACAGGCCACCCTGTGTGATATTATTAATCCATGGGTGTTATACAGGCCACGCTGTGTATTACTATTAATCCATGGGTTTTATACAGGCCACTCTGTGTGATATTATTAATCCATGGGTGTTATACAGGCCACGCTGTGTGATATTATTAATCCATGGGTGTTATACAGGCCACGCTGTGTGATATTATTAATCCATGGGTGTTATACAGGCCACGCTGTGTGATATTATTAATTCATGTGTGTTATACAGGCCACGCTGAGTTATACTATTAATCCATGGGTGTTATACAGGCCACGCTGTGTGATATTATTAATCCATGGGTGTTATACAGGCCACGCTGTGTGATATTATTAATTCATGGGTGTTATACAGGCCACGCTGTGTGATACTAGTAATCCATGGGTGTTATACAGGCCACGTTGTGTGATATTATTATTCCATGGGTGTTATACAGGCCACGCTGTGTGATATTATTAATCCATGGGCGTTATACAGGTCACTCTTTGTGATATTATTAATCCATGGGTGTTATACAGATCACGCTGTGTGATATTATTAATCCATCAGTATAATGAACTGAGTGTTATAAATTTAACTGAACTTTTCAAGCTACTGTGTTATCAAATTTTGAATTCACATGTTGACAAAAAAAAAAAAAAAAAATGATTGTATGATGTGCTACCAGCAAAGCCTCCCACCTCTCCCCATCTCCGATGGAATGCCTCTTGCCGCTTTTCAACTCAATGTAAATGATTTAATTTTTGGAAAGAAGTTTATAATCTAACAGCAATGACCAGCTTACCTACATAATGAATCTGTTACGCCTTCTATACGAGTTGCAACTAACAGGGACGCTAGATCCAATTTCAGTAGTATTTTTCTCGGGTATGACTTTGAATGCAATCATTTTGAAGACATTATTGTTTATCTGTGTACAACTGTGCTAATATACATAAATTAATCTATGCATTCCTTCATCCACTTAGGGCCCAATTTGAAAGATGCATGCAAATTCAAGGTGAGAAAGAGAAATAACTATTTAGACTAACACGCGAATACCGCGTTTTTAGAATAACATGCAAATATCACGTTTTTAGAATAACATGAAAATACCACGTTTGAGGCACTCCAAAATTACTTAAAACCAGGGCAGGATTAAGACCTATAGAGGCCCTAAACACTGAAAAGATTATGGTGCCCCCCCCCCCCCATGTAATTCAAAATAGAAACAATACTAAACCGTAATTTCTCTATTTTTTTTTCTTTTTTTTTTTTTCGTGTCCCTGCTTTGCAGGTGCCCTAAGCACGTGCTTAGTCTGCCTATTGGATAATCCAGCATTGCCTAAAACCTTTGTTTTTATAACGAAAAATAAATAAATAAATAAATATAAAAAAATGATGGTCTGTAATTGCAAAGTATGCTTTTCAAATTCCAAGAATATGTTTTGTGGGTCTGTGCCACACATAAAGCAGGCATGTCAGATCAATAGAGTTGGCTTGATATAAATCGTTTTTTTATTCCATTACAAGGTTTAGCAAGTATGTCTATCAAGTTTAAGGTCTTAGTTCCATATAAGATTTTATTATAATTGTATCCGCCAATATACTTCTTGAAGATGACCATATACGGTAAATGCTGCCTTATTAGTAACAAGAATGTGAAACCATTGCCGACAACAAATTGCAAAATATGTCACCAAAGGACCGAGCATATTTTTTCTCCATTAGCACGAGCAATGTTTTGGATGATACAGGACATTTTCAGTCTTGCTAAATGAAAACAACGAGACTCGAAACCAATCAAATACACGATCAGAAAAAAATTGCTCCATGAAAGACGAGGTAATTCATCAAACTAGACTGTGACCGATTTTATTAGATAGCAAATTGCGTATTTTGATGGCAATTGTTGTTCAGTCGGTTTCTAAAAGCAGCCTAGAATCTCGATGCGTGACAGAGAAACGGTTAATCACGTTATCAGTTAATAATACGGTAAATACATATTCGCAATATGTCTCGCTGCTAGATTAAATTTGTAATTCTCGTCAACGGTAACATAGATCTTGCTTTTGTATTAGAATCAATTTAAAGATTTGAAAAATATGACCGCATAGGCTTTGAAAAAATATGGTGGTTTTGTTTGCATGAGGATTTGAAATTAGTTGATGTTAGTTTAAGTTTTATAATCGTTATATCAGAACAAATTGAATTACAGACATATGAAACGTGTTGGACCTTTTTTTTAGTTGTATGAAAGCTTTATTCTTGTAAAATAGTACTTGTCTTCCATCTCTTGGGTTCCAGATCTGTTTCGACGTGCTACATGTGGAAAGTATCATTGAGCTAAAATATGGCGAATCTTACATTGAAACTTATGAAACGATTTGAATGATTTGTCGAGCAAATGATCGGAATTATTCATATAGTTTGATAAATTTCATTTCATATTACCACAAATATAAGATTCCGTTTCTCACATGACAAAATTTAAAAAAAAAAAAATTAATGAAAATGCACAATATTTCAAATGTATTCACTATGGAAGAGGTTGGAGTGGATGCTTTTGATGTTGCGCTAATACCTATTTAAACGTCAAGAATGACGGACGTTTCTAGTATGACATTATGGCGAATTTTAGCTCTGAACACACTAAAAGCACGAAAATGTGTTAATAACCATCATATATATGATATAATGTAATAAGGATATATGCATATTTAATCTTCATTTATTTCACACATTAGTGAGATCTGGATTATCGTTATTTTGTGAAGCAATACATGAGACATAAACTGATAGAAATTAAGACAGTTCATTCATTTTTTCTAGAAATACAGTGCAATTATGTAAATTTGAAACGATCAAGACAGTTCTGAAACCAACCGAATCATACTTTCATTACTGACCTCCTACGCAAAATGCCAGGGCAGAACTCAAATGCCATGGAATGTTCTGCATAGGTATGGATGATATTGTCTTCTAGTGAATTCAAGTAATACTGCACATTGATCAGCAGGATTAAAAAAAAGTTGAGAATGAATATCGACTATTTTCCCAAGAATTCTAATGTATAAGAGCAATTGCTCTGCTGATTTTGTTGTGAAACGGGTCAAACTATAAGAGTTATTTTGGCCAAAACTGAGCGACTCCATGTGACAGAAAAGAGAATTTGCTATAGCTTCCCTCAATGATCAAGCTTATATCCACATAACCAGTTTGTATAATAAATGCAAGGATTATGTTGGTGAATAACGCTTAATGGAAAACAGCTTTTATGAACACAACAATAGGACCAAGAACTGGTAAGCTTCTGTGAACTAAAAGCCCCTCAGCCTCTTTCGTACAGCGGGTATAAAGGGTCGAAATACAGCAAGACCAATGTCCTTTAGTGTTTTGCACCTTGATCGAAGCGGGTTTCTGCGTGTAGGGCATATTGGATTCGAGAAATACTCTTCTTTTTGCACGCCTGAAGGCACATGCCAATGCAAATCTTTGCAGAAAGTTACTCTTCAGTATGAATAAGCAAATGAAGTCTATTCAGGTACCAGAAGCTAGGACAAAAGTATGTCTATCATATTGCACGGAAGGGAAATGTACAGTATGTCTATCATATTGCAAGGAAGGGCAATGTACAGTATGTCTATCATATTGCACGGAAGGGCAATGTACAGTATGTCTATCATATTGCACGGAAGGGCAATGTACAGTTAGCATTTTACTTTAGCAAGCAACAGATACACTTTTGTTATGAATTTAACAACTCAAGCACTGCATTCAAAATAGAAGATAATTTCATCAAAACAAGACCTCGAATTAGGCATTTTCTGAAACCCAAGTGAAACTGTTTTAAAACTTGCGCTTTCTAAATCCATTACAAACACCGATCACGAGGGACATTTTCTAAAATAAATGATCAAAGTCACACTCTCATTTGTTATTTTATATCCAAATTACAAACTTGTGTGCACACACAATCAACACCAAAATCAATAATATTGGCACATATCACAATACACAATCTCCGCGGATCCTTCCTTATGCGCGCGTCATCTAGCGATTATGCGAAGGAGCTAATTACAGTAGCTACATTGAAGCGTATACAGTGAATGTAATTTCATAAGGATTTTACAGGATTTCGGAAGCAAATATCAAAGAGCATAAGATGAGCTTTAACTTTCTTTAATCTTTTTATTCTGTAATATGATAATACCTCTATATTATGAATAAACCGAACCCATGATTCTCATTTGCAACGACAGCATGCACGATAATTTGTTTACAATTTATTTCCAGTTTTGCTATGCAAAGAATGAAATATTTTTTGCCTGGGTTTTCAATAGGTCGGAATTCACCAGCCAAATAGTTAAACTTTACTTTTTTCATTACGATTTCCAGCAATCTGATTGGCAGGTCAATTTGAATGTTTGGTTCACACCTGTATGAACCAAAAAAAAAATTAAAAAAATAGAAAGAAGACAGAAAATTCCTCGCCCATTGGCATTATTTTTTCTGACTATTAGAGTATAGTCATAGGTCCAAATTTAAAATAAAAATGAATTGAAGTTAAATGACGCCATGTTTCTTCACATCGACAACGAGTGCAGTGTATCTGAAATTGCATATCCGGTGAACCTAAGCAACACGGTCCAACATAAAAAAACTCTGACAACATTAGGCTAAAAGATTGAAGATCAACAAATTTAAATTACCCGCAGAGAGAGAGAGAGAGAGAGAGAGAGAGAGAGAGAGAGAGAGAGAGAGAGAGAGAGAGAGAGAGAGAGAGAGAGAGACAAAGAGAGAGCTTGGAATAGTCCGATAAATCAGCCCTCCCAAACCTAAACTGATCCTGATGGACATTTTGAGTCTGATGTCACCTATTCATTGAATCCTTCAATTGGCGCAGACAAAGTTGTCCGTAACACATTAATGTACACCATTGTCATTTGCCAGTATTTATCGCGGCTTTTGAGTTCAGGTTTGCTGATGGGTCCTTTTGGCGATATGTACAGAATATTTCCGGATCAAATTCTATGCTTGACAGCTTGTAAATCCACGTGGAATAACACAACCGTACCTCCTTTGGCCATTTCGAATTTCGAGGCTACAAACGTCTGTTCCATCAGATACGGCAACCAATCAGATGCGACTGCGCTCATTTGAAAGTTTCAGTTGCTTTGGTCATGTGACTCGATTTGAGCGTCACTGGATTTTGTCAACGGAAACTTTCAAATGAGCGGAAGTTGCATCAGATTGGTTACTGTATCTGATGAAACAGCCGTGTGAAGCCACGAAAGAAGAGATAAATGATCAATCCTTGAATAAGTTGTAATCTATACCAGACAATACGGAGATTAATGATATATACTTCAATACTATTTGTTAATAATACGTTCAGATTTTATGGCCAGAATGTGTATCAAAATATTCGTGAATTGTATTTGCCACATCAGTATTAAAATATTTACATTCATAGCATGTAAACTAACATTTTCTCCTTAATGTTTTTCGTTATAACCGACCACAGGTACCCATTATACAATATAAACAGACAGGTAGATTAATAGATTGATGGATAAATAGAGAGGCAGACAGATAAACAGATAGATAGATAGATTACGCGATTTGAGATTCTGAAGCTCATCCATCTTTCTATGATGAACGAGATAATTCTATTGTGTCTCTCAGAAGGCAACTGCAAATCTACTAAGTGTAGCCAAATTGTGTTGCGTTTCTTATCATAAAGACTGCAAAAAGAAATTTCACAAAGTGAAAATTTTTTCCTTGGTTAGAATGTAATGGCTTATATACACGCAAGGATGATAAATCAAATCTCGCAGTAGAAAAATATTATTAAAATCAACATCAAGCTTTCCAATCCAATTCTTTGTTGAGCACGGGGATGTGACTATTCAAACGGCTGTATACAAATCTGATTGAGCTTTTGAAACCGACTAAATCTACTTTTAATGCACTATTTGACCTGATAAAGAACTAACATAAGTGTAAATACTATATTTTTTCTGATATGAATTACTTTTCTGCCAAGACAACAGCCAAAATGTCTGAAATTCAACTTTGATTTCTGGTAGTTGCAAACGTGTGAAATAACATCACATTATTTCATTTAGCGTGGTAATTTGAAAGGCTTAGTATGCACAGTAACTAAGTACTAATTATCTGTCAATATTTAAACTATTCTTTTTTTCTCCAAGATCGATTTATGTTTATGTTTATAGATAATTTATGGCCTTTCATGTCGTTCAATCTGATCGATTTCATTATTTTTCTGTCTTTTTTTTTTCTTCTTGTATTTTTCATTCAACGTAAACATTAATCAAATACTCTGAATTTTGTAATATTTATGCTTCTGCTAACGGAACGCTGTAATTATTGTATACAACACTAAAGACAAGGTAACCATAATTGTCAAAGTGATGTGATTGTTTATGTAAAGAATCAAATGAGGAGTACTCGTACCTATCTGGCAAGGAAAATAGTCTCTGTAAGTCATATAGGTGCAAAAGAAAAACATTGTTGGATTCCTTGCGAAGTATTTGCTTTGTCGGAAGGATTTGATGACCATTCATATAAATGCTACTAAGCGAGCCATCGGTATTTCACAATAATTAAAGGTATGTACACAATGTAATCATTAACAGAACAATAGTCTGCTAAATAAAGTACGATAGTCACGCAATTCAGTCAAAACATAACGATCATGGGTACAGTAGCAAATACATTACCAAATACTATTAAGATACAGTGTAAAAGGCCGCGTTTGAACAGCAAGGCTTTTGATTCTGAATAATGCTATTTTAATCAGATCAGCAATAATGAAAATTTCATACTGTATGAGATTATATGTATTCGAAATGCATGAATCCAATTATTTGTGAATCCGATAAAATCTATTTCCACCATGCTCTAGTAATGCACCGTGCCAGGCAGAAAGATATTGGATTGGCACAAAGCATCAAACTATTCCCTAATGTATAATGAAATAAATCGATTTCCGGTTCGCATGTCTTCAGCTGTAAATATATCCTAGCCGCATGCCGTCCATTGGGAACAGAATACGTTAGGTGTGTCAAGAGGCGTGGGTGTGGTTACTTTTTTGTGTAAAGTCTGCGTGATTGTCCTTCCGACACACCATAGAAGAAAAGCCTATTAAAAAAAAAAAAATATGTCGGCCAGCGTTACAGTATCATTAAGCTATCGTATTTGTTATGGAATAAGCAATCACACAGGAGAATAGAGACACACATTTAAATGGAGAATGTACAATATGCATAAACCAGAGCGAATTAGATCTTTTGGTAATGTAACCATAAATTGTTGCAAAATCTTGTTGCATGTGTAAAGAACAGTTAGTAATAGCGTAAGAGAGTAACATCTTCATAGATTAGCTTTCATTTACATTTTGAAAATGTCAGTTTTCATTTTTGCTTGAGTTTCTGTGTAAATGAGAAGTGGAATGCCTATGCAAATGAATTAAAAAATATAGTGATATTGAATTAACTGAAGTTATAGCCGATGGTGTTATTCTCTGATATTCCATGAATTAGTGTTTTTTTTTTTCTACTTCATAATATAGTTGTTAAAAAGCAAGATAAAGCACACGAAATTCGGAAGCACGATCACGTGTACCTTACACAATACAGTATCCAAAAGGTGTTGCCACAAATGACTTAAGGTAGAATTTGATCATTACAAAATTATTCAAATCTGTACTATTTATTTACTTATTTTGTAATTTGATGTACCATCAATAAATAAAGGTGACAAACGAAATTTTTCTTTTTTCCGTCTTCTCTTTCTGTCCACTAGAACATGACATTGTAGCTCTCGCCATTCTAATGCCAGAATGAGTAAAATTAACAAAAACCGGATCATTGTCAGCTATAGAGTTGTTTAGGAATAGGCATACCTCGCGGTATCCAAAATTTGGGTAAAGACATAATCATGCGCAGATCATAACAACATGTATATTTTTACTGCCTAAAGTGCAATATTTTTTTATTTGTTATGCATGTGATACATATATATATATATATATATATATATATATATATATATATATAATCTTATATTAACATCGGGATATGTAAAGGAATTTGTATCCAAACTTGTAATATTAGAAAAGGGATTCATAACATTGTTTATATAGTCAACGTATAACAGATTTCTCTTTGTAGGAAATATAACCTATCGGAACTGTATATATTCCTCATCTGTTCCTACTTAAATCTTTCGATCGTCTCTCTTTCTGGTCAGGACATCTGTTTTTACGGTTTGGCTCCAATTACTTCTTGAATCCTATCAAGATGCCATAAACCCTCGTAAGAAGAACAGTACAGGTAGACACTCCAGTAAACAGATTGTAAGAAGAACAGTACAGGTAGACACTCCAGTAAACAGATTTTAATAAGAACGGTACAGGTAGACACTCTAGTAAACAGATATTAAGAAGAACAATACAAATAGACACTCTAGTAAACAGATTTGAAGAAGAACAGTACAAATAGACACTCCAGTAAACAGAGTTTTCATGATGTAAAATTGACAAATAAATCTAACGAATCCCAAATCAAAACATCGAAAAATTGTGTAACCTTAAAAGAAACGAATGTATCAGCTAAAATACGAAACAATTAATCATTCAAGCAACCGAAGCAACGAAAAAAAAGGAGAAAAAAAAAAAAAAGAGATTCGAAATCAACCAAGCATTTATCAGTCTATAATTGTACTTATCCAAACAACCACCAGACCACAATGCAACCTTCTACCAATCCACATGTCATAAACAACCGCCAGACGACAATGCAACCTTCTACCAATCCACATGTCACAAATAACAATTTACGAATCCATCCCAACATCATACTGACAGCATACTAAATAAAACAAATAGATTCACATAAGGAATCCAGTTGTATCAAATATTTGCCAGTTCTTGTCTGTGAATGCATGCTCAAATAATGATTACCACATACAAATATCACGAAGGCATTCAAGAGTGTGTTTAAATACACGTCCTTTTCTGTGATATCATTTAGTGCCAATTTCTATAGGATATTTTGTTTAATGGAGATAAGGCTTTTAAACTTAATACAACAACAAAAATCATTGATATAGACTTTAAAGAGGCATAGGCAACAAAGCACTTTGAAAGGTAAAATTTTGTACTAAGCATCAAAGAATCGATCAAGCGTATAAACTGCTTATTTATGCCATATGCAAAGTCAGCCATGTTTTATGTTTTCGTATCAAGAGTGACATTGAGATCAAACGAAATACATGCTTGTAATAAATAGTTCACTGACTTATTATGCCATATGCAAAGTCAGTCATGTTTTATGTTTTTGTATCATAAGTGACATTGAGAAGTGAGAAGGATTTAATGAATTTGATATTGCTGGTATATATCCCTTCGTCCGGGAAAGTGGTAGAGAGTATGACAACTAAATAACCATATATCTACACTAATATCATACTGATTCACTGAATGGTGAGTTAGCTAATTTATAATTAACCAATGAGCGTATTAAGTACTTAAATAACTAATTACCTACTTTAATAACTTAATAAATAACCCACTGATTATTTAGTGACTGACTGTTTCAATGACGAAAATATCAAATAAAGTTTGCAACAGATGCCATTCAACAGGGCAAGTTTGATATTTGCTCTCGTCCCTGACAGGTAGGAGTAACGCATCTTAAGGCCAGACTTTGGCTTTGAGGCAAATACAGATACAAGTCGGTTTTTCCACACATGCACGACTTTCAGTTGTTATGAAAATTATATAAGAAAATTACCTAAATAAAACAGCTGTACAAATATCTTGTCACTTCCCTTTGCATTACAAAGACTTTTAGGAGAGTCATTTATTGCAAAAAGTTAACCATTGCAATGACAATACGTAAGTAAATATATTATTGGAATACCAGGCTCTCCTCTCTTCTAAAAACTGTACCTAGTTTAGGAGAAAAAATAATATGGTATTTTAATTGCTTTATTAAAGTGATATAGAAAAAAGGAACACCCACCCAGATTTTAAACTTGCAAATTTAATTTTGAGGACTCTGCCATTAAATTAATAAACCCAGAAACTGCCCCTAGTGTACTATTTTTTTTTGACCATTAAATGCTAAATCTGCATAATAATGCATGTGGGATGGACAATTTCATTGTAACATCAAAACCTGAATTAAGCTGATGTCTTTGTTATTCCTTTGGCAAAGCCATCATCAATCAGATATTGTCGGGGAAAATGCCCGTATGTTGAGGAGTGGATGCATTTAATTATAACTTCTGTTGAAGAAAAAAGAGTTGTATTTTTTTGTATGAACAAAATGGCTTTTTGTCAGAGATAAAATCAAATCGTATGATACATTATGATACGATCAGTTACATGTATGGGATAGAAGAGTTTCTGATATCTATGTCTGAAACAAACCTACACTAAAAAGGATGATATATGCTTGGATGCTACATTGAATTACTCCTTAACAATTCTTACATTAACTTTATTATTTTCCTTATTCATGTATTTCTGCCATATTAGACATGGCGTCAAGACGGAAGAGCAAGTATCACATTATTAGAGCCACTTCAAAGGGAACGTCTTCTGATTCAATGGAAAGCTTTAATTTTCATATAATACCCTGATTATAATCGTCTGGAACCAAGTATAATTATATTCTCCAGTAATGATAAGCTAAAATAAATCCATTTGTACCAATTATAGGCCGGTATTGGGGACAGAATATCATTTACCATCTTTATCTTGTCTTATATTAATCTTTCAATTAAATTATTTTTCAGACAGCAATTTAAAGATTTTTTTATACAAATGATGTAAATGCAAGACATCCCCGCCTCCGCGAAGACATACCCCCCAAAAAGGAAAAGCAAACAGAAAATGATATTGAGAACTTTGCAAAGACCAGATACGAGGAAGATAGACAAACATGGCTACAATGCCACACACATTCATTAAGAACGGAGAGACAAGATAAAGTTATGAAGAAGAAAAAGTGAAAAATTCACTTTGTTTGCATTGCTTTTTCAAAGAAACAAATGAAACTCCTTATGTTTATATACCTCCTGAGGGTTCAGAATACTCTTCAATGGTTGTGTTAGATGATGCGTTAGATGAAATTGAGAATGATCTACTGATCAGAGTTCATGAAACTTAGCACGTGTTCTTGATAGGCAATGGAACAGCTGGATTTCATATATTTATGTTTTATTATATTATTGACAACACTGATAACCTTAACAAAATCGCCTCTGATTACTTAACGACTTACAGCATATCAGTAATAATGAAATCCCAATGAAAAGACACACCTGTGATAAAACGAGGCCAGATAACTATGACAATCGCATGTTAGAACGTTGCAGAAATTGCAGTATTTATATAGTCAACTCAAGAATCGGATATGACATCTAGAAGAAACAATTTACTATCTGATGCACAGGCAGGTTTTCGTAAAGGATACTCCACAACTGATAATATTATTGTCTTATATTCCTTAATAGTGCTTTTAAATAGAAGACGTAAAACATTGTTTTGCATTTTTGTGGATTTTCTCAGGCCTTCGATAGGGTATGGAGAGTTGGGTTATGGAGAAAATTGATTAATACTGCTATACATTGAAAAAAACTCAAGGGAATAATTAATATGTATATGAATGTGAAGTCTTGTATCTTCCACAATGAAAAGAAATCATGGCTATTGACATGCAATCAAGGAGTTAGACCAGGCACAAATCTTTCTCCTGTATTATTTGCTCATATCTAAATGACTTGGAGAATCACTTTTTGAGGCCGAATTGTAATGGCATTACAGTTGATTTACTGGATGGAGGTATAGTAAGATATTACTATATTTCCATTTCTATTACTCTCTGCAGGCGACGCCTTTGTATTTTCAGATAATCCAAGAGACATGCAAACTAATCGTCACGTATGCTTTAATTACTCCCAAAAATATAAATTTTTCATTAACACAAGCAAACTCAAAGTTATAATTTTAGGCAAATGTAGAAATAGACAAAATGTGAAGTTAAAATTAGAAGATTCGCAATTTGAAATTGTCAGAAATTATAATATTTAGGATTCATCCTGCGAAGAATGGTAGATATTTATTGGTAATTAAGAATCTAATTAGTAAATCTAGCGAAGCTATGTACCTTCATAAAATAAGAATATTAAATATTAATTATCCTGTTGAGAGTTGGATTAACTTTTTGAAATGACAATAGTTCCAATTCTTACATATGCAGCTAAGATCTGGGGTTTTGAAAAATTTGATATAATCAAACGGGTTCATTTAGACTTTCTAAATTCTGTGCTAAAAGCAAAAAAATCCACCCACACGTATATGCTTTATGGTGAGCTTGGTAGAACCCTTCTACATTTACAAATAAAAAGGAAAATGGTTGGCTATTGGGTAAATCTTATTAATGGTAAATAAACCAAACTGTATTATATCATGTATCTGAGGCTATTGCACAATTATAATAATGGTCTAGACGGGATTATAATAATAGTCTAGACAGGATTATAATAATGGTCTAGACAGGATTATAATAATAGTCTAGGCAGGATTATAATAATGGTCTAGACAGGATTATAACAATGGTCTAGGCAGGATTATAATAATGGTCTAGGCAGGAGTATAATAATGGTCTAGGCAGGATTATAATAATGGTCTAGACAGGATTGTAATAATGGTCTAGACAGGATTATAATAATAGTCTAGACAGGATTATAATAATGGTCTAGACAGGATTATAACAATGGTCAAGGCAGGATTATAATAATGGTCTAGGCAGGATTATAACAATGGTCTAGGCAGGATTATAATAATAGTCAAGGCAGGATTATAATAATGGTCTAGGCAGGATTATAATAATGGTCTAGGCAGGATTATAATAATGGTCTAGGCAGGATTATAATAATGGTCTAGACAGGATTATAATAATGGTCTAGACAGGATTATAATAATAGTCAAGGCAGGATTATAATAATGGTCTAGGCAGGATTATAATAATGGTCTAGGCAGGATTATAACAATGGTCTAGGCAGGATTATAATAATGGTCTAGACAGGATTGTAATAATGGTCTAGACAGAATTATAATAATGGTCTAGACAGAATTATAATAATGGTCTAGACAGGATTATAATAATGGTCTAGACAGGATTGTAATAATGGTCTAGACAGAATTATAATAATGGTCTAGACAGGATTAAAATAATGGTCTAGACAGGATTGTAATAATGGTCTAGGCAGGATTAGAATAATGGTCTAGACAGGATTATAATAATGGTCTAGACAGGATTGTAATAATGGTCTAGACAGAATTATAATAATGGTCTAGACAGGATTATAATATTGGTCTAGACAGGATTGTAATAATGGTCTAGACAGGATTATAATAATGGTCTAGACAGGATTATAATAATGGTCTAGACAGGATTATAAAAATGGTCTAGACAGGATTATAATAATGGTCTAGACAGGATTATAATAATGGTCTAGACAGGATTATAATAATGTTCTAGACAGGATTATAATAATGGTCTAGACAGGATTATAATAATGGTCTAGACAGGATTATAATAATGGTCTAGACAGGATTATAATAATGGTCTAGACAGGATTATAATAATAGTCTAGACAGGATTGTAATAATGGTCTAGACAGGATTGTAATAATGGTCTAGACAGGATTATAATAATGGTCTAGGCAGGATTATAATAATAGTCAAGGCAGGATTATAATAATGGTCTAGACAGGATTATAATAATGGTCTAGGCAGAAGTAAATGGATAGAGAGCATTCATAACATCTTATCGGAAACTGGGTTTCAATTTATTTGGGTTAATCAAAATATTCCCAATAAATCCTGGTTAGATACAATCTTTAAGAAAAGGCTTCTTGATCAGTTTGTACAGACATGAGAATCATCCATTACTAACTCTACAAAAGCCGATACATATAGACTTTTTATAAAGGAATTAAAATTAGAACATTATATATTAGAAGACTTATAAAAAATATAAAGCAAATGTAATGAAATATTTATCTCAAATTAGATCCCTTGCCGTTTTGTGAGTTACTGCCCCTTACTGCGGCTCAAAGGGTAGGGTCGGGTGATTAAAATGGGTATATATTTCATGGAAGTAAATTATAGGAAGGAAACTCTGTCGCATAACACATCAGTGCAATACATTTGTTTTTGTTGGAGCAACAAAGCATCCTACTTAACTCTCTTTCTCTCTCGCTCTCTCTGGCGACCCCCCCCCCCCCACACACACACATTTGCTGTTCATGAAGATATTATTAATGCACCAAAATAATTTCTTGCTTCTTCTCACCTGCGCCACATTTCTTAAATCATCTACATTGCTTGCTGATTTTTCCTATTTGTTCTGACCATGAATCTTCGACTAGATGTGAATCAATCAATACAACATCAAGCAAGTGTGTTTGAAACGGGGAGAGAGGGATTTTGGACAGATAATAAAGTTGTCCAATGTATAACTGGATGGAAGCACGGGTGGACTTTGCAATAATTATATAGTATTCTAATGTTCAAAGAAGTGACAGACCGATTAAAGCGCATATCAGACAATAAACACTCGAATTGGATGGAAGAGGGTGTGACTAATTCTGAACCGATTCGTACGTTTTTGAAAAAGGGAAACCTGATGATGCGCAACAAATTAATTTTTAAAAGTTCCGCTGATGGGCAGCCTTTTCATTTAAATCCTCCCCCAATCGACTGGTTTTGCAGTATCGACGTAGTCGTTACCGATGCCTTCTTTTTCTTTTAAGGCGACCAATACAAGCAGAAAATACTTCTTGTGTTACAATATGTATATCTGTATGGACTTTCGTACTCATCATACCCATACTATATATTATTTTAACCCAGGTTTTCAAATGGGGGAGAAAATGGAGGGGGGGGGGAATGTATATTTGAGTTGTAAATGGAGTATTACCTGTTTGTATTTTATACATAAAACTTTTACCACACTCTCTGTGGATATAATTATGCATGAGTAAGTACATTTGAATTTTGTTTCTTTATTACAAAAATGATGTTGATTGGCGTTTCGAACCCGGTACCCAATCATGAAAAACGCTAATTGTTACCTATACACATCGGGTACAAAATATGGACTTCTTATATAATATCGACATATTTGTTAATCTGAGGCATAAACAGACAAAGTCATTTTTTTTTTTTTTGTTTTCAAAGGCAAGTCTTTCTAGAATAATTAGTCCAGTTCAGATTAAATTCAGTTTGAGTAGTTGACTACAATTGTTACTCAAATCTAATAGTCATGTATTCAGTCAATTCAATCAAGTACATTCACCTCTCTTGATAGATTGATCTCTACTGTAGCCCACTCCATATAACTACATTTCACTGTCTCTAAATTCTGTTCACTAATTTTGCTATTTATTTCCAGCAAGTTGACAAATCAACAAATTCGGATCGTTTTGAGTTTTAAAAAAATAGTTTACAAGGAGTACTTACATCTATATCTCACATCTTCGCACAAGCAGATATATATCAAGTATCCATCAAGTAACCTAGTCCTTCTTATTAATTTTTAGACCGTAACAATATACTTGATACTTACTAATGAATACAAAAAGCATCTTCAGAGCTCTTTTCACTGACTTTTTAACATTGCGTCGTCTTGTTCCATCAATTGCCTAGCCTTGATTGTGTACCACAAGAGAATATATATATATATATATATATATATATATATATATATATATATATATATATATATATATATATATATATATATATATATTACTTCTAATGGGAGGCTTGCCTGCTATTTATGATGAGTAACTCTTATGTATGCGTTTCTCTTCCCTTTTTCTGTTTTCGTTCTAATCTAACTTTTCCTATTTTTTTTCTCAAATCCACTAAAAATTGCTATGTACTCTCCGGTCAGTCATTACCTCTGTTTAATGTCACATGATTGACATGGTCATTGGAGTGGACGTAAAAAGACACACGAACACAAATAACACCAGAAGATATTAGTCACTTCTCAATCAATTTAGTGCTGAGTAGCGACAAATGTATCACAGTAAACCAGTACGTTGCATGTACGCTGCAGTAAAAGGCAGATACTCCAAAATAAAACTCATCACAAGTTTTGTTCTAAGCACAGTCTGAACGTAGCTGCCACCAAGAGGACTGGATAGTAGTTGGCCTCGTACTTCATTGAGAGGGTGACGGATAGGTGATGACACCTAACTGATCAACTATCAATGCCAATTACTTATAGAGGGAGGCTAATTAGCCCACACCTTCTTGCACCATGAGATCAACCAATAGGTTACATATTTTCTACGCTTTATTTGATACTAATAGAGCCCTAAGTTACTCATACTTGACCAAACACACTCATGTGTTAAATCCTATGATCCTATGAACCCTGTCTAGCCTAATGGACAGATATACAACGTCGATATGTGTGTGTGTGTGGGGGGGGGGGGGGCACGCTTTATTCGCAAATGCATGGCTGTTAGACGGGTTTCCTAATTGATACAAGAGCCGTGAATTGTCTTGTAAATAATTTCAAACATATTAAACTAACGGTGAAGTTAATTGGAAAATATCTCTTTGAATAATTGGTCAGACAAATTACTTTTCTGGGCCAGCCCAGCGAGAAAGATTTTCGACGGCACAACATTATTTGATTCCACTGCATTAAACTGATACATGTAAAAACCAATAGATTGCGCTGTTGTTATTAAAATAAAGATATATTTGAAATATTTCGCGTCAAAACGTTATAAAACTATTTATGAAAATAGTTCGTGTCTGCATGTACTAGACAGCTGATTGGAAAAAGTTAATGCCTGGTTATTCTATGTCCGTGTGCAAAAACGTGAGAGGCATCTTAACACCTGACAGATGAATGTATAATGATGTTCTCTATGTTATCGGTACTTACCTAGCAAGGCTAATACGTTTTCATAACGTATATTATTACTAGACTGAATTGGTGCTACTAGGCGTGTACAAAATGATTTTGCAATTTATTGCAATCAATGTGAAATTACTCTAATATAATTACAGAAGAACGTGGGCGCTGATCCCTTGGAACAACTAACATTCGTCTATTTTTTTATTTCCTCTCTTTCTACTTCATCTTGACAGCTTTTTTAAGTTTGATAAATATACATTGTAAAGTTGCGCTTTCATTACTGGTTGGTATCTCTTGAGCCAAAGAACATGCATACATACATACATACATACATACATACATACATACATACATACATACATACACACATACACACACATACATACACACACACACACATACATACATACATACATACATACATACATACATACATACATACATACATACATACATACATACATACATACATACATACATACATACATACATACATAATACATTGAGCTTCAAAATGAAAATGGGTGTATTTGTTGATAAATTACGCTTGTTTCTTTATGTAAGCACTTTCGTTGATGCAAAGTATAATTTAACTGCGTTATGTGTCATACCAGCTTAGCAGAATTTGCTTTTTACATTGTAAATCTGAGTCTTTTGTTCAGACCCAAATGATTTATTTGCCCGCTAAAGATCGCATTTAATATCGCATGGTAAAGCAGTACTTTATCGTACAAGCAGTACTGTCTCAACAATTCAATACTGCAATCATGTCATAGTCAGTATACTGTGTTTGACGTTGATTTCAGCTGTTTCAATCTGATGTAATTCAACCCAAGTATTCTTTACAATTTTATATCGATATTACAATGTATCTGATCAATAATAACACAAGTGCCAAATATTGAATAATTTGACCACCAGACAAAGTGCACAGGCATAAAATGTTAACTTCGATTTTTCGTAATTGCAAACAGACGATATAACATCATCGTAAAATGTTTATTGAGGTGATATTTGCAAGTTGTTCATGTAAATGTCTAGACAAACAAAAAGCAATAGTAGTATGGGTAACTTCAATTATTGGAAACTGAAGCATTAGTAAAACTTTAAAGCAAATTTAAAAAACTAATGTTCGGTTGTTATTTAAGTATTGATTTTTCGTAGTCGGATGGTGTGTTTAAATACTGCATTTATACTATTTCCTCGTCTAGACTCAACATTGTTAAAATTTACTACCTTTATGTCATGGTTCTAGTGCTGGAATTTTTGCGTCAGCGAGCAACACATATTTGACTGTGCACGTGATGATGAGTTAAAATAAGCAGAATGAATATATATATATATATATATATATATATATATATATATATATATATATATATCAACATGTGGAAAAGTTAATATAATAAACTGGAAGATTCGGCAGGTAAAAACCGAATCGATCGCAGTTACTGGGCGAGGGGATACAAAATTGTATGTAGTCTTTATTACTTTCACTTTTATTACCTTTCGCTTTTGGTCTGAGCGCTTCCGTATCTTATGTGATGTAATCAAGAGGAAATACGGAAAGAAAATAGAAAAGACAATTTCGAGGCATAATAATAAAATTTTAGGAAATTATTAATTTGATAGAAAGGGACAATCAACTTTATCGTCGTTTTAGATTATGTAAAATTTTAAACCAGAAAAAGTCCAGATATATTTTTATGCATAGCATGTCAAAGCAATATTAATCTGTCATTTACTGTACATATTTTTGTCTCTGTCTATTAGCCTGTCTATATATTTGTAAATCTCACAATTTCACTCTTCTTTTTTTTTAAACCCATGTCTCCTTTATCATTATCAGGTCCATTAGTGTAATGTATTTGTAACGCCTTTATTCTTTATCATTACCAGGTCCATCAGTGTAATGTATTTGTAACGCCTTTATTCTTTATCATTACCAGGTCCATCAGTGTAATGTATTTGTAACGCCTTTATTCTTTATCATTACCAGGTCCATCAGTGTAATGTACTTGTAACGCCTTTATTCTTTATCATTACCAGGTCCATCAGTGTAATGTATTTGTAACGCCTTTATTCTTTATCATTACCAGGTCCATTAGTGTAATGTTTTTGTAACGCCTTTATTCTTTATCATTACCAGGTCCATCAGTGTAATGTATTTGTAACGTCTTTATTCTTTATCCTTACCAGGTCCATCAGTGTAATGTATTTGAAACGCCTTTATTCTTTATCGTTACCAGGTCCATCAGTGTAATGAATTTATAACGCCTTTATTCTTTATCATTACCAGGTCCATCAGTGTAATGTATTTGTAACGTCGTTATTCTTTATCGTTACCAGGTCCATCAGTGTAATGTACTTGTAACGCCTTTATTCTTTATCATTATCAGGTCCATCAGTGTAATGTATTTATAACGCCTTTATTCTTTATCATTACCAGGTCCATCAGTGTAATGTATTTGTAACGCCTTTATTCTTTATCATTACCAGGTCCATCAGTGTAACGTATTTGTAACGCCTTTATTCTTTATCATTACCAGGTCTATCAGTGTAATGTATTTGTAACGCCTTTATTCTTTATCATTATCAGGTCCATCAGTATAATGTATTATGTAACGCCTTTATTCTTTATCATTACCAGATCCATCAGTGTAATGTATTTGTAACGTCTTTATTCTTTATCATTGCCAGGTCCATCAGTGTAATGTATTTGTAACGCCTTTATTCTTTGTCATTACCAGGTCAATCAGTATAATGTATTATGTAACGCCTTTATTCTTTATCATTACCAGATCCATCAGTGTAATGTATTTGTAATGTCTTTATTCTTTATCATTACCAGGTCCATCAGTGTAATGTATTTGTAACGCCTTTATTCTTTATCATTACCAGGTCCATCAGTGTAATGTATTTGTAACGCCTTTATTCTTTATCATTACCAGGTCCATCAGTGTAATGTATTTGTAACGCCTTTATTCTTTATCATTACCAGGTCCATCAGTATAATGTATTATGTAACGCCTTTATTCTTTATCATTATCAGATCCATCAGTGTAATGTATTTATAACGCCTTTATTCTTTATCATTACCAGGTCCATCAGTATAATGTATTATGTAACGCCTTTATTCTTTATCATTACCAGATCCATCAGTGTAATGTATTTGTAACGTCTTTATTCTTTATCATTACCAGGTCCATCAGTGTAATGTATTTGTAACGCCTTTATTCTTTATCATTACCAGGTCCATCAGTGTAATGTATTTGTAACGCCTTTATTCTTTATCATTACCAGGTCCATCAGTATAATGTATTATGTAACGCCTTTATTCTTTATCATTATCAGATCCATCAGTGTAATGTATTTGTAACGCCTTTATTCTTTATCATTACCAGGTCCATCAGTATAATGTATTATGTAACGCCTTTATTCTTTATCATTACCAGATCCATCAGTGTAATGTATTTGTAACGTCTTTATTCTTTATCATTACCAGGTCCATCAGTGTAATGTATTTGTAACGCCTTTATTCTTTATCATTACCAGGTCCATCAGTGTAATGTATTTGTAACGCCTTTATTCTTTATCATTACCAGGTCCATCAGTGTAATGTATTATGTAACGCCTTTATTCTTTATCATTACCAGGTCCATCAGTATAATGTATTATGTAACGCCTTTATTCTTTATCATTATCAGATCCATCAGTGTAATGTATTTGTAACGCCTTTATTCTTTATCATTACCAGGTCCATCAGTATAATGTATTATGTAACGTCTTTATTATTTATCATTACCAGTTCCATCAGTGTAATGCATTTGTAACGCCTTTATTCTTTATCATTACCAGATCCATCAGTGTAATGTATTGTAACGCCTTTATTCTTTATCATTACCAGGTCCATCAGTGTAATGTATTTGTAACGCCTTTATTCTTTATCATCACCAGGTCCATCAGTGTAATGTATTTGTAACGCCTTTATTCTTGATCATTACCAGGTCTATCAGTGTAATGTATTTGTAACGCATTCGAGCAGCTTGCGTGGCATACCGTTTGCATACCGCTGGTTGTCCTTTCGTGTTCCAATAGTTCTGTCCCATTTCCGTAATGTTTCTTACTGACGTTCGAGCTCACTTCGTTTCTGCACTGTTGGCTAACATTGCATTCAGTTCATGTTCGTTCGCAAGTGTTTAACTTTTTCTGTTATAACTGAAGCGTGCCGTTTCGTACTGTTTATGTAGTTTGTCTAATGGTTTGACTATTGTATAGTTTTGTGTTGGTATCGTTTTCGACCATTTGCAATATCTTACTCAACTGTACGCGTACCATAGCTTGCCTAGGGTTTATCTTCATCCTGTTCTTATGAATCATGGAATCTGATTTATGATTTTTTTTTTATGTACACTCTTTATTTTACCCAATATTTGCTAAACAGTAAGTGTGTGAGTCCATGGCCAAGTCTTCATGAATATGGGCCTCATAGTCCATGGCTAAGTCGTCGTGAGTGAGTATGGGCTTCAGAGACGGCAACATACAGCGGTGTATGTTCAAATCCTAACATAGTATAAAAAAATTATCTAACCACTTGTATGTGTTTTCCAAGTAACCGCAAGTACTGCACATAGTGTGCGGTATTCATACTATTTGGAACATAAAGCTTATCAACGTTATGTATATCATGTGCCTTGCTGCTAGATTGTACACTATTAAACAGATCAACCAAAGGGATAATTTCAAACTATTTGAATCGATATCTGCATGGAATACATATGAATTTTCATTATTTGTGATTCCAGTAAAATTTACGCTGTGAATTACGATCTGGCCTGTCTGTCTGAAAGATTGTGAAATACAACTTAGCTGTAATAGCTTTCAATTATGTTATCCCTATGTGTGATAAAACGCAGATCTTCTGGCATCGTACATTTCATTATATGTATTTCTCCCTGACGTATCTTCCAAATTAAAACCCAAATAGTTCCCATATGATTGGCAAGCAAAGTAGATGAAATACTTTCTGTGTAAAGTCTCTTTGATCCTGTTTTTCTGCACACAATTGACATAAAAAGGAAATTTGTAAAGACGTCAAATTATCTTATTATTTTTAATGTATTATTTTGGAGCATCTTTCATCATACCAGAAAAACGACAACCGCTAACAGAAAAAAAGGGTTAGCAAAAGAGAACACCTTCCACAAAAGAGAAAACTGACGATGTATGATGTTGACTATTATCTTCAGGTAAACCGAAATGAACGTGTATCGTAAACCCTTTAGATAGGTTGACTTACTAGTCATAGTTTAAATATTTGCTACATGCTGAACACGTATAGAAATATTGTGAACAATTCAGCGCATAACTATTTACATCGATTTGCAGTACAAGTTTCATAGAAGCGTTCATTTCTATTTTCACAGAATAATATATTCGATTAGAACCTCTGTTTCATTTTCGAATCTGGTCAGTAATATCTCAGTTACTTATGTAAAAATATTTTCATAAAAAAAAAAAATTAAAAAAATAAATAAATAAATAAATTAAACAAATAAAAATAAAAACGGCACATTTTGTAGGTGCTACACAGTACTATTTTTCAAAAATAATGTAATGTTTCCAGGTGATATTAAACCTGCATTCAATAATTACGATAAGTCCTCGAAGACAGGCGTCATCAGAAATCACGTATATTACACATTAAGATTCTTTCCTATCTCTGTACGGAACACCACCCTATAATCATAAATTTCTATATCCATAAAATGTAATTTTTATATCGGATATTTAAATGAAACATATCCTGGTAATGAAGTGTACGAGTTAATTAAATATTAGAACGCGTAACACAAACTTATTGCTTTGCCGTAAGTCGCATCTAAAGCAAAAACTAGGACAACAGTTTATTTCAGTTTTAGTGTCCATAATTTCCTCTAACAACTCTTTATGCCATACAGATAGACGACGGAGAGCTCACTAATTTAAGCATAAAATAAATATGGATCTTTTTTATCGTGTGGAATAATATAGCTCTATTTTATTCTATGGAATAATTCTAAGACCATTAAATGCGGCCGACTCTCGTCGCATGGACCAACTTGGTTGAAAGAATTTGTCGCCATCACAATTCAGGCAATTATGTTCGGTAGGAGTTATCTTTCTTGATAGGCGGTAAACAACATGTGATGAACGAGAGACAAAAGAAAAAGGAAGGGGAACCACAGGTAGATTCGAAATCCAAATCGATAATTAGCTTCTTTTTAATTAGAGTTAACCCCTGATCCTCGGAGTTTGATGCCTTGGAGCAGTATCGTTGTCACAGTCAGTTTATATAGGTAATATGCACGTTTGCTACGAACAATCAATGTCAGTATTTGAAGTCGAATGTTTCGTTCTAACGGTCAAATTTATTGGCGTGTACGTTCGTTCCCGATAATGTTTCGTCAGATAGCGAATATTCCGCTATAACGAATGCCGTTGTAACGAACGCTAATTATATACCCATCGCAGAGCAGTTTTATAAGCAATGAATACATAAACTAGATTCAAATTAAACTCAGCTGACCATGTCAACAGAAAAATACTGAGGATGAAATTGTTTTAAATACAAAATCAGCTTTCTCGTATCTGTGGAGAAGTTGCGGATACGATAGTGATGCAATATAGTGTGGAAGAAAGTTGAGCAATTAGCTTCTATTCAAATTTTGACCTATGCTCAGAAATTATGCAAAAAGTGAACATTTTCTGTCATCATCACTAATTTCTGGTCAAAACAAGTTTTTGTAAATATTTTCGTCAGTTAAAACCCCACCATGATTTTCGACAAACAACAGTGATTCCCTCTAGCCAATCCTGTTGATTTGTGTTTCTACCCACCACCTGTACACCCGAATGACCATTCACGTGAGTTCTTGACGTTGTTCTCGATTGCTCTTAAATTCTTCACTGACAACTACATCGCACTTCTCGCGAGACCTCAGATAACTGTCATCCTTTATCTTTAGTAAAAGTACGGAATCTCCGTACTTTTTTTTATCAAATGATGCACCGCGCTGGTCTGAAGCTACCCACAAATCACTGGAGTTCAGATGGGAAGTTACCAAATTGGGAATGACGTCACTGTTGTGTGAATGACGTCACTGACTAACCAGCTGGGAGACACATATTTACTGGTTACCTCCCCATGATACTGGCTTGCCAATTTAGGCCAAGTACCAGCGAATAGTGTATTCTCTATCGTACATTCTTATACGGGTATCCTTGTCCAGGTTCGATACAATTATTCGTGTAGACTCTTTTGCAGTTAATTTGGGATTATGCGAAGAGGTGTTTACATCCTTAAAGAACATCACTCTACATCGTCACCATTCATTTTACTTTAACCCTTTGCAGAATAGGAAAATTTCTATTAAATCGAGAATTCATGTCTGAATTCCAACAGCAACTTTAAAGGTTTCACCCTTCAGCTTTCCCTACATTCCTGAAGAATTGATGCATTGGAGAAAAACTTTAAAGGTTTCACAATTCAGCTTTCCCTACATTCCTGAAGAATTGATGCACTGGAGAAAAAGTATTAACATCATGGTACCATAGTATGATGATTCTGCCTTATGGACTAGTCACGTGATAATTTAATCCGTATTCGATACATAAGGGATTTAAAGTCAAATCATGCGGTCGTTGCTTATAAGCGATTGCCATGTGGAAATCGCAACCACATCGTTTAAACATTTTTATCTCCATATTACCATATATAATTTAAGTCATTATTGCAAAGAACAGTGACATTTAAAGCCGATGATTTAAGCAAGAAAACGTCACTTCTGTAAAGTTTGCACTCAGTGATCCATGATGGTTGTCCCTGAGCTTAATCAACAAACGAAGTCATCTGGGAAACCTATTCAGCAACGATGATACTGTCACGCAAGTCGTTGCAAACCCAATTAGCCATTAATAATATAGATCAATGACACATACGTATACTCTTAAAATGCTTTAAGAACAACTGTAATATAACGAACACGTATTTATTTTATTTACAATGAAATTTTAAAGTAAATTCCTCTCATATAAAACTTTACAATAAAAATATACCTCAATACATTTTACTGATCAATGTGTTCCTTTTATAAGTTGTAAGCAAATTTTATTTTTGTGTTCATTGCAGCCGGTGTCCTGTTGACAAATATGCATTTATTTTGCTTTTTTAAGCCACTCTTGATAACAAAATGTGGTTGTTCGTCAAAGAATATACTCGTCAATTGCACCCTTTATCTGACTGCCTGAGCACATGCTTTTAACAATAACCAGATTAGTATATGATTAGTTTAACCCATATTTCTTTCTTACATTTCAAGGTATACAAAGTGCGTATGAACATTGGATTTGGAAACAAGTGCTTGTCGCAATTATATTAACCCATCTCCAAAAGAACAGACCTTACCTTCACAAATATTTGGCACACTACGGGTACAATATACAAGTCAAATTCATTTTCGAGAGGGTAGATGTAATGTATATGTAATATTGACTACGCACATGGTAACAAATGGTATGAATACAGAAATACATATCACAGTATCCTTTCAAGAGCAGTAGGTATAGAAAAATAATTTGTAAATAATTATAGGGTATTTGAATTAATCACCATCTTGTGATTGAGATTACTATATATATATATATATATATATATATATATATATATATATATATATATATATATATATATATATATAATACAGACAATAACAGATACGGCGCAAAACTTTTTAAAGTCGTCGGATTACATTTTATTAAGGGAAGTATGGAAGAACATTGGCGCCAGGAAATTCAAAAGTCTAACATTGTGTATATTTCTTTATTAGTAACAAACTCTATCATTACCAGATCTGAAAACGGGGTCAAGACTAAACATTCTAATGTACCGACCTAGTGACTTACGATAGCCAGCGCCTTTTGCTTTCAGACTAAACAAGTGCAAAACAGAGTGTTGCCGCTTTTTTGGTGTAAATTATACTGTATGAAATTGTTAGGTCAACTTCCATCTCCAAAATCTATTATAAGGAATGAAAAGAACTAGGCCATAAGCTAGTGAAAGTTTTAGAAAACTGAGTTTGCTATTAATGTTGCAACTTTCAGTATTGTATCTCAATGGGTATTGAAGGTATGTCAATTTTGAAACACCCTTCTGCAGCTTTGATTTGCGAGATTCAAACAAAGAAATATAGAGAGTGTTCTTGTAAGGCCACTAGCGACGTACGTCATCAGCGGAATTACATGAGTCAAAATAAGCAATCGAAGGTCTTTAATAAACAAAATGGATTTAATTTTGAGAGAGAAAAAAAAATAGATTGGACTGTAACCTAAAATTTAGAAAAGCTGTCAGATGAAATAATTTGTAAAGTTATGGGTGATTTCGCAACGCACCTACCACAAACACTAGTTTGAACATAGGAATTGGCCCAGCACATAATAGATACAACTCAATGACAATCGGATCAGACTAGCCGATCAAAAGGACTTTGTCGAGAAAGAACAAGACATAAATACACTTAAAGAACAACACACGCAAAGGAGCTGGACTCCGGTCGAAGTCTCTGTCGTATAGGTAGTGCAAGATTTATTTGAACATATATGAGAAACAATAACCTTCGCGATATACTGGATCTTTGAAGCTACTCGATGAAATCAGTACTTTTTACAAGTAATACAGACCAATAACAGATCTAAATTTCTCACATTCCTATGTTTGTATAATGGTGTTTTCCAATGTAAAACACTGGTAGATGAGATCTCTATCTTTCATCACGTGACTGCTGTCTTTCATTGCGTGACCTTCTACTGCTAGCACAGTGCACACAAAGTGGTAACAACTCCCCGATTTACATTATCACTTGAGCACTCTTTCACAATAATCCAAATAATCATTAATTGGAACACATTTACGAACTAAAAGCAGCAGCGATTAAAGTTAGTATCCCGTAAACAGGATGTTTCGCACCGATCTAGCTAGCTACATGTATGTAGCTTCTGTAGTTCGGTTTCGAATCGCAAACGCCGATGTAGTAATTGTTGTTGTTTTAAAATTCTTTTTTTTTATTAATATTTATGAATTTTAAATCAATTTTATATCAAATTTGAATCGAAGACTAGATTTTTATTTTTTGTCTGTCTCGATTAATCTTATGGACAAGAGTGGACTTCATCTTTTTCCTGTTCACATTTGTATCAGTCCGCAAGCTATCTGCAGTACACAATTCGGACGCCGTGTATTACCATTACCTTTGCTGTCTCAACAACTTTTCTTTGAATGCTTATAATTGATTTAGCGTCACTTAAAGCTTACACTGAATTAAACTTTTACACTCTATCTTAAAGTGAAGAAATTTTCAATGAGTGTTTTGCTGTTTGAATGTTACATCAGTATTCACATTACGTCATTTTGACTTCAATCCTCATTTTTCGCTCAGGTGTGTGAGAAAAATAATTCTTCATCATACATCGGTATTGGATAGAACAATTCCACCCTCGGAATGTCAATTTTGTGTCAGACTATTGGCAAAGCCTCGTGTTTGGCGCAAACCTCTAACACTCTGGTGGAATTTTCCATCCTACACAAATACATATGGAAGATTCAATTAATCTGCTGTTGTCTGTATAACTTGTAAAATGTACTCATAGCAACATGAATCTTTAAAGATCCGCTATATTGCGAAGGTTATTATTATTATTATTATTATTATTATTATTATTATTATATACATGTATTTGTATAACATCGACTTCAGTACCTTATAAATACAAATCAAAATATTTTCAGTAAGTATACTACACTTAAGCAGACGAACGATCTACAAAGGAATATTAGCAGTACTGGTTGCTTACTCGACATAAGGACAAAGATTACTAAATAGTAAATCCTTACTTTGAATCAGATAATCCTGCACTTTGAAGATGTTCTCGTTTTCAATAATCTACTTGCTGAGTAGTCATGAGGACCAAGATTACGAAATACTAAATCCTTTACTCTGAGTCAGATAATCCTGCACTTTGAAGATGTCCCCGATTTCTCATTTAGCTGATGATTAACATATACAAGAGTATTCAAATCTAAGTTAGTATGAATACGATATAAGATGTTTTGTCTGGTTAAAACATAATTATGACGACATAGTAAAAAAAATGTTCCGTACTTTCTATTTCTCAACAAGAACAACGAGGAGAATGAACAAAATGTCTGATAAATAGGAGTGCTCCTAATTCACTGGTCGGTAGCCTTAAATGTGAATGTAAACTTTGTCCACCATTTCTTTTCCCTACGTGGAAATAGTTTGGAAATATTAATGTTTTAGAATCGTCTTAAGTTCGTAATAGAAAAATTATTTCTTTTTTCAATCGGTATCTAATTCTAAAAAAAAAATACCGTATAGTCAATGGAATCGAAAAAGACTCGAGTTTCCATATTCACAGAAAATGTTGCATATTGACAGAAACACGTATCTTCTAGCCCTAGTGACTCAAAGAACTTTAGCGCAGAACTGTGGCTAGGTAAATTAAATAACACTGAATAGTATCTCCACATAGAGAGAGAGAGAAAAAAAAAAGAAAAAAAAAGAATGAAAGAAAGAAAAAAACAAAGAGTGACAGAGTTAAATAATCAGTATCGTATTGACGATACTGTCTAAATATATACATGTAATACATTACCATTACCGTCAAAATTTTAATTGTCTTAATAAACGTTTCATAATATTTTTTTTTAAATTACGTGGCATGCATGTGTTCCTCGAGTCTCGCTGGTAGATTGAAAGAATTATCACCGATTTGTGAAGTTCACTGCGATTTGAAGATCATCAATATAGGGTGAGTATTAAATAAACGTCGGCGTCATTGTTTTTTTTCCTATCTCAAATTATTAACACGGCTTGTTAAAGCATATTCCAACAGAAAAGTTAATTTTTTATAGCTTTTGCCGTATGAAGTCTATATCCCCTGTTCTCAGTGACTTCCTAGCTTTTATTCTTCCACGGAGATTACCTGTCCCACTTCAGTATGAACATCAATTTATAATCCAATTAACTAAATAAGGAATATCAGAAGAGGTGATAAAAAATGTAAATCTCCCTGTTATACGTCATCGGCATCCATTTTTACCTCCACACTCTGGAGAATAGATATGCTGAAAGAGGTATTGATAACATTATTAGTTCATATCTTCCTCAAATGATGAGAAATTTCAAGAGAATCATTAAAATCCTTGATTGACCCTATTCAACGCCATCACCAACAGCTTTTATTTTCTCCTTTCCTGGCGAATTGATGTATTGGAAAAGGTATTGAGATTACTGCGTCATTAATCCTTCTGGCGTTTGGTCTGGGATTGTAATAATCGAATCAGAATTCAAGATAAAATGGACTTTCATGTCAAATCTTGCGAACAATTGATATGTGGAAATCACAACAACGTCACTTAGACGCTTTTCCAATATTATCATTGATTTCAGTCATTATTACGGAATATATTGGTCGTTCTAGCCGTTCATTTAACTAAAAAAACGTCACTTCAACAACGTTGCACTCATCCTTCCGGGGTGATTTTTCACTGTGCTTAATTAAGAACCGAATTCATTTTAAAAAAATATCTAGCAACGATGATACCGTCACGCAAGATGTCTCACACCCAATTAGTCATAATGATTAAGATATACGAACGTCTGTACTATATTTGTAGGCTACTCCAGTCCCAACTGGAACATCACGTACACGTGCATTCTACCTGATTTATTTTCATTCTAAATAATTTATTTAAATAGTCTTTTTCAAGCACATTCTCCTTGCATTGGACTGTTATACATAATTTTTATCTAAATCCGTTTCCCTTATCAAACTAATTTCACAATGAAATAGGTTTATATAAGAAAATTGAAGCAAGTTAACGTTTCTGTCATTTCCACGCAAACTCGATAGATGAGAAAAAGACGTCCTAGTGTCATGCTCTGTAAATCAACATTTAAGAAAAATTCTTTTTGATACGCTACTCTCGAACAGGTTTTGATATCCAATCGGATCATGATTAAAATAAGTCTTATCTTTCTAATGGACCCTGAAACAAGTTTTGCAAATATAGTGGCTAAACATGTATACGAGTCTTTTTAACTTCGCAAAACCAGACTACCGTCTATACTCGCGTATAAGTCGTATTCAAATGCAAACAACATAGACCCTGATCTGCAGACGCATTATGCGACGGCAGATCAGGGTCTATGATGTTTGTTCTACTGATTAGTCCTTACAAACTGCATAGACCCAGATCTGCCGGCGCATTATGCGACGGCAGATCTGGATCTATGGAGTTTGCAGTTGGTATATACGGTAACCTATACATTGACGTTACTGCACTCTATATATTTTCCTCCATATATCACAATCATTTCATTTGTACGTTTGTTCTTCCTCTGTTACACTGTACTGTGTCTGTTATAAATGTTTGGTACAATAAACGAATTGAACCGAATTAAATTAAACGTAGCCATTTTCTCTGTCGAAGTTCAACGCCATCGTTGTTTTATGAAACAAAATATCTTAAAATTGATTTTACACGCCATCCCAGAGTACCAACTGCAACACTTCGTAAAAAATGTACTTTTCCACTATGTGTGTCAGTTAATCCTACCATATCCCTATATGAAGAAACACTAGTATGAGTCAGCCATAGTGCCAGCCTTATTTTACAATCCCAATTTCATACCGCCAGTAGAAAATCTTTCGCTAATTCATCAATAATAGTTTCGGCAAACCCATCGAACAAGCTATTAATCACATCGTCTTTTTTCTCGACAACAGATTCGAATAATAAACCAAATAAAAATCCCTTTTGACAAAAGTGAGATTAATTGTTTCCCATTTTCGTAATTTACTTCAAAACCCCCTAATCAGATGATAAATATCTGACAACATCATCTTATACAATTACACGTAATTAATGATAGATAGATTGTATCAACAATGACTTCAGAATTTCTGATCAAACACGTAATACATTGGACGGGTGAAATGCCATGACTCAAAGCTTTTTTCCTTCGGCTCATACATCATAAGAATCCGGACACTATTTCCGTGATTTCGGGAGCAGTTAAATCTAAAATGTCACCTGATAATTAAAAAATAGGAATAAATAAATAAATAGAATATTGGTACCTTCAGCTAGATTTGTTTTACATTAAATTTCTTTCTACATATCGACTACGATTTGCAACACGCACAAGCGCATATATTCATTGTAATGAAGCTGGCAACCAAGAATGAAGATTGCGTTCAGTATTGTATCTATAAATTATTGAGAGCTCAAGACCTCAATAGCAGGTTTACATATAAAAGGTCTGAATATTAGGAAAGATATATTTTAAACGATCACATAAACAACAATACCTCTGAGTACTTCGTTCGAGTAAGAAAACGAAAAACTGACAATTCTTTTAATTTCCTTTTCCCAATCAGTTCTATATTTGTTTGCGCAATCTCTGAGGACCATGTCATAAGGCTAAGAGCCAATTTGTAGCTACGCGAAAATCATCCACATGTTGCCATGGAACCCATGACTATTTACCCAATAGGAAGCAATGTCCTTTTATTGGCATTGATTCACTTGACACATCCTGTCGTCAATCCATCTCAAAGTGACAGCTTGCGCTTAGTTTATTGTCTACTCCCTGAATCTGACATCCACATACTTAGACGGCATTAAATACTTTGATCACAATACTTACCGTATATATTCGTGTATAATTCCAAGTGCAAACTTCATTAACTCATATCTGCCGTCGCATAATTCGCGTTAGATCTGAATCTATGTCGTTTGTTACGAGAAATCAGTAGAACAAACATCATGATCTGCTGGCGGATTATGCTACGGCAGATCTGGGTCTATGTTGTTTGCAGTTAGATTAAACTTATACTCGAGTACGTACGGTACCATATTATATCTACTGTTCGTCTCATATTAACATGTGCCGGAATAGGTTTTCCTAGTGAAATCATTTGTGAGATGATTTTGAATTTTCTTCTGTTATGTCCCTCTGCTTAATATTGTCCTGTCCGTCTGCCCCGATAGTTTCTTTTTCGTATGATCACACAAAAACCACATGAAAGACAGATAAAAAAGTTTGTTAGCTTATTTCCATCTATATGTTGGATATATGATTAGAATTTCACTCTATTCTGTAGTGTTGGCTAGTTAAAATAAGTTTGAATACCCTTTTAACTTGCATATACCATCTGAACTATGGAAATGAAATTATGTACACATGTTTATATCCATATATAGATGACCCGATTAGATTCTCACGTTGATTTTTGTTGCTGTTGTTGTTGTTGTATTTTTATAAGTTTTTTCAGTCTTTTGGACCTTGTTCACAGGATTATAAAGAAAATGATGAACCTAGACAAATGAGTTTTGGAATGCATGTTTACGTGCATATGAAGATGATCTGATTACATTTTTCTGCCATTTAATTTTTTTCTGCGTGTTTTCGCAGATTGTAAAACCTCTTTTCAATTATACTTTTTTATTCACTGGGGCAATACTGGTTTACAAACACATGTCTATTTTTTCAGTAAACCTTTCATCGCAAGACAACTATCCACTTATTGCCGTTTTCGTTATAAATATTAAACATTTTCAAACAGGACGTGCATTTGTATATATTGGCTCTATTTTTAAGAAGATAAAAAGGAGTATAAAGCCCTCAGTAAGGCATGAATGAAATTTTAGAACAAGTTACAAACCAAGCAAAAGTTTGCAGTAACTTTCAAGCCCTTTTACTCACATGCTTTCAAATTTTAGACCATTTTATTTTCAAGATTTAAATCACAAACATCATATGATTTCCTTTACTCCTTGAGAATTGAATTTCCTTAATTTCGTTATATATATATATATATATATATATATATATATATATATATATATATATATATATATATATATATAACACTTGTATATAAAATAACTTTTTTCCATTCCTGCCTATAAGACATTAGTCATATAATATTTTTTATAAATCACACAGAAATAAGACATTTTTGGTTGAGTTAATTGAACCTGGTACTTTTTCTAGTAAGATATATTTATGATCTCGACAAGTTTGATGCACTACAAATGGTTCTGATAAGTATACTGTGCATAGGGCCATGGAAGTCAATATTTTAAGACATTATTACTTAATGGTTTTCATGACGACATGGAAAAAAGACACGATGGCAAGTCAAAAGCGATGTATATAACTGTTGTATATAAGCTTCTTTCTGGTGAGACATACATACATACCCTATTGATTACTTACCTACATATATACATATACACATACATACATACCCTATTGATTACTTACCTACCTATATACATATACACATACATACATACCCTATTGATTACTTACCTACCTATATACATATACACATACATACATACCCTATTGATTACTTACCTACCTATATACATATACACATACATACATACCCTATTGATTACTTACCTACCTATATACATATACACATACATACATGCCAATATTCTAGATATTTAGTCCAACGTAGAAGTCGTGCTCAAAGAGGCTGAATAAGCATAGTGACTGGTTTATAAACACCATTGGTACAACCGGTCATTATACAGCGCAAACCTCATTAGAACATGCTTGTTTATTCCTTGTAGTAGAATATATCGTGTGTACAAGTGTTTTTCCCATGCATGACCTAGTAGAGATCCAGTCTAAAACAATCCTTTACGGTCAATGCAATACTTTATAATTAGTTATGTTGGTAGCTCTTGAGTTTTTCTTCTTTATGTTTGTTGTAATTTTTTTCCTGCAGCAGTTTGTTCTTATTGTCCTGATGGACTTTTACTTTTAAATGAATTTATGAGAGATAAAACAACTTTAGCGGGGGATTTTTTTTAGATAAAAAGGCTTCCTAACCTTTTAGATCAAGTTCTACTTCGATATAGAACAAAAATCATCATGTAGAAAAATGCCAGTTTAATATCGCTTCCTTTTATTTAATTTATATGCCGAACAGACACAAAGTTGATATGAAAATGGCAATCTTCTGATATGAAAATGGCAATCTTCGAAGCTATCAGTTTTACTTTAGGGCAATATTTAGGAACGTAATATTCCCGAAGATGATAAAAGACTAAAATGACTATAAAAGACTAAAATGTTTAAGGGATAGATAGTATAATACTATCTAAGTTTTCATGGTGTTTGTTGGGTGCTTTGACGGCACATCAACGAAATTAAGCGTTATATCGTACCGGGACAATTGGAGTAATGTGGCTTGCCCAGATACATACCGCGGCAGCTGACCTGGCCTGGTCAGGATTCGAACACGCGCTCTACTGGATGCAAATCAGACATTCTACCTAGTGAGTTAACGCGGGTCCTTGCCAATATTGGATTCAATGCTTATACGTGTCACCATTGATACCTGATTGTTTCGACTAGTGCATTCCTTCATGGAATCAAATACCGTTAGCATTCTTATCGTCTGTTTAATAATATAGCACATGTGTGTGCTCATTACTCAATGAATATATTTTTAGATAGGTCTCAGATTTGACAAGACACTGTCAAATAAGAAGAGAGAATTTTTTTTGTTTAGCCATATTTATCTGATAAAGTGATTTTGTTTTGTTACTTTCACTTGACGTAAACAAAAACCAAATATACCTAAGTTTATTCCACATACAGGACAGTATCATACTCCGTTTCATTAGCGAGATCATTTTCCCCAAGTGAATATATCTCATTTTTTTTTTTTTTTTTTTTTTTTAGTATTATCATTCAGTCCCCTTAACGGATGGGAATTCATCTAGAATCAAAATAAATTATGTAAAGTCCCTATCTAAGATGAATGAACAATATTCCCAAACCGATATTAAAAAATTAATATCGTCATCATTTAACATACAAATGGCATCATACTTGACAATTAAAGTACCGAAGCTGCTGGAGATTTATTGGATTTAATTTATAGCAACATGCATTCAGTGGACCATTAGGCTGATCAAAGTGACCTGAGTAGTGGGTAATTTTATATGGCTCGAAGAAAGGGAGAGTTAAGGCAATAAGCAGAGGGCACTGGCTGATGGCACGAATGAATCAGCCCATACATTTTGTAAAGTCAACGACTATTGCCATGAAAGGACATGTCATACATAGGAACGTGAGAGAACACCTGGATCTATATTACTGATATTTGTATAAAATATTTTCGAAATATGAGGTATTCTAACCTAGTAAACATCAATCCATCCATCTAATCAGACGTTCAGCTGGCAAACCAAAAACATAAGCCATTTTATACGAAGCCACGTAAAATCAAATTATGAAATACATCGATCAAAATAATCAATATATCAAAAGGCCATCCAACTAGCTTGCCACCCAATGATCCGTCCATCCCGATTGCACCAATCAACCATTCAATTATATATCCATCTAATTAAACCATGTACGTAATCCATACAGCAAACGTTCAAACATCAAAACAACTGAAGAATCGGGACTACATAATGGATCTTGGCCTGCAGCATGTGTTTTCGACTTTTCTTCCGTTACTCACTTTCGACTCCTCATAAAATGTGCACAAAAAATGCACGGAAGATCCGTCGTCGCAAAGTATCTAAGAGAATTCCCCAAAAGTCCCCAACCTTCATGCACTAAATAATAAATATTGATTACGTTAACCAATATTAATTACGTTATTTGCGTTTTTTGAAACACTGCCGTGGGAAATGTGTGTTTTTCCTTCATTTCTAAAACAGTCATGTCGCAAGGGAACATGTTAGTACCATTATCAAAGATAGTGGTTGTAGTATCAGATTTTGTTTCCAGCAACTTAGTTGTAAAGTGTTAACTTCCTCACTCGTAAAGGGTCACCAGAGCAGTTCAATGAATGGGTTTTTAATGTATCTATCTATTTTGGCATGGGGTATATTTTCTTTTGCTTCATGATTGTTTTTGATGATTCACAATGGATAGTTGCCACTAGAATTTTTTATTAAGCAAATTGTTATTATTGTTTATCCTTTTGTTTCAAAATGAGTTTTTTGTCTTCCATTTAAAGAACGTATGGATCCTTAATGAAAACTAACAACGAGTATTTCCGGGAAGAGCTCTTATGGAATTTAATCATTAATAATAATTAGCAAGCTGACCTATTAACCGGAAAAAGAAGAATGTTGACTTTTTCATCAAAGCCTAAAGCCATTTAAATTCTTCACTATTAGTATTTAACACCCCCCCCCAAAAAAAAAAAAAAAAAAAAATTAAAAAAACGTACACAAAAACCAACACACAAAAAAATCCAAACACACAAAATATACCACCAAAACAAAATTACGTCGAGGTTAAAATCAAACTAATTAAGTCGGTAGTTCTATAATATCATTATTAAAGCATCGATTAGCAGTGTGCGTTTGATAAAGGGCATATTTGCATATTAGCAATTTTTGGAAGACTTTTTCTGTGTATCAGACCTTGGTCTCATTTGCATAAATCATTGTTGTGGTTGTTCCGTGTTCACCTAATTTAAATTATAATAAATCCGAAGGTGTCACATTTATAGCTTAATTTCAAGGCGATTGTCGTATGCCATAAATCCGTTTAAAGCAGGCATCATGAATTAATCTATTTTCACAAATGTGCTTCGCACCAGTTACTTAAAGAATTCACTAAATATAATAGAAGGGAAATGAAGAGAAATGTATCATGACTCAAGATAGGACTTCTTCGGTAACCAAGGGTTACGTCATCTACTCGGCCTTTGTCATATGTCGCTAGCCTCAACAATATACACAGCTCCCTTGTCTGATTGTATAAAGCTGTAAGAAACTGACAAGATATGATTGTTTGTTCCATTCTTCTAGGAAGATAACTAGAAATAATTATCGCTCTCTCCGTAGACAACAACATATGTTGCCTACCAGTTGCTCCGATTTAAACCTTTCACACAAGTTTCGCCTTTAGACTCAAGGTCTGTGGACATCATGAAAGTCTTCATACTGAATACCTAACATGTGCAAGGAGCTTTCTCATTGGACAATTAATTTAACTTGCTAAGTGCAGTAAGTCATTCATCCGCAAGAGGGCGTTATATCAAAATACTGTTTCAGGTAGTTCCATGTTCCAAAGTTTGCTGTGGAACGAAGTTGATTGACGACTCGTGGTTAACGAAGATGCGTGAATGGAGCGATTCATTCCGTAGAGCACGGTGTCCTACAATAAATCTCATTACCTCAATGCTGTTTTCGGATCCATCGATTGGTCGACCAAATTAAGCAGAGCTAATCAAGTGATCGCCTAATTGTCTTTCAAATAAGCAAAGGTTATACATTGAGATGCATTTTATATTTTTTAAATAAAAATTAAACTCAAACAAATCATTTTACTCATAACAATTTAGAAGTACTCTGAGATTGTGGATCGTTAACAATTTAGAAGTACTCTGAGATTGTGGATCGTTCAAAATGGTAGTTTAACTTGTCAATTATGGGCATACAGTGGAGTAACTTTAACCCACCCCACCCACCCCCGATTTGTTGATGGTTTCTATATTAATGGAGTTTATTTAATTTACGGTAATCAATGTTGATGTTAATGCATTTAAAAGGCCGAATGACTGCCAAACATTTTTACACTCTTCCCCAATCCTTTGAAACCATGAAGACATTTTTACGCTCCTAAATATATTGGCAAAAGAAAAACAAAATCAAAGTCCCAATTTTCACCTTGCAGAAAGCAACACAAGGTGAAATACATAAAACTTTAGAACCAATCTCCGCCTGTTTTACATCCCGAGCATCAAGTTTGTTTTTGAATATTTTTTTCTTCAGATTCTCCTTTTATTTTTTTTTTCTTCGGCTTCTTCTTGCTTTATCTTCCTCCTTTAATTTCTTTCTTTCTTTGTATCTATCATTCTTTTCTTCTTGTTCTTGTCGTTAATTACTGAAAACTGCTACGTATATAATTTTTTTACATTACGTTTTTGGCAGAGAATACAATGATGAGAAAAAGACTTTAATGTACTAAATGCTTTAGTATGGTTCAGAAGGATCAGTATGATATTAACGTTAGATGAAACTATACATGTATCAGAACGTAGATCAATTTATGTATTATTATTACCTTATCTTTGTGTACTTCGCAAGAGCTACGACTTTATCATTTACACATTATTAGAAACAGATCCGCAATGTTAAGAGTGTAGCTTGAGCGCCTCGTAAATTTTATTACCCCCACCCCACCTCACCCCTCCAAAAAAAAACACACCAAAAAACCCCAACCCAAAACAAAGCACAATAACAACAGCAACATCAATAACATAGAAACCAAACACTGTGGAACAGTTTTGATAGCATTTGACCTTTCCTTATCTCCTCGGTCTATGCAGAAAGTTTTATGATAACATAGTACCAATAGCACCCTAAATACCTTAAAAATAGTGCCAATTTGTAAGGGATTTTACGTTCAGATTTCTTCAATCTAGCGAAAATAACCGTATGATGCTGTTGAAAGTTACATTTCTTAATTTAGAAATGGGTCTTATCTGAAAATTGGAATGATATGTCAACATAATAATATCATGCATACTATGGACATTTGCATGAAAGGATATTTACAACCTCATAGTTTATGACCTTCACCTTCAAAGATATATACATCGTGCTCAATCCTTTACAAACACTGACCACAGAGGATATAAAAGATAAATAATACGGTATTCGTTCTAGACACAAACACTTTATTCATTATTGCATCTCCAAATTACAAAATTGTCTTGAAATAGATTCACAAACGACATCTAAACCAGTAATATCGGTACATGTCACAATAAACCATCTCTAAGTGGGCGCACCAAATTATCAGATTAAGGGATACACTTTTCATGACTAATACCGGTACTTGAAATGTATTTGTATATTAAACAGGCGATGTTGCGCGACTCATATTACTATCGAGATATAACAGTGCACTTATCTTGTCAATTTGGCAATCCATCTTCCTTTTTTCTCTGACTTAAAACATATATTTCTAGGCAATATTTACGTGGCAACAATAGTAGGGGATAATCTTTAACCTTTCAAAGAGCCTTGTTCAACACTTTGTCATTAACTTTTTTCTTTTAAAGTAATTATACAAATACGACTGTACTGACTTGTCATGCAAGTAAACACCTGCTGTTTTATTTTTCAAATAAAAAAATGCACTTTGTTATAATTTGTATTGACCACTTTTATACATTGTATCAATACACTGATGCACCATCATAACATACAGTACAAGGTTGTATTTAGTGCGTTTCTGTACAATTTATTTATTTTCGTTAGGTCAAATACTGTGAAGGTTGTTTATTAGTTTTGTCAGTCTTGCAAATGTGTTTTTGTATACAGGTGTTGTATATAGCTGTGAAAACGTTGCTTATGTCTATATGTGTATAGAGAGTGAAAACATTTCTAAATCCACACATTTCAGTGCTGCATCGATAGAAAATAATTTTAGCCCATATGAATTGAAACATGATTTTACGGTTATATTTCAACATTTAACTTCGAATTTGTGTGTCTGTTCCATTAAGACATAATTTCCTCTATGCATATTAACTTATATACATACAGTATGCATTATATATATATATATATATATATATATATATATATATATATATATATATATATATATATATATATATTGTAACACGCAAGGGGGCTCACTACGGAGCGAATCAAACAACTTCTGCCTAAGCCTGGCTTGATGTCCATGTTTCTCCAATTCCAAGGACCTCAATACAAATATCGTCATCAACTGAAGGGTTCTTAAAAGCGCAAATACTGCAAATAATTTTCCTCTAATGACCTAATTAGCACACATCACGAAACTATATTTTCACATGTGCTTGGATTTTCTTGCTTAACATTTGTATGACCCATCAGTAAGCCTTTCCAAGCCGAAGATTCGTCCTTTACGCCATTCACCACGAAACATGACTCAAACACCTAATACAAAGAATTATTCATATCTCAAATTACTAAACACTTATGCGGTAGAACATCCAGAGAATTTCTTATGTTAATAAATTAGGGGAGAGTCCATTTTACATAACATGCTATTGTGAAGTCTCGTGAATACTGTAAATTATGACGTCTGCTCCTAGAAATTATCTATAATATCTTTCCATCACCGACACCCCATAATCAACAAATAATCACTAAAATCTAGCAAAGCTATAAACGGAGACGTGAATACAAATAGCACATACACTAGGGTTATTACAATATATTTTAGGAATACATATTAGGCGGCTTATTTTTGAAACGGCTTACTTTCGAGACGGCTTACTTTCGAGAGCAAGACGTTTTCGGAATTGGTTTTCTTATTTTACATGTGGGCTTATTTCCACATCGTCCTTATCTCGAATTTTTTGGGTATTTCAAATATGTTATCAGAATCAACGTGCAAGAAAAGAATTAGATATTTGAAGTAAATTAATTTGTACAGAAAGTATGAGCTACTCGTATTAAGCTGAACTGTCTGTACGTTTATTTTTTCTGTTTGTTTTGAAACCATTTACGCTATAGAGAACAGCTGACGTATAGATTTGAAGACATAAAAACAAAACTGTTTTAATCATCAACGAACGCAAGATGGTCGAAGATATAAATATTCTCAATTTATAACACTGCTGAAACTAAAAACCAATAAACACAACTTAGTTCGTCCTAGCTTATTAGATTTCCAAGATATCTATCGCCCTACCGGACAGAGAAACGTGCCACGACGCTGTATTGCCGCTTGTAGTTAATGAGAAATTTAATTATTTTATACAGGGTCGTCGCTCTTATAGTTCGTAAAATAGGAAGTCATATGCGATGCGTGACATAATGACCGAAAACTATTTTATTAGTTTTCTTCACAGCATATATATCACCAAAATATGTCTCGTGCTAAATTGAATTCGTACTGTCTGACATGTGCAAAATAGACTTGGCGATTTACTGTAGGCGACAAAAAATACTTTTATCTTCTAAATAAGAACGCGAAGGTTTTGTCTTCATGAACGACATCCATTCTAACTTAATTGCCAAGAAGTCTAGAGTTGGAGAGATCATGTTGTGGCTTAATATTGGAGAAAATGGCAAAATGCGTCCCAGCTGGCACTCTCACTTCCCTCGAAACGCCACTGCCACCGCAACCCGAAATCAGCGAGTTTCTTGCAGAAACACATGCTCTCGCTCATTTTTTCAAAGAGTTTCCCAAAAATAATTGGAAAATATTAAAAAATTTCAGACCTTAGCCAGCAGTTATAGCACTATTATTATTAACTTTGCATATTGTTTTGCTAAAATTAAACGCAAGTATGATTGAAATTACAATTTAAAACAAGGCTGACCCGGTGTAAAACGGTCTGCGTAGGCCGTGGCATTGTTTACTTCATTCAACGAAGAGCAGCTGGGTGTAAATGATACACGTGCTTAGTTCTAGCGACCATTTGAAACTTGTTCAGCATCTCCTTAACTTAATAATAGTTTTTTTTTTAGATAGCACATATTTAGTTTTGAACTGTGATGGCCACGGTCTGTCGGTGTTGTCATGGAGAAGGTCAAATTGATTGATTACTACTGAATATTTAAAGTTTAACACACAGAAGCTTGAAACAATATTTTTGCTAGCTTACTTTCATATTAAAAATCATATCTAGTCAATGTATTGTATTATTATTTTTTAAATTGTATTACTTTGTTTAATTACAACCAATAATTTTGTTCCTCAAAACAGGGCTGTCATGCACATACGTTTTGGATGGGTGTTTTCTGACCTATGTACATGCGTGTTTCTACCATCGAAACGATAGCAAATTGATAGGGCTAACTTGATTCTTAGCAATGCATTGTTTTAGTTCGCTTTTTAACTGAGCCGAGGGATGCATGAGCGTTTTGATTGCAGAAAAAAAAATGTATTCGCATGTGAAACAGTAATTACTGAACAGATCGATTTCATTGTTATCACCAGTACTGTGTAGTAAATCTAGTGAAAACAACAAGGTTTCTCGTTATATGGATTATTTTCTTGTGTAGTTTCATTGTTCGCCTTATTGCGTAATGCTCGCGTATTCATCTTATAAAAAATCGGACAAATGTCATTGCACGCACATGTGGAACATTAAGATTCTCGTTTTTGGAATACAGCATTATGCACTTCTTCAGGAAGTTGAGAGATGGATAAATTATATTCTTCAATTGGACTGGTCTCAAGCAAGAGGTCAACTTATGCGTTTATTATTTTCACCAAATCGCATGAATTATATGGGCTGTATATCGACTATTTATATTTCTTCTTTTTTTTCTTTCTTCAACCCTATCTTCAGCTCTGTTATCATATACATGTCTCTTGACGGTTATATTTACTGATTCAGATGAACGAAAGTGTCACATGCATCACTAGTACACATGCTACTGAGACTGAATACTATGCAAATTGCTGATAAGCGACATGGATAATTACACCGATAGCATCTTTATTTGGCATATGGCATCCGCGTCTGCTTTTTATAACCAACAGATATTCAAATTAGTATTAACTGCGGATGTGACATCAATCGTCGATCTGGCAGACAATAAACGAAACTTCTGTACTAGAGACTATACGGCACTGATTTCAAAATTTGTCCCTTGCAATACAGCTATTGGAAATTTATCATGATATTTATTTGTCTAAAAGGGATGAATATTATAATGCATGGTACTCGTGTCGAGTTTATTCAGGAATAAAATTATTTGCTAATTTAACATGAACACATAGCAATTGCCCGATCATGTCCTAATGAAATTACTATATATTTAGAATTCCATGTATGTATGTATGTATGTATGTATGTATGTATGTATGTATGTATGTATGTATGTATGTATGTATGTATGTATGTATGTATGTATGTATGTATGTATGATTTTCTTTCCTCCTTTCCTTAAGCAAAAACATACTTACAAAATTCGGTAAATCTGCGTTTCCTTTCATGCCTTGTACCTGAAAGGCAGTGAAAACCAAGATAGCTGGTTAAGAATGTATTGGTTGATTGGCAAGCAAAAAGTGCGTATTGAATAATGCAGGAACATTACTTTTTATTGTAATCAATATCAGTGTCTATAAACTTCTGAAACATGAAATCAATTTAACTTTTGTGTCAAGTTGACCGTTTGTACTGTTGGTCACTGTAAGATTTTTACCTAATGAAGTTCAGTTTTTATGTCTTTGGTTATCAGGTTGAGAAATAGCGATACATGGAGCAATTAGGAAAAGAAAAAGACATAATGTGGTCATGTGAATCTACTAACGACAAATCTAGCATTTAAATTATGGATATGGTGAATCTGATTTTTGAAATTTTTTAAATCTTGTACGATAACGCTATAATAACCTGTATATTCTGGTTATATTGTTATTGGTGTGTGTCAGAAACACACGCTCAATAACTGGTTAGGTTGGACTAGCCGCTTTAAAGTCGTTTACAAGGCTTTTGGTTATTTCTATTTCTTAACAAAAACTTTTACAAAGCAGCTGGTTTTGCCTACTGCTTCATATATAATGAAAATTGTTTAGCTTGGAAATGCATTCTTGTCCATATGAATATGAAAACCGAAAACAATAGCAGAAATCTTTGTTTTGATTTTCAAAAATGTAGGGGGAAAAAGTACAGTGCTAAATAACATAAGACAGATCATTTGTTCACTGACTCCTTTAGCCCATACGCGTGTATGTGAATTCCTCAATGAAATCCATATCAAGGTATATGTACCGTCTTTACTCGATTATAAGACGAGTTCAACTGCAAACTGCAAATACCCAGATCTGTCGTGTCGTCGCATAACGCGCCTTCAGATCAGGGTCTATGTAGTTTGTTAGGATTAATCAGCAGAACAAACAACATATACCCTGCTCTGCTGGAGCATTATGCGACTTCTGATCAGGGTCTATGTTGTTTGCAGCTGAACTCGACTTATAAGCGAGTAAAGGTGGTATCTATCTTAATCACTGTAAATCAAGACTTCATTTGGAGCAGATATAAGATATACTGACACACATGTATTATGATGGATACAATCAACCATAGCCGATTTCTTTAAAGACTTGGTATTCATGATTAAAAGGAGGTCAAGATATTTACCGCCTTTCCACATGTATGAAATATCTCTCTCTCTCTCTCTCTCTCTCTCTCTCTGTGTTTGTGATGCTTTGGTACCATAATGGCCATTAACGCTGTCTCCGATTTTCATATATTTTCTATATGAGCCATTTCTTAATTCTTTTTATCATTATTATTAACAACCTCTTCTTCCTCATCATTATCATCATCATCATCGTCGTCGTCGTTGTCGTATCAGTAGTAGTCTTCTTCGTCATCACCATCATTATAGTCATCTTCGTTGTCATCATCAATATCATCGTCATTACATATTTCATTAATTCGTTGCAATTATATGATTGTTATAGAAGATAGCGACCAAACTTGAATAGTCTTTATACAGCTCTATTACCATACACATGTACCCTAAGGGCAACGTTGCCGAATCCATTTGAATAATACTATCATATACATACACATGTTGTTATCAAGGCCGAAACATATGCAAATAATTTATATGCGACATCGATAATTTTCAATGATAACATCACTATTTGGCCTTTGGCATCCGCATTCACTTATTATTACCAACAATTATTCAAATTAACCTTCACTGCGGATATGACATCTTTTATCTATCCGGAAATGAATAACGGAAACTTGTATTATAGTTTGAAGGCTTCTTCAGCACTGATTTCTTGAACACAGTATTAGTATATACATGTACAGCGTATTTGCTAAAAGACAGAATCGTCACAACTAATAATTCTGTACCTCATCTAGTTATGTCTTCAAAATGTAATTATAATAATAAAATGAAATTAAAAAAAAAAATAAAAAAATGACATAACTATTAAGAAAATAAAAACTAGAAAAATGTGCAAATATCCAGTAAAATGTATTTAATTTATCAAAAAGTGCAAATGCTACTGATAATCTGTCATATTATCTCAGGGAGGGATTTCACTATTGACAGTGATAGTGACTTTACAGCAGTACGACGATGGATGGAAAAAAGATATGTGAGCTGTGAAATACGGTGAGAAGATAAACTTAAAATGTCTGAAAATTGAGCAAACTCTAATAGATATATTGACATAATATAAAAAAAAGACGATTGTACCAATATTTCACTCCAACTAACAATTTAATTCGAGCAAATATTTCTTTTGTCCCACACTTAGTCTAAGTGATTCTGCCGTCAAGGGAAATATTCCAATGACAGGTCACATGGCAATGTTTCGTAGTTAACGAAAATGTTTCTCACCTTGGTGTCTGAAAAAACTCAAACTGAATTCTACATGTTTGCAGGACTGACAATGCATATTGAATTAAGATTCCCTGGCACTTCTCAACTGGCATGTATTCGTTCTTAAAATTACTCCTAACAGTGCAAGCGCTGAGAATAAAAACTACGTAAAAAACTATATGTAACATTTATCTGGCGTGTATTCGAATCCCTTTAATAACATTCGCTACGGCTGATTTTCGTTTCTTTTTCAACAACATATTCATCTTTCAGAGAAGAAAGCACTCGTAATTTGTTATGCCGGGGTCATATCTGTGGAGTAAGCATAAAGTCTTACCTGTGTCCATCCATCCCGTCCCGTCCTGTCAGGTCCATCACAAATTTATTTTCCTCTCTATAACTTTAAGGAATTTATAAATCAAAATCAAACTTGGTATGAGGGGTTGCATTAAGAAGATCAAGGTCAAGTTCGTTGAAAATGTTACCGAATTATGACCTTCTTTTTCTTAGAACTTTGCGCTTCATTTTTGTTTCCGTCCAAAAACATTTGAAGGACTTAAACGGAATGAAATCAAATTCAGTATAAGGTTTCACATGGAGAAGACCTAGTTCAGTTTCGATTTTCACCGTTTTCCCTGGGAATGTTTGGTAGTTATGGTCCATGTTTGACTTACAACATTGCCTTTTAATGTCTTATGCTTAATAGCTTTTGGAGGACTTCGTAAGTTTAAATCAGGTTTGGAATTAGGCTTAACATTAACTAGATCTAGGTTAAATTTAATGTTTACTGTTTGGCTGCAAATTGTTACAGAGTTGTGGCCCCTGTTTTACTTAGAATTTTACCCTTCAATCTCGTTTCTGTTCAATAACTTTTAAAGAACTTCATGCATTGAAATCAAGTTTGGTTGAAGGCTATACATTGAGAAGATCTAGATGAAGCTCGCTTAATACCGTTTTCCGGCACACGTTTAGGAAGTTATGACCCCTATTTGACTTAGAACATTGTTCTTCTTTTTCCGTTCCATAATTGTTAAAGAACATCATGGATTGAAACCAAATTTGGAATGATGCTTTATATTAAAAAGACCTAGATCCGGTTTGATTTATACTGTTTTCGAGCAAAAGTTTACGGAGTTGTGGCCCATGTTTGACTTAGAACTTTTACCTATAATTTTGGTTTGAACCTATTTATTCCCATATTTTCGGCACATGAGATAGGGTTACAAGTTCTCACAATTTATCAACAGCTCACCCCTAAATACACAAGTACATACATGACACGTGACAAAGCTTAATAATAGGTGTATATGCTATTATGTGGATCAAAAACATAGTGCATTAATATAAACGAATATTGAAAAAATTATTATAAAAGTATAGAGAAAAAACAAAATTAAAACAAAGTAAAAGTTCATACAAAATGAGCGTGATGCAACTGATGTAAAGAAGAGCAGGGAGGAGAGAATAGGGGGAACAAACGAGACGACAAAGGAATACAATAGTAGATGGTGGAGAAGATCATGCCAATAAGGTACTTTGTCTTGGACGATTTTTGAAATCTTTTGGTATCTTTAATATAAGTCTGACAAATTTCAAAGATGCGGGTGTTGTGGTCATTTGATGGGTTCAGCTGATCCAAGCAGCAAGACATTAGTACTAGCATTAATCACTAGCTGGTTTAGGTCATTTGACGGGTTCAGATGATCCAAGCAGCAAGACTTTAGTACTAGCATGAATGACTAGCTGGTTTAGGTCATTTCATAAAACTTAGTCTTGGTACTGTACATTTTCTTGCAATCAAAAAAATATAATGACAGGCGGTGTCATCGTCCTCGCTAAATGTGTATAATAGACATCAGTAAGAAAATCTAAAAATATAATAATTGTGTAAACGACTGCTGTTGTTTTTTTTTTGTTTTTTGTTTTTTTTTATCATAGAATGAATAACTGATACTTTCATGTTACCAGTATAATAATAGGACGGGACATCATTCGGCGTAGGTGAAAGTTTACGCCTAAAAGTTAAATAATCTGTTTCATGTTTGACTGGATCCTTTAATTGCATCACATTGTCAAAGCGTCCGTGGAATATGGACACATTTTTTATTTTCCGTGACGTAGAACTTTGTCGGTATAATCTGGTGTAGTCCTAGCAATCTAACGTATTTTGCTTTTGTGTCGATGTTTTTAAGGATCTATCTATCTCCAAGACCTAAACCACAGCCACAATCATCTTCATTATTATTGTCATTACCAGCAGCACATCTGTCTATCTATTTATCTATCGTACCTCCAAGGCCTAAACAACAGCCACAATCATCTTCATTATTATTGTCATTACCAGCAGCACATCTGTCTATCTATTTATCTATTGTACCTCCAAGGCCTAAACCAAAGACACAATCATCTTCATCGTCATCACCATCGTCTTCGTCAACAGCAATAATAATAACAGCAGCATCATCTAAAATATATTCCATAGAACAAGCACCATATCTCGCCAGATTATGATTGAATAAAAGTATTACTTTTCATACTGACCATTTTTACATACACATTCATAATTACGTTTAGTAGAGCTATATTTAAGGTCGGATGTGCAGGCACAATTAAGCGACGATTTGCAACCGAAGATTCTGTTGTACAGCTAAACCTTTTCCGTGTTTTTCTAAAAATGTCATTGCTATCAAGAATTATGATTCTGCTGCCTTATCTTTCTCTCTATCTTTTCTCTCTCTCTCTCTCTCTCTCTCTCTCTCTCTCTCTCTCTCTCTCTCAAAAGATTGCCTTAGTTTAAATTTCCATATTGTTATTATATTAAAATATTCTATAAATGTTGGTGTTTGTATCTTTCTTTACCGTGTATTTCATATATATGAAGAGTTAAATCATGCCATTTTCACTATGTATTCTCTCTGAGATTTTTGGAATGAAGCCAATATCTCTAGTACTCTGTGGGATAACACTTTTTAAAGTGTGAAATCCGATGTTTTGGGTATTACTGTGTCGACCCCAGTACAGCTTTTGCTTTATATCCCATTCAGTTGGTGTCAAGATATCTAAAGAGAAACTTAATCTTTGCTATATCATATTATGAAAAACAATTATTTTTTCCCTCCGAATCCCAGAAGAATTAACCTAATGCTTCAGGTATTGAGAGCTTTGTGCCTGTAATCCATTCAATGCTTGGTCCGAACACAAAATAATTAAACTATAATCCCAGATTAATGGATCTCGAGCCAGAATGGTACGAATAACCCGTATGCATCTATATGTGTCAAGCGGGACAATGACTCTACTAGAAATTCATTATTGCCATATTTTGTTAACGTCGGCCTCTGAAAGAAAACCGATATTAATATGATGGATCGCAATAAGAAAATGGCATATTCTATTAAATCCCGCACTTGATCGTTCTTATAAACTACATCTCGTGGCTAATTTCCGACCTAACTCATTTAGCAACGATTTTAGGAACTTGTAATCGCATTGAGTTTTACTGTGGTGCACATATGTTGATATTGAATATTTCCTCTGACACTTCTGCAATATCATTATATGATTTCAAGTATCTTTAACCCATTGGTAGGCATATTGATTCTTAAATTCCTGCCTCACCACACACCCCCTTGTGGAATTCCGGCGGTTTCTAAGTTGCCTTTTTTTCTGAATATCTGAATCGTACGTAGTATCCGAAATTAAAATTTCAGCCCTTTTTGTCTCATGAAAAGGAATAAAGGGTCAGTATCATTAGGGTCATGGAGTAACAATGAGTATGTGATATCGTTATAGTCATATAATAAAAATGGATATGTAGTATCATTGTGGTCATGGAGTAACAATGAGTATGTGATATCGTTATAGTCATATAATAAAAATGGATATGTAGTATCATTGTGGTCATGGAGTAACAATGAGTATGTGATATCGTTATAGTCATATAATAAAAATGGATATGTAGTATCATTGTGGTCATGGAGTAACAATGAGTATGTGATATCGTTATAGTCATATAATAAAAATGGATATGTAGTATCATTGTGGTCATGGAGTAACAATGAGTATGTGATATCGTTATAGTCATATAATAAAAATGGATATGTAGTATCATTGTGGTCATGGAGTAACAATGAGTATGTGATATCGTTATAGTCATATAATAAAAATGGGTATGTAGTATGATTATAGTCATGCAATAGCAATGGATATGTAGTATGATTATGGTCATACAGTGACAATTAGTATGTCATATCATTATAGTCATGTAATAACAAAGGGTATATAGTATCATTATAGTCATTCAATGCCTTTTAATGTAATATATTTAGAACCATGCATAATTATTGGGTTGAAAGTTCAAAAGAGCATTTGTAATCATGCTTGACACAACAAAATCTTCCAACCTTGACGTTCAGACGCCTCGGTGTTTGAATGACAAAGATGGAAAAATATTCTCATCAACCTCCTCAAAATTACTTTAAGCATATCTGCTTAATTTGTAGATAACATGCTATTTTGAAATGAAATGTATGTTAAAGACTATGAAAGAGATCACATAGAAATACCGAACCGAACGCACCTGATGTTTTCAAAGTATGCACGAAAGGGCTTTTCCTGCATGTTCGTTCCACCTTTGCAAATTTATTCCGTCTTTTGTTCATTACAGATGGCGCATAAAGACATAAGTATTTATGTATTCATATTTATTCCTGATAATCACCGTTATTTAAAATGAAAGAAAATATTAGAGCTTTTATTGGTCGAAATGACTACTGTACTGATTTTTGTATTACATTACTCCAACTGACTTAAAGTATATGGTAGAACTTTGAGAGTTTGGACTTCTCTTGGACTTTTACTTTTAGTATTACCTATTTTACAGCGTATACGATTTCAAACCTAATAAGTTTACATGATTATACTGGCAAAATAAAATGCTCAATTAGTCAAGACACCAACCCCTATATCATGAAGTAAATTAACTATTTTCTTTGACTTTTTCTTAAAGCCCGTTCATAAACATCGGTTTCATTCGTCACGGCTTCAAGTTTTTGCTTTTTGTAATAAAATCGATATTTATGGCCATGGAATACATCTTTTTGTAACAGAATAGGCATTAAGTATTGATTTAATCAAGGAGTGTATGTTAGAACCCTCAAGAGAAACACTTCCCTTTTCCTGTAACACGAGCAGCAGTCGCAAAAGCAATTCAGTCCAACGCTATTAAGGAAAAATAGTTTTTGAGAATATTAGTTTAATATAAAGGATGACAGTTTGCGAAATGTTGGAGTATCTAAGTTTTGAAACAATTGAAATGTTCACATAGCTAAGGTTTTATGTAATCGTGAAAACGAAATCATGAGTTTTTTAATATATCCATAGCTCTTATTTTCAGGAATATTATCAAAATTTCAGCATGCAACACAGTAAAGAAGAGAACATTCGGTAAAATCCCGCGCTCGATTAATGCGTTGAATAAATTGTGTGGTAAGTCAACGGCTAGATTTAGTTTGCATCAATGAAAATGTCATCAAGCGATCAGTTTAGCACCCAGATGTCAAAAACAGAAATGTGCCGTGACACTTTTTTCTCTATAAAATTAAATCTCGGACATGTTATGCATAAAGAATTTGTGCTTGTGCAAATTATAATTGCACATTTTGCTTTTGAAGTATCACCCTTAGACTCACGCATTTAGAAAACTTCTAATTTTTGATATTTTACATTAATATAGGTGCGCAGGAGAGGGTGGCGTTGAAAACTCTCCTACATGGCACTTGTCGCGCATTTTGCAACAATTCTGCTTTGTTCCTCATCGAAACTAACAACTTGTACCTAAAAAGTATCAAAGTGTAACGACAAGTATTTTAAAACAATTACAAGGATTATTTAATGACATTAAATCGAAACCACAACTTGTCGAGTCACCTTTACAATCTCAAAACACCGTTTGAAAATGTACGCGTGGTTAGGAAACAAGTGTTTGGTATGAATCGCTTAAATGATGTAAAAAGTGTATTATTTACCAATTAAAACACAAAAGGTCAAAGGCAGTTCCGGAACTGAAATATATCTCTGTGTGTGTGTGTGTGTGTGTGTTTGTGCTTCTGTATTGTTTTGTTTTCAGCAGGTTCTCATAAACTGTCAGCGACAGAGAGCAAAAACGAAAGATAAACTAACTGACATACACGAGGAAGACACAATCAGAAAGCATTCATGGAGTTTTATACTTAAGTGAATTGAGTAAAGTTATATTAAATCATTCTCACAAGATGTAAATTTAGTGAGTGTTTACTCGAACACTGCTTGTAAAAAATGTTCAGTTACAGAAACTGTTCCTCTTCGCCAACACCGGTAGTATTATAAAATCTTATCCTATCCAGCATCCATTGAGAGTTGTGTGGCCTAACTAGATAACACTTGACATTATTGAATAACGGGAGTGTCCAATCTAATAACGTAGCCAATTTTAGACTGGCCCACATCTTGCAAGAAAGCTATTCTAGCACTGGACATTGCTATCGACCGCAAGTTATTAACCGAGTATGGGAACCTTCTGGCAACAGGCGATTCATAATATATCTCTTAGCAGTAGTTTTAATAAGTTAATAAGTTTATTAGTTAAACATTCCGCCAGAAATTAAAAACATAATAGCACTGAAAACTGTTTTAAAAGCTTATGCTGGGAAGTAAAGGTATTTCCTCTTCGGTCTTAATGAGAAAAAGATGAAGTTGTAGAATTGTAATTTTTTTTTTCGATACGTGTGCAAAATATCGGTACTTTTTATTTTAAAAGAAAACAGCTAAGTGAGGTTATGTCGTCAGACACTGAAAATAGTATATATGCGCATCTATAACTGATTTTGTTTTGGTTTGGTGCTTCACGGCACAGCAACACAAGTAGGTTAGTTAGTGCCGAGGCAATTGGAGTAAAGTGCCTTTCCCAAGGACACACCACGGTAGCTGATCCAGGCTGGTCCAATGGTAGGATTCGAACCCGCACCCTTTTGGTAATGAGTACAGCACTCAAACCACTGAGCCACCGCGGCGGCTCTATGTGTAATTGAAGAAAAAAGTGTATATATAAGATAAATATTGTTGCCTCTGAGTTTCACTCAAAGTCTAGTTCACTTATGGGATTCTATTGTGAACTGTAATTTATTTTTAGGATCAAAAGGGTTTCAATGGCACTGTCAATCATTTTGAACACTCTTTTTGCCGAATTCTGATTACATTGACGTAAGCGCGTGTGGGCATTTGGCGGACTAAAATGGATGTATTATTTTCTCATCAATTCACTCAATCATAGACATCCAATGAAGAAATGGGCATACGGTTGGACCCGACAAGCTAACGGTCTGTTTCGTTTCTTAAGAAATAGAAGAGAGAAGATAAAAGATAGGAGATCCCGAATCGAACTCGTTCGATTTCCAGAAATAATAGTATAATATCTTGCTTCTTCATTTTACCATATCAACATTTCGGAACGTGCATAAAACGATATTTAGCATTCGATATGGATATTTTAAAATGTCGATAACACATGTATTATTATTATTATTATAATTATTACTATTTGTAGTAGTAGTAGTAGTATAATGTGGCCAAAATCCTGTAAAATCTTCTTTCATGGGGTCTTGCTTTCGCCAAACATGCAAAGCCCATAAAAATCAATGAAAATTAAATTAAATTTGGGAGGTCTACATTCATATTTACCTATTATGAAAGAAACATGTATTAGGCCATAAGCGTTGTTGATTTTCACGCTCGTTCGAGAAGGAGAGCCTTCAATCTGAGTCCAAAATTCTCCATAATATTGATTGGCAAATCTTCCAAGTACGCTCAGAAAGTTGATCAAGTTTTCTTCTACCTACTGGATGAATGTTCTTTGCCTTGCCAAGTTTTTTTACACCGATTTGACAGCATTAAGAAATGGATTGACCGTATTCTTTGGTTTCATCTGAGAAGCAATTTATCAGATTGTCTCTGTTCTGCCATTCGTAACAGCTTCTAGCTATTATCATGAAAGGCGATATGTACACACTTAGGCTTAATTTACTTGGCTCAAAAATAGGTGACAGGTCTTGAGTTAATCAACAAATTTATTCCCAAGGGAAGCAAAGCGATCATCCCACACGTTCCAATATTTTAAACAGCAACTGAAAAGTGCATTCAACAAAGTCCTCGAGATATATATTCTTTGAGATACTTATGATCGTAAATCTTCTCTTCTTATTAGTCTTCTCTTCCTCCATTATTATCGGCTTAATCGTCGTCGTCGTCATCATCATCATCGTCATTATCTTTCTTCTTTTCTTCTTCTTCTTTATGTTAATAACTTTGAGGCTACTTTTATAACAGCCGGTATCTTAAACGACGGAATTTATTTATTTCAAACAAAGTTGATGACACGTATTGAGTGAATCAGCAAGGTTATAAAGAAAAATAAAGCACACTATCCTAACACGTTTCGGTCTATTGACAGGTGACTTAATACGCAGATCATCAAGAGATAATTGCAATTAATCTTGTTGCTGATGTTTTTCTTGTTCTTCTTCATCATTATCGTCTTCTTCTTCTTCTTCCTGAGGCGCGGTAACTCAGTTTGTAGAGGGTTGGACTCGTAATCCAAGGGTCTCGGGTTCTATACCCGCCCTGGACAGTCCGAGTCGGAAGGCCTGGCGTGTCCTTGGAAATGATACTTAGCTCCCATCTCCCTGGCTTGATATGTAGTGCCATTAAAAAACCAGCTAACCTAACAACAACAACAACAACAACTCTTCTTCTAGAAGAATCGGTTGGAGAAGCATTAGTGAAAAGCAAGGCTTATAAAATATCCAGCGCTTCATTTTTTTATTTCTACAAATCAGAAGAAAAGGAACATAAAACATCGTAAATATTTTCGGATTGGACACGCTGAGGTTCCTAAATTATATCAGAAACTGACTTTACCGCACTTTCTTTGTTTTTTTTCCCCCCTCATTCATATGGTGTATAAATCCGTAATAGTACAATAATTGTGCGTTATCACAATCAATCGTATATATCAAAGTCCAAACTTGAAATGAAATTCATCGTAGATATATCCACACTTTTTATATCTGAACAGTATCAATAATTTCTGTGTCATTTGTTTATTTTTGTGCAATATCATACCAATCACATGGGGAACACTTTCTCAGGCAGTATTCACCTAGTTCAACTTACATGATAGAGCTACTGACATAATCGATCGCAATACAGCTGCAAATAGTACAAACATAATAAAGTCTCTTATTATTGAAATGACCCAACATAGACGTTAAATTCCACTCTATGACCGTGACTCGCTTAATTGTCAGTGTATACTCTTCTACTCAACCATTCTAAATTCTTTCAAAATCTTTTTTTTTTTTAAATTCTCTAAAATCTTTTTTAATTTAATTCTCTAAAATCTTTTTTTTTAAATTATCTAATCTTTTTTTTAAATTATCTAAAAAATCTTTTTTTTAAATTCTCTAAAATCTTTTTTTTTTTAAATTCTCTCAAATCTTTTTTTTTTTTAATTCTATAAATTTTTTTTTTTTAAATCTTTAAAAATAATTTTTTTTTTTAATTCTCTAAAATCTTTTTTTTTAAAAAAACTGTTTACATGTACCCATATACGGAGGCTTGTGGTAGCGTAAGATATTATTTCTTTAGTGTTCATTCATTTCTCAATCTATTTGTTTCCAAGCTCTATATACTTTCATGTTTACACGAGCGAGTGTTATTCTAATCTGATTCTAACAATCTATTTGATCTGGTTTTGAATTTGACTTATACACTCAATACATCAAGAAATGATGCATTCACTGTTGTATTTTTTGCATGGACATGTCTTATCGATGCTTAGTTTCTAAACCGAATTTGTTTCACCCACAAATAGATTGATATTTTTTTTTCTTCTCATTTTATCTTAGATACCATTCGATATATTTTAACTTTGTCATATTCCATTTGTATCAGCTCCTGACTACTTTGACAAAATTCGGTTTTAATGATCTCGGGCTTGAATAAAGTATCCTGGAAACAAACAGGATTTCAATTATAACTGAGTTAATCAACAAAGTTTATTCGCAATAGGAAACAAAGCAAACTATGTTCACACATTTCGTTCTATTAAAGAGCGACTTAAAAACCTCCAGAACGTGGAAGAACCTGTAGAAAATATTCACTAGGAATATTTTAGTTTTAGAATAGTCATCCTTTAAATACAAAGAAAAGGAAAATAACAGAACTTTATGGAAGCCTTAAATTACACTACACGACTGTGACTGGCTTCAATGCCAATTCAAGATCTTTTTACGAATCATCAATGGATTTTAGTACTCTAGAATCTTTATGTATGAGTGTTCAAATGTGCCTCCGTGCAGTGCATATGACAGACAATCAAATGTGCCTCCGTGCAGTGCATATGACAGACAATCAAATGTGCCTCCGTGCAGCGCATACGACAGACAATCAAATGTGCCTCCCTGCAGTGCATATGACAGACAATCAAATGTGCCTCCGTGCAGTGCATATGACAGACAATAAAATGTGCCTCTGTGCAGGGCATATGACAGACAATCAAATGTGCCTCCGTGCAGTGCATATGACAGACAATCAAATGTGCCTCCGTGCAGCGCATACGACAGACAATCAAATGTGCCTCCCTACAGTGCATATGACAGACAATCAAATGTGCCTCCGTGCAGTGCATATGACAGACAATCAAATGTGCCTCCGTGCAGTGCATATGACAGACACTCAAATGTGCATCACATTTTGAAGATTGTAAAAAATGTATTTAGTCCAATCTAGAAATGTATTCTTAGGTTTACCTACCTTTGTGATCGAACGAGCCAGTGGTTTTTCAATCTGATTTCAAAATTACCTTTGTTTTGTTTTTTGTTTTCTTGTTTTGTTTTTTGTTGTTGTTTTTTTGTGCTGTCAATCTTATAAACTTAGTCAATAAATCAAGAAAGAGATACATTCGCTGTAGTTTTTCATGGATACGTTTTCTCATTGCAAAGATCTCGAAATCGATTCTTGAACTCTGTTTTATTGCACCAAGAAGTGGACTGACTATTTTCTTTAATTTCATTCTAGACACAGTTCGATTTGTCTTATATTTTTCATATAAGGACGTACCCTAACCTAAGTTACTTAACACAAAATCGAAACCAAGTATTGATTTCATCTGAAAGGTTAGATTTCTCAAAGAAAAAACTGCAAATCTGTAAATAACTCCTGATGCAACTGACGCGAGACTACAATTCAAAATTTATTTTTGTAAGGGCGAACATCTCTTTTCAGATCCTTGCTTTAACTTTTCTTACTCTCTTTTTATTTTATTTCCAGTAGCATCAACTATCATTCTTTTTCAATCCTGTTGCTGCTACTTCTACTACTAAAGCGAGAACAACAATAACAATAAACTACCAATACTACTACTACATCCACTATACACAACAGCTACCTTTATATTCTTCTCTCTTTCTTCTTTTTCTTCTTCTGCTACTACTACTACTGCTACTACTACTTTAACTACTTCTACAACAACAACAACTACTACTACTACTTCTACAACAACAACAACTACTACTACTGCTGCTACTACTAATACTATTCCTGCTACTACTACTTCTACTACAACTATTTCTACAACAACTACTACTACTACTTCTACTACTACTACTTCTACTACTACTACTTCTTCCACTACTACTACTATTACTTCTACTACTACTACTTCTACAACAACTACTACTACTACTTCTACTACTACTACTTCTTCCACTACTACTACTATTACTTCTACTACTACTACTACTTTTCTACTGCAACTACTACTACTACTTCTTCAACTACTACTACTACTTCTACTACCACTACTACTTCTACTACTACTACTATTACTTCTACTATCACAACTGCAACTTCTACAACTACTGCTACTTGTTCTACTACTACTACTTCTACTAGTACTACTTCTACTACTACTAATATGTTTGCTACTACTACTTCTATTACTACTACTACTTCTACCACTACTACTTATTCTACTACTACTACCTCTACTGCTACTACTTCCACTACTACTACTTCTACGTCTACTACTACTACAACTACTTCTATGTCTACTATTAATACTACAACTACTTCTACTACTACTGCTTCTTCTATTACTATTATTTTTATTACTACTACTTTTGCTACTAATTCAGCAATTACTTATTTTATCACTACTTCTTCTACTACTACTTCTATTGCTACTACTACAATTTCTACTGCTGCTACTTCTACTTTTACTACTACTTCTTCTACTACGCCTACAATTAAAATTTCAACTATTACATTTTCTACTACTATTACTTCTTCTACTACTAGTTCTACAACTTCTACTACTGTTACTACTTCTACAACCACTACTTCTACTACTACAACTACTACTACTGCCACTACTTCTACAACCACTACTACTACTTCTACAACCACTACTTCTACAACCCCTACTACTACTACTTCTACTACTACTTCTACAACCCCTACTACTACTACTACTTCTACTACTACTTCTACAACCACTACTACTACTTCTACTACTACTTCGTTTCTTCTTCTTCTTCTACTACTACAACTAACAATACTTCGTCTTCGTCTTCTACTGCCGTTGCTGCTACTACTTTGTTTCTTCTTCTTCGACTACTACTGCTACTTCTACTGTTACTAATACTCTGTCTTCATCTTCTACTGCTGTTTGTTTCTGCTACTTCTACTACTACTCCTTTATTTCTTCCTTTTCTGCTACTACTGCTACTACTATTACTACTACTACTTCTCCTTCGTCTTCTGTTGCTGCTGCTTATCCTACTACTTCTTCTACTACTAGTATTGCTGCTGATACTGCTATTACTACTACTACTACTACTACTTCAACGGATTTGTTTCTATAATTGTTAATTAATTGTACAGCTTTGCTTTCCTTTGAAATATTATAATGAAATAATAAGCATATGTAAATACGTCAAATCGAGGTAGAATACCTACTAGCTCTGTTCTTTTGCCGTACATCTAGCATTCTATGTCTACGAGACATTGATAAAACTAAGCACTTACCTAAGATTATGTCTCCTTCAAACACCTGTATTTTCTTTCATCGATTCATAAATTAATGAATGTGTTTATGTATATCCCTCCTTCTCTCCATCCATCGATCCGTACGTACATGCGCTTATTGAAAGGTCAATCGATTTTTTCTTCGTTCCAACTTATTGACTTTTTCTCCCACCCTTCCCCTTCTTTTGCATACTTGACTTTTCATGATGAATATAAATTATATTTGGCCTATTCTTGGTTTTCAGATAGTAACTTTGTGCTGGGAAATGCCCTTGCTGCTGGATGCCCAATTGTGTATTGTTCGGACGGTTTCTGTGAATTAACCGGCCTTCCGCGTGCACAGGTCATGGGGCGAAGCTGTGCATGCAAATTTCTGTATGCGGTCGACACAAAAGAAGAAGATAAGGAAAAGATTGACGAAGCCTTGGAGAATAAAGAGGAGCTGAAAATTGAGATAACTTTCAAGAAGAAAAATGGTGAGTAAACTTTACAAAGTATGTATGAAAACTATTTTAGAAAGAAAAAAAATAATCCTTACAATACTTAAAATTTCGTCCCTAATTTATGACCGCCATTCACTTCTCCTTACTTTATTATTTTCACGTTTATGCTCCTAACGAGACCATGATAATCATCAATAATTGTATTGTGAATATTTATATTTTATGTATAACTTAAAAGCTGAAACGTCGTAATAATCGCCGCAACAGCAATAATAACAGCAACAACGATAAAAACATATAATTATCATTAACGTCCACGTTAATGACGTAACAACAATGATAAAACATATAATTATTATTAACGTTGCCGTTAATGACGTAGCAACAACGTTAAAAACATATAATTATTATTAACATTGCCGTTAATGACGTAACAACAACGATAAAAACATATAATTATTATTAACGTCGCCGTTAATGACGTAACAACAACGTTAAAGATGAAAGGAACCAATAGCAAACACAGTTTGAAAACATCATCATCATCATCTTCTTCTTCTTGTCTAGCAGATTAATTTTGGGGTACCATTAGAATGAAAATTGTAACACATTTAGGAATATAACGTGTTTTCTGATAAAATTTCCACGATGCACTGTCTTGGAAGCTTTAAAGCCATTGTGATATAATAACTCTCCGCGACCTACAAAAACATGTAATTACATTTGTGCTAATTATTAGACCAAATTAATACAAAATATATTCGAATGGACAGTGCATTCCAGTAAAACTCAATTTGCAACAGTAAAACCTTCACTAACACCCTCAAATCCTTGATTACAAAGCTATTATCTTATAAATATGAGAACAACATTATAGTATACGAGTTGTAGTTATGCCTGTACGTAGAGTCATATGTGTATTAATTTATAGCTTCAGTGTTACATCTTACATAGTTGCGACGGTCTGTAATTATCAAAATAGATTTTCCATTAATAATCTAAGACGACACGTCATTAGGTCTAACGCTATCATTATTTTGTGCTTTGTTGTTTAATACTTATCTCTTTGAAAATAACACCAAAATTAGTTGTTGTTTAGTAATTAGCTCTTGGAAAATAACAACAAATTAGTTGTTGCTTAGTAATTAGCTCTTGGAAAATAACACCAAATTAAGTAATTTGCTCTTGGAAAATAACACCAAATTAGTTTTTGTTTTGTAATTAACTAATGGAAGAAACCCCACCAAATTAGTTGTTGTTTAGTTATTAGCTCTTGGAAAATAACACCAAATTAGTTGTTGATTTGTAATTACCTATTAGAAGAAAAAAATAAAACAAAATTAGTTGTTGTTTAATAATTAGCTCTTGGAAAATAACACCAAATTGAGTAATTAGCTCTTGTAAAATAACAGCAAATTAGTTGTTGTTTTGTAATTAACTACTGGAAAAAATAACACCAAATTAGTTGTTCTTTAGTAACTAGTTCTTTACAAATAAAACCAAATTAGTTGTAGTTTAGTATTTAGCTCTTGGAAAATGGCACCAACTTGGTTGTTTTTAAAAATTAGCTCCTTGACGATAACACCAGAGTTGTTGTTGTTTGGTAATTATCTATTGGAAAATAACACCAAATTAGTTATTGTTTAGTAATTATCTCTTGGAAAATAACACCAAATTAGTTGCTGTTTAGTAATTAGTTATAGGAAAAAGTAATTTAGTAATTATCTGTTGCAAAATAAAACCAAATTAGTTGTTGTTTAGTAATTAGCTCTTGGAAAAAAACACCAAATTAGTTGTTGTTTAGCAATTAGCTCTTGTAATATTACACCAAATTAGTTGTTGTTTAGTAATTAGCGCTTGGAAAATAACACCAAGTTAGTTCTTTTAGTAATTAGCTCTTTGAAGATAACATCAAATTATTTGTTGTTTAGTAATTAGCTCGTTGAAAATAACACTGAATTAGTTGTTTTTTTTTTAGTAATTAGCTCCTTGCATATAAAACCAAATTTGTTGTTGTTTAGTAATTATCTCTTGGAAAGTAGCACCAAATTAGTTATTGTTTAACAATTGCCTCTTTGAAAATGACAACAAACTAATTGTTGTTTAGTACTTAGCTCCTGGATAAAACACCAAATTAGTTGTTGCTTAGTAATTAGCTCTTTGAAAATAACACCAAATTTGTTGCTGTTTAGTAACTAGTTCTTTGAAAATAACACCAAATTTGTTGCTGTTTAGTAATTAGTTCTTTGAAAATAATACCAAATTCGATTTGTGACCTCTGACTTAGCTACTCACAAAATTAAGCTTGAAATACACGGTCTTTAGAGCAGATAAAGCTGTATGTCTGGATTTTTCCACCTTTACATTATCTCCAATTTTGTACAAAGAAGAATCTATTTCAATATATTGTCCCATTTTGTACAAAGAACAATCTATTGGAATATATTGTTCCCCACAAACCTGGAGTATCTTTGAGCAGAGTGCTGAAAACCTATTATGCAAGCTTTTTCCAGCGTTCATTTGTATCCAAGTCATAGATTTGTTTCGATCTGTACAATGAAGTCCATAATATTTTTCACATATATATTTTTCACATTTATAGAATTCTTTTACTTCGGATATCAGTTTAGTGACGCGGTTACCATATGAATGGTAAAATCACAAACTTTCAAAAACAAGACACGGGAAACAATTACCGTTCTAAGGTGTATTTTCTGCATTGGCTACTTACTGGTACTTCTGCTCCGACAAATAACACATATTTGATAACTAGCATTGTGATTTGTGTCTTCCAATCGGCTATATTAAAAAAAAAAGAAAAAAAAAAAAAGAAGAAATAGTTTATATATATATATATATATATATATATATATATATATATAGAGAGAGAGAGAGAGAGAGAGAGAGAGAGAGAGAGAGAGAGAGAGAGAGAGAGAGAGAGAGACTGTTGCTAATGCTTCAGAGGGGACTGGAATTTTAGGACGTTAAAACCGAGAAACGTTTATTTTTTAAATGTTTATGTACTTGTCCATGTCGATGACGTTGGACATACATGTAGTAAACAATTTATAATGGTATGATTACTGTCAGAACTCGTATGTAATGGTAATAACATTTTCCAGACACAACATACATTTGTATAAATACATGTTATCATGAAGAACAAAATGATAAAACAGTAAGTTTTACCATATGATGAAAGTCTCAGCATACCATACTTGTACATGTATGAGCCACTGAATCATAAAATCACTTTTATGTAAAAACGTCTTTGTTTACGACTAGTAAATTAGCCCTTTATTTATTTGGAAGGACTAACGTAACGACTAATCCTTTATTTTTTGGAAGGAAAGAAATTGTCAATAGTCATCTGTATTCTATTAATCTGAAATGTTTTGTTGATATGTTTTTAAATAAGATGCAAATGCTCAAATAGCTTTGTTTCTAAAGAGACATTTGTCTTTTTCTGACCGGCGAATTTTGCAGCCATTTTCACAACAGTCCGAATTGAAAATGAACACGATGGAGATTTACTTGGAGCGGTACTCTCTTAGTTAACATGTCGGTAGAAAATGATACTTAAAGGATATTTCTAAATTATATAGTCAAATAAGTACAATACAAAATCATTTCTTTTCGTTCTTTAATGCTTTAATTACATTGAACCTGCAACCCGTGATTCTCAAGTACCGATTATGTTAGGCCATTGCTATTTACTGATTATGAATAACGTGTGATTATCACGCTTTTGTTACCCGGCGCCTTTGTTGTTTAAACGACCGGAACTGTTTATCTGGCTTCGGCGCGTCAGGCGATAAAAACGTTATGATTGAACTAATTTTCTCAAGCGGACCACACAAATCAAACGCTATAACCAACTGACGTTATTAAAGAAACTTTATACAAAGCCTTTGGAGTACATATTAGTTAGGAATTTGGCCGGGGATTTTAAATTCAACCGTTATAACAGAGTGAATGTTGTATCCAAGAACGTAATAAACAATATTTACTGTATATATATATATATATATATATATATATATATATATATATATATATATATATATATATATATATATATATATTTTTTTTTTTTTTTCCCCACACTTATTGCGAATGAAAAAAAAAATGGATAATTCTGTTGGACATAATTTCTTTAACGGGATACTATGTACTATTTGTTATTGGTAGAAGACTGCATGGCAGTATCATGACGCGAACTTTTGAAAAAGACTTACTTGTATTTCTTTTACATGAAAAAGTGTTCACTGAATTAGGAAACTTCTGATGAAATTTCAGATGTGATTGAAAGGTTAAAAAAAAGACTCAGTATAATGAGGTAAGTTATATGCTGTTAAGGATTCCCTAATGTCGTAAACGTGACCAAGCTTACCTGATTGTTTCTTTTGTAATGTCGTAAGGGTGTACTCGTACCATTTTAAATATCGTCAAACATACATCTTTTGTGACAAAATCTTCGGTGGGAGACCGATTAAGTAAATATACTGATATATTTTGGTTTGATAGTAGGTAATTGTACGCATTTACGGTATTGGGTGTGGCTCCTAAATGTTTAGTTCACGTATTTTTTAGTACACACAAAGCTCCTCTTCGATCTGGTCGATTTTCTAACATTTTAATCGATAAGAAACCCTACATACTTCAAGTCCTTGATTCTTAACCGAAGATACGTGCAAGAATTGTACATGCTCTATATTAAATTACACAAGTCAATAATGTATTCAGACTACTCAACCATTGACACCACTTTCACTAAGTCCATCGGTGGTATTCATTTGAATGTCTGTCTGTCTATCCATCCATTCATCTATATCTCTAAGTGACTTTAAGCTTTAGTTAGGTCATCATTTCCGAATAGGTTTGAAACTAAATATCTATCAAAGTCTATGCTGTATACAAGAAAATGTTAGAGCGAACGAAATTGAAATTTAACATTGAAATTCAAGCGATCTTTGCTTACACCAATAGTGCTTGCTATTCCCAATGTAAAAGCCATGCTACTGGAACGACGTTCATAAATCCAACAAAGGAGCAAATACATATGCAATGTTAGCGTTGTCTTAAGATGTACATTTTAATTGTGAAAATACTTTAGTTTTTTTGCGTACAAAATTACTAGGATACTTAATGTTTTGACTTTTCAAGGCCAGATATGTAAAGTAATTGGCAAATTGGTCTGGGAACAAAATTGTTCCATCCAGGTAGAGAAAGACACGTGATTTCCCATTCAAGCCAACGTAAACCCAAAGGAAGAATATGGACAGTGACAAGGGAAGTAATTCCTTCTTTGTCATTTACGGAAATAAGCAACTTTAAATCCAATTAAATACAAATATTAAATATATGAAATGGTTTACTAATCAGTACCCATGAGCCGGTAGCTACTCTAAGTGTCATCAAAATGTAATCGTAACAATATTAAATAACAAAACAAACCTTGGTATTTATCTGCAACAAGATTTGCCTTATCATTTTTTCACCACAGTGTGGGAACTCTCTTATTTTTTCATGATTTGACAAGTCGAGTGTTTCATCATTGACATCCGAGAAGTCAAATTTACTGAGGTTGTATTGTCTCATTCTTCGATATATAGTACTTTTTGAAATAGACATAGTGTTACTGATATCCAAAACTGTAAATCCTGTCTCGAGAAGCGCTTCAATAGTAATTTTTGGGATGTGAAATTCAATGCGGACAAGGTGATTGCTGACCAAATCGGGTTGACAACTTCCGTATTTTACGCATTCTATACGAAGTCTCATGATGACAGACCTGTCGACTAGGCCCAAGCATTAAAAGTCGTACAATGATAGCTTGCACACAGTACTGGGCGAGAGTTTATGTTCTTCAAAGACCGCAAAGTAAGAATCTAAATCAATTTGTTTGAGAATATCAGACACAGAGTCTGCCATTTTATTTCATTGTAGTCACTAAGAAAACTAACCGGTGTAGTGAGACAATATATCCCGCTTATGTAATGCTAAAATAAAGGTATCCACTACATTTCTAGTAAAGCTAATACTGTTAAAGGAATGGCAATTCGTACGGTGGTCATGTACTAATTCTCAAAAAGGTTATTCACACTGCATACTGTCAAGGAAAGTCGATTCACACTGCATACTGTCAAGGAAAGTCGATTCACACTGCATACTGTCAAGGAAAGTAGCTTCACACTGCATACTGTCAAGGAAAGTCGATTCACATGGTTAGCTTTTTCAGCTTATGTGATCTTATTTAGAACCCATTATTTAGTTACTGAATTTGATTTTAATTTTGTTGTGCGAAAAGTCGTTTGCACGGCATGTAAATGCTTCTTCAGATTAGGTACAGAGCCTCAGTGTAAATTGTCTAGACCTACTAATACATTATAGTTGAAATTATGAATTAAATCTGAATAGTTTCAAATAATCTCAATTTGTTGGTCTCTCTCTCTCTCTCTCTCTCTCTCTCTCTCTCTCTCTCTCTCTCTCTCTCTCTCTCACACACACACACACACACACACATCATAAAAAACTTTGTTTAATTGTTCTACCGAATAAAAATAAATGATTATTATTAAAAGAAGGTATTTTTCCTCGTGTATAAAAAATTTCTTGGATTGAAATTGCCATTTTTAAATATATGAATGTTATAATTTTAAAAACAATATAATAAAAAATGATTGATTATAAAAGATTTTTCTTGTAAACTCAAAGAAGAAACATTGGCAAGAAGATATTGAAGTTTTCTTTTGTCAGTTATAACCTAAAATTGTTCAGTATTATAAATTTGTTTGATATATTATCTTTAAACAGTCAGTGTAAAAATACTTTCAGAATTATATATTAAGAAATACGTATATAGACATAGAGTGCACAGTATTTAAACAGGATGAAAATACACCAACAGTGTCAGTCCTGTATATAAAGGAGTCCTATTTTAAAGGGACATTTTGGCCCCGTCTTTTTACTCTCCTTCAAACACCTGTTTAGAAGGGACATTTTGGCCCCGTCTTTTTACTGTCCTTCAAAACACCTGTTTGACTGTAACATCTTAAAATTAGATTATGTGTCTCACACATCATGGTGGGCAAGTTTGGTTACTTCAGAATATATGATATTATGTCATACTGTTGAATAGGTAAATTCCACTCAATTTCAGAAGTAGCTGTGTGGGATAAGCCTGACAGTTCCAGATGGCACATTGTGATCCCAATGGGTCGAGTTTCCTTCCTTTCCACCTAAACAGATCAGGCGTTTTCCTATCTTTTAAAGACTTAGGGATCCAGAGCTCATTACATTGGGAAAATTAGTTGTAAAAAGGGCCACTTTGGAACTTAGGTATAAAAAGTTATTCTTTAGCAATATACCGTATTTTAATGTTGATCATTTATTCTAAATCATTGCATTTAATTTTTGATAAAGTCTGGTATGATTTAAAGATCATTGGTAATTTGTTTCTCTATAACTAAGTAAAAAGATGCTGAAGTTCTGATGAAAATCATTGGAGGATACCAGATACCCCTTAAACCCCCCACCCACCCCTTTAAGAATTAGCTCGGTAATGGGGTTCTACAAAACTTAACGACCAGAACAAAAGTACAATGCATGTTTAGAATTACCCGAAAATAAACTTTACTTCTACTGTTGCGACAATAGCAATTCAGTAATATGCCAAGATATGAAACAGAAAATAAACACAGAAACAATAAACTTTCTATTCCATAAATATGTTTATAGAATCCTTTTTTCGTGGTTTCGATTACTTTATTTAATTTAGCAATTCAATGTTGTACTAAAATAGAAGTATATGAATTCATGCATAAGATTTGTTTTTACTGATAAAAGTCATATTCTGGAAATTTAGGTCAACCAAACAGTTTGCAGTAGATAAAACCGCATGGTAAACACAGACACTTTCGATTGCAGTTTCCTTTGATGATCAAAGCTTTCCGATATCTTTGTGTTTAAATACAGAGCGGAAAGTGGAAAATGACAGTAGGATAGGTAATTTATCAAGACTGATATGATTATCAGAGTATTGCAGTATACGTCATAGTTTCAGAATTTTAAAACTGGAAGAAGTGATGGTACAAACAAATGTGACGATTTGATAACAGTTAAATCGCATCACTACATAGGCTGGTACCCTGTCGTTCTTCTGGCTAAAGTGGCGCCTTTACGGTAGCTGTTTACCAGTCGGGGACCATGCTAATCATTACACTGCTCTTTTGGATACACAAATCCATTGCAATATTTTTTGCATATGTGAAACGTGTAATAACATATAATGACGTCCCAAATTATGTCATGAAATCATAACGTGCAAGGGCTTAATATTAGAGTCATCCATATATATTTACCAGTTATTTTTCTAAAGGCCTTTGCTTTTTTAAAAATAAAATTACTACTTTTCCCCATGTGATAAATATGGCCTTTGATTTATCTTCGTTTCAAATGTAATTTATGAAACTCTTATATAACTTCAAGGCATTGTTCACCAAGGTTGCTAAAAGATAGTCATTATTTTTCTCCTTTCATACATTTTATTCGACATGATCACTCATGTACGATCCTCTATTAATAATTAATATTAATATTTTCAAAAATCATACGAAAATTGAAATAAATGATAGAGGGACTGGGCTATTCTTTATAACACTTCCTATGATAAATTCTTATATCGTCCATCATTGCCGGACGATGATGGTGATGATGATGGCATTGATATAACTTAAATGATTTCAAATGTTTCAATTTAAGTTGTAGTAAAATATATTTAAGCTTAAACTCACTTTATTCCATTTTGTATATTGCTATTTTCACTTCGTTTTATTTACCATGTGCCGTTAAGTTGTTCAGTTTTGCATTTGTATATTATGTAAGGGCAGGACCAAATCAGTAATGGGAACTATGTCCCAATTCCATTGCAATTCATTTGGCAATACAATATGTTTAACTCAAGTTGATCAAAAAAGTAAATGCACTTCTCTCAATGCGTAAGATGATATTCTTCATTGTACAATACTATTTCTAGATTATAGACAAAGTTCCGTTAAATGCAAATACCATGCATCAATATCTGCAGCTGCACCTTTATATTTCACAATAATTTATTTTCATATTTACAAATATTCTATTCCTAACAACTCATGAAAATCATTCAACATACAAATGGTACTAAAGTACATATCACACCCATGCAGTCACCTGACTGAACCTGATAAGTGAGTTAATATTTTGTACTTCACGACAGCAATTTAGATGAAAGATAATCGTTGCAAATGTCATATTAAACAAAAGTTATATAAAATTGATAAATACCTCTGGGTGTGGAAATATCGTTTTTGTTCAAATATTCTATGAAACTTGATAAAAAACGGAAGTGAAACTATAATTTTATTGAGAATTTACATTACGGTAGATTAGCCGCTGTTCAGTTGAGAATCAAAGTCTCGCATTTTATAGCCCAAGCGTTTCCTGACATTTCAGACACAAGATACTATCATGGGATAGAAGCATTTGTTGTGTGATTTGGTATGTGTTTTCTTGCTTTCCAAGTTATAATATCAGAATGAATCTTGATCAATCCAAATAGTGCTTGAGTATATTTCAACGTTCCCTTACAGTAGATTGTCACCAATAGTAAAAAAAAAAAAAAAAAAAAAAAAAAAGTCGAAAAGGTGCATTTAATAAAAATACTCAGCACTAAAGATAACGAAACATCATTTATCATTTAAAACAGCTGTTGTACACTGACAGTTGCACAATAATGCTTGAATGGATATTATTCTGTTGCTCTGGTCTAGTTCCAAATTCGCATTCAACGACAAACATCTAACGCATTTTCAGTCACAAAACTACGGATGCTCTAAAAGGACACATTTCGAATGTTTTCTAGCTTTGAGAACTCAATATAATGATCCGAAATCACGGTTTAATAATTAGTAAATTAGATTTACGATTAGTAAACGATATCAAGGATTAGAAGAAAATAAATATGAGGTGTGTCTCTTCAAGGCTTCCGTACAAAACATTTTTGACACATATTTTAATTTAATCTAGTAACGGTTGTCTCATAAGATCCAAGTCACGCCACAGATACATCTAGAAACATTGAACCAGTTAACTTAGATACATGTATATACAGTGAGAGGTTTTAAGGAATATTATAATAATTAAACCAACATTTACTGTACTGTACTGTACATACATACATACATACATACATACATACATACACACACACACACATACATACATACATACATACATACATACATACATACATACATACATACATACATACATACATACATACATACATACATACATAGATACATACATACATACATACATACATACATACATACATACATAATTACATACATAAGCAATTACTCTTAGATGTTAAAATAATTTCTTGAAAGTAGACCCCATCCTTTCATACCTAAAATACCGAGTTCAACAACACAGCAGGTCATCCACTTCCTGTAAAGTTTAATTGATATCATCAACTCTCTACCAGACATAACCCATTATGTCTAAATTGACATCGAGATAACATACATCTGCTCTTTATTACTTCAAGACATTCATGTTATTACAGGGATATGGTAGGGTACCATAAATTGTCTAACATATGACTGTTGCAGTTCACTGTCTGTCTGTCTTTTTTGTGTCTGTTTGGGAACTTAGTTGAAAAGGACCATCAGTTTCTTACTATATTTCGAGTCGTCCAGATCAGAACACGAATTCAGTTCATAAATAATTTAGTATACACGTGCAACAAACAATAACATACGCAGTTATTTACTCGAGGTTTTACTTTGAACTTTGACGACTTCTATCGGTGGATATAGTTCTTGAATTTATATGATTACTGCTAGAAAACGCATAGGATAGACTGACGGATTTCATATGAAACTCGTGCTTAAACCCAACTGTCATCTCATTTTGCATGCTTGGTTTAGCAGGTGTGTGTGTGTGTGTGTGTGTGTGTGTGTGTGTGTGTGTGTGTGTGTGTGTGTGTGTGTTTGAGTTTGTTTCACCCTGATGTTCTTTCTGTCTGCACAAGAAAATGAGGACAATATTCAACTTGATTTAACCAAAGAAATAAAATCATTTCTATGACAGCACGGAAAATAAAACAAAACTACGAACAGGATCTGTGCTATGTTTTTGTATCACATCAACAAACCCATATTCCCTTCAACAAACCTGTCTGATTACCATTGCAATATTGTATTCTATTTAAGAATCTTGCCATATGAAGTGAGATTATCTTATAAACTCATTAAGGTAATTGTTCAAAGATTTATCATTTTCTTTATGTCGATAGCGGATTCAATTATCTGCCTCGAATCACTATTGACAACCCTAAGTGGAATTAAGGCCAAGTCGACAGATGCCGCTAATGGTCACGTGATCATCAAACGGGCTGCAATACGGAGGACTAAGATAAATTACATGCTGAGCAATTAAGTAAATTAAAGTTTATTTGGTCTGTTTTTAATATGTTATTTTGAATAGGAAAGAGGATATAGTTGAGATTAAAAAAAAAAAAATAGATATAAAAAGAGTGGATATGTGCTGCTTTCAGCAGACGTAAGGGGATCCAAACCGGGTTGACCATACCATGGTGGCCATATTCGTCCCAAAATATTTTGCAGAATATAACTTTTTATGAGCATCCCACTCAAATTATAAAGTCCCCTTGAACGATCCTACTTATTTAAGAAATCATTCCCATTCTACACTGAGACAGTGGCGTACTAAGATAAATGACGCCCGGGTTGAGTTTGGGGTTCAGTTTCATTATCAGCCAATCAGAAATGATCTTACAAAAATAAAATTCACTGCGATTGGTTTGAGCAGAAATCTCAAGCTCAAAACACTAGCTCAAGAGTTTTATGATCTCCAGACCTATATCTGTTATCTCTTGGCTGGGTGTCATTTTGCTTTGTTTTATTTGACTCCTTTTCTTTGTTTTTGTTTGTTTGTCTCACTATCTTTGTCTCTACAATGTTGTCACACCTAATGCACCGTGTCCAAGGTTTATGGTCATAATATATAACTATATTTAAAAAAATCTCATCTTGGCTTTGATGACCACATGCAAATAAATGGTTTATGTTTTATAGGAAACGCCACCCGGTAGTATATTTAGTATCGATCAACTAACCAGTAATTGTTATCCTATTTATCAACCTGATATTCATTTCTGTGTAATATTCTTATTATTCAACGTATATGAAGTGATATTATCTTGCAAATGAATGTACCAGATGGTAACTGTTTCTCCATGCATTACCGTCCTGTGGTCGATTTCAGATTAAATTAGCGGTCTTAAACTGTTGAGGCAATTTCTAGTGACATGTACGTTACTAAGACTGTAGATGACGCCAGTCGCCACATTCCAAAATAGAAACTTCTGCTAAATGAAGCCGATCAATGGAAAGGGTTTGTCTCCATTCGGATGTGCTATTTTGATGGAGGAAAAGGGGAGTAGAGAAAAAACTGTCAAATATATGATAGGAGTTTTTAAAAAAAAAAGGAATCACTGAATACATTGTCCTCAGAAGAAGCAAGGCTGCGAAGACCTTGCTCTATCTATATATCTATCTATCACAAATTGATATCTTAAATGCAAAATATACTCATTACATACGATATGAACCTCTGCTCTGTAATAGTCCATCATTTGGGCCATGTTCAAAAGTGTATTTATGAAAAGTAATCATCTTTAAAATATGACAAGGCAGTTTTCTTTTGCGCTGGAGATACAAGTTGTTCTTTTTGTTAGACCCATTTGGAAGGCAGAAGTATTTCTCTTAATCGTGCTAAACTTAAAATTTTCAGTGATTTGAGGCAATTTGCACCAAAAGGCAGTAGACATATTATGAACTTCAGTTTTTTAGTAGAATGGCTTTAAAACGCATTATCATGTAAATAAATTTAAATTATGGTAGAAAACATATGCATATTTTCTCCTGGTAATTTTGATATTGCGTCATAAATTCAAAGTCTTAAAATAGGCTTGGTTTGGTGCTTTACGGCACAGCAACACAAGTAGGTTATTTAGTGCCGAGGCAATTGGAGTAAAGTGCCTTGCCCAAGGACACACCACGGTAGCTGACCCAGGCTGGTCCGATAGCAGGATTAAAATCCACACCCTTTTGGTCGGGAGTCCGGTACGCTAATTACTGAACCACCTCGGCCCGCTTAAAATAGGTCATATAATGTCATTCAATATCGTACTAAGAGGTAGACGCATGTAACACTAATCACATTCTACGAGACGAAACAATATGACTTTCCTAGCTAATGTGTAAATTTAACATCAATCAACTCTTGTCTCATCCTAACGTACTTTTACTTCAGTGTCTACAAGACAATGCTCTAAATATACAATTGGAGAAAGAAAAAAAGAATATAAATTTAATTTTGATGGCAGTATGAAAACACTAGAATGAAATAAATTTACAGAAATGATCTGCTACATTTTTCAACCGAATTACCAAATCAGCATTCCTTTCATCAGCTGGTATGATTTCCAATCCTTTCTTTTTTCGTCTTTATGAATCTTGCCATATGAAGTGAGATAATTTTTGCAGATACATGCTGGTAATTTTTACTCCATACATTACATTCCTGTTGTCGATATGTGATTAAATGATTGGGATAAATACTTGCTTTACCAACTTAAGTAGGATTAAAGTTTATGCTATAATGCTACCTGAGGCCGTAGGATCATCAATGGGTTATTAGACCATCATGACAATTTGCTAATTGAAAGTGTATCCTAAGGAACCGAATACATGAAGTTCTATTTTATTTTCATGCCCTACTTTGAATGGGAGGAAAGGGTCAGCGAGGAAAATACTAATATATATATATATAATTATACATTTAAATATTCATGCCCGCCTCATTGAATTTTTTGAAGTCCTACTCATTTGATAAGGTCTCCCTGGCTCTGTGAAAGACGTTGCTTATGAGAAACAGTTCCAAAGTCCCTGCAAATATATACTAGTTCTATCTTGGCTGACTGATTGTTTTGATTTATTTTGTTCCACACCTTCCTTTCATTTTATTTGTTTGTCTTTCTGCTTTTTTGTTCCTAATATTTGTCTCACCCTGATGCGCTTTTTCTATGTCTACTGGTCCTAATAAAAAACAATTAATCAGACAACAATATTAAAACAAAGGGATGATGTTTAATTATAAAACAGTATCCGTGCGGTATATTTCGTATATATAACGACGTACTCTGCATTTCGTTAATTAACCTGTCTGACTGTCATTTCTGTATTATATTCTTGTTATGAATCTCGCTAAACGAAAAGAGCGTATCTTGCAATACCTGATAGTAATTGTTTCTCGTTTCATTGCCTTTCTGTTGTCGTCACCAATGGCGACAAGGCCATCAAAAGGCTCTCAGTCTTGCAAGACAGTAAACCGTTAGAAATGCGATTCTTAGCAATACAGTTACAGTGGAAAAGACACTGACGTGGTTGCGAAAAGACCAGAAATATGCTGCTTTCAGTAATTATTTGTAATTTCTTTGCTGGCTGGCTATTTTCACATTTGACTTTTTCGACAGTATTTATCTGTCTATTCAAATCGGTAATAAAACGTACAAGCGATTTTTTTCTCACTAAAGATTGATTGTCTTCCTGTCAATATTGATTGTCTTCCTGTCATTTTGTGTACTGTGGAAGATATATTTTTGTTACACATTAAACAAGTTTAGGCGCTTTAGTGGCGATATAGAACTGGTCATCTAACTATCGGCTGAATTGCCGTGTCCGAAAGTTTTCCGGAAGAAAGATAATTTCGGACAGGGTGCAGAATTCGTTTTCACAATCAGCGAAGGAAGTGGCTGTCAGGTACCGGATGTAACTTATTTACAGTGTTTCCTAATCAGGACTTCATAATCATAGGAAAATCAATAAATAATCAAGTGTAAGTGAGACCACGTGGGTCGCATGTACTCCGATTATACGTATCTGTCATCAATGAAAAACATTTTTTCTCTTTCCGGACTGATGAGAAAGTTTGCTCTGTTTCTTTCTGTTTCTTTTACGAACAAAAGCAAATAATATTAAATAGGTAAAAACCTAGTAGCGAGCGAAGCTTGTAGCATGTGTGTGTGTGTGTGTGTGTGTGTGTGTGTGTGTGTGTGTGTGTGTGCTCCGAATGACGTCGCGTGGCGTCCTGGAGATGTAACTTATTGTGTTTAGTGCGCTTTCTGTGCCAATATAAGGTAACGTTTCTGTGTTGGAAGATATATTTGTTATATTGTGGTTGAATTGAAATTAAGATCACAAATCGTAAAGATTTTTACAATGAGTAAGTTCCATGACTAAGAAACTAATCTGATGAACATTAGGAGCACTTACCCGTCCTTCTTAGTTCTTTTCCATAATGGAACATACGCAAAATACCAGAACATAATATCACTTCCGTTGCCGCTGGTTTCAAATACTAGGAGTATAGTTGTTTCATGCCTTGATTTCATTAACATAAACACGTTATCTAAAGAGCTCTCTAGTTGTTATGATTAGAGCATCAAACTGACCTGTACATTGCTTTCGGGTTACCATCGTACCTTTTTTAGTATCAATTTTAAACTTTAAATCATTTTCGAAAAGATAATTTGAACAAACGCATCAAGGCGAGAGAAAAAAAAAACAACAACAAACTATCGCCTCCCATTAAGCATCATATGAAATGACGTGCTACCGAGTCATTGCCGTAATAGGCGAAAACATCATCCCTGAAAGCGTTCTGCCTAATGATGCAACATATAAATGGCGTAATAAATCCGGTAGTTTATTTTACGTTATGACGAAAACGTTCATCTTGTTTTAAACTAGTTTTCGCCTTCTTACAAACAAAATATTTTTAACAACTTGGAGTCTTTTCCATTTTGATAAAGCGTAATTAATTTTATACATCAAATAAACGTCATTACATCTCTGTAAGTAAAATCCTACGAGTTTTTTGGTTGCAATTCCTACAAGCCTCGAACCATCTAGGAATAATTACACTAATTGGGTCAATCAGCAAATATTGCATCCTATTGTAGTTCCTTAGGAAATCATTATTGTATTTTTTCTTTGATTTTTCTTGGAAATTTGCTAATCAGTGAAGAATGTTACTTGTATCTAATTTAAAGAAGCATTAAAACCATAAAGCATATCGTAAAAAATGCATTGTGTTCAGCCTCTTGGCTTTTGCGTAGGATGACAAAATCAAACAGGTCTGATTTGGCCGATTCCAGAAAGATCACTGGCACTAAAATTTACTGTTATTTAATTCAGATGCAACTATTGTTAGAAAATGCAACATAAGGTATGCTGATTTTTGCGTATGTCTAACATAAAAAAGGATAAGATAGTCTTGGTTCATCCGAACTGATAACTAATGCGTTGCATTTTAGCACAAAAGTAAAAACAAATGATGGGAATATATAAAGAACTAAATTAGTTTAGTAATACCTTCTATCTTCGCCCTCTGGAGAAGGAGTCGGATTGAGATTATATCGCCACGATCAACATTTACATGCCACCTTAAAAGGGAGATGTCTGCATTAAATAGTGAATTGTTAGCAGGAACAATGGAATTTATAATTTTATCATGTCTGTCATATTGATTTATTTCACACTCCATCCAAGATAGTTTGAAAGTTCCTTGAATATTGCCTTAAATAATGATATAAAAATAATTGCTTATTAAATACTACATGAATTATGTCTGACAAATATTTGTAGTGTTGCTCTTTTCGGAAAATTTAAATTTTATGCAAAGGGCATTAAGCTGGTTAAACTTCATTGGAATTGAAATTTAATACGTTTTATGTCCACATTTAGTTACATTTCTCTCGTAATATGTCTGAACATTAAAACTGAAAGGCAAACAAGGAGAAAATCACTGATAAACAAGGCTTTTAAAAATTCTTTGAAGTCAATGACTCTTTTGTTCCTAAAATTAACCTTTGAACTTAAAAACGTTGCCTTGGTGATCAATGAAAGGAAAAAGCTTATTAAGCCCATCCTTCACATATGACACATTTAACCATTGAAAAGACATCATTAACTAAATTATAGTGACTATTCACGTATCGTTGGAATCATTATATACACGACAATACGACAGCATTTTATGAATGGGAGCGGCATTTATTATTGACCCGACTTAAATATGAGTACTTATCATACCATTATCGAGGCGTTTGGCCTACTTCCGATATCGTAGCACCCACACAGAGATGAATTTCCGGGGTATGTGAGATAATTATTTTCGGTTCATTCTGATATGTTGAGATTTAATGAGAGGAAAATAAATACGACCTGGCTCATTTACTTGACATGAAATATTGTTTAGAAGTTAGTGCTGGATAAATACAAAATTGCAACCACGCGTGTTACCCATTGAGAGAGAGAGAGAGAGAGAGAGAGAGAGAGAGAGAGAGAGAGAGAGAGAGAGAGTTGTTTCTTACTCTTCAAAGCTCACTCTTTTTGCCTAAAACATGGTGTCTACATGGCGTAAGTTTACACTTTTACTGTGAAAATTATTGTATGTATGTATGTATGTATGTATGTATGTATGTATGTATGTATGTATGTATGTATGTATGTATGTATGTATGTATGTATGTATGTATTTGAGCAGGCGACAAGGCTGGGCGGGGGTAGTAGGTAGGATTGTAGGTAGATCTGTGTAGGTTGATGTGTATCTCTTCCTGTAGAAAAGTTAGGTATAAAAACGTAGAATTCTCTACTGCTACATGAACTGCCGTTTTCTGAAAATAGTTCAGCAGGTTTTCTTTCTTTTAGTGACTGGATAAAATGAAAATATTTGAATGACCGCACATATGTTCATGTAAAGAGGTAGAAGATATTCAAATAGAAAACAAAATTTTCTCCACATTGTGCGCATTGTACCATACATAGAAGCCAGTTTTGTAAGAAAAATTAAAAGAATAATTAAATATACATATTGAAGTATTTGGCATTATTTCTTTGATCTCCGACTGTATTAGCAAATACAGTACGCTTGTCTATTTTCTTGTGTTTTTTTACTTCCTCTTTTCAAAGAATCGAAATGAAACAAACAGTCAATCAAACCAAATTGATACACTGAATGGTTTCCACGATGTATGCACAACTACAGTATTATATAATATCCTAGGAAACATCCCCTATTGGGTCGTTAAGGAACTAGATGGCTATTTTATCCCACTTGAGGTTTATTTTGAAAATTCTCTATCCATAATTGATAGAAATGCACCAGCTACTCTGCGTTTCAGTGAATGTCTTACATTCTGTTTTTTTTTTATTTTGTGTTTTCTGCCTTTTGCTATCTGGTGTTTGCTTTGAAAGTGTTGCCACATGTATTTTGTTATATTTTATTTTACACACCTTTCACATAAATATAACTTCTTTACCATGTAACATTTATCATTTAGTACTTAATGCTTATGTCTTTTTTGGAAGGCTTGATCTTCCTATATGCTTATTTGCAATACTTTATATTTACGTTTTCGACCTTTACTTTTAATCAGCACCATATAGTCATGATTGTGATGACGTGTCCTTAAACCCTACAACAAACTCCAGTATTACTACTACTACCTTTAGATTCGTAACTGTCAAGGGTGACGTCAACTAACAACTGTCGCGTGAAGGGAGTAGATTAATGAATCAAAGTAAAAGAACAACAACAGCATAAAATGTTGTCTTTTTGTTATGAAATAATAATAAACACATCATCAGTACAGTAACTTATCGGGGTGCTTTTATCGCATCTCGTTTGATAGCGGAAGGACATCAGATCCTTCGGGTGTTGCAAGATCCGGTATCCTTCCACTACCGCAGTGCACGCGCCCAGATCACGTTTCTGTACTAATAACCTGTAGTTGCAAAGATCTGACATGAAATGGATCATATTTTATACGTGGCCGCTCCCAACCAATGGTATCGTTAGATATTTACCTTAAGTGGTATAATTCTTATTTAGAATCCTTTGGATAGTTTGTATTCTATATTTAAATTAAATCGATTAGAATGTTATCAAATAGAACGGTACACAGAGCCTTACAAATATGGGGATCATACAAAAATATAATGATCAAGCTCGATTTCCTGTGTTCAAATGTTTGCCGGTGCGTGAGAGTGTAGGTGTAATCTGAGAGTTGAAAGTTTTGCCCCAGTGCCCTGGCGAACGTTTGCACACAACACACCATCTATGATCAATTGTTCTTACTTTATAAATTACCAAGTGCATTAATTATATATAAAACACCTTCATAAAATTAATTTTATACAAAACAACTTGTACTCATCAGTACCTGCTATTCCGATATTTGAACACGGTTGACATCACACAATTGCACGTCTCAAACCACCTAGCTCCAACCTGAGTATGCGTGAATATGCTATCCCATTAGTTGCAAGAGTTCACGTCTTTTTTTTTTTTGGGGGGGGAGGGGGAGGGTTATGGGCAGTTTCTGATCATATCTAAGGTATTGCAGATAAAAATTACCTTATCACCTTTTGTTATATTCTATTACTAACGTATCCTATGTTTTGATACCCGGATATGAAATCCTTTCCCTGAACTGTTGCATATTGCTTATTTTTTTCTTCTTCTGATATTCTCGGTCTAGCAATGCATCTTCTTGTTACCATCGACTAAAAATGAAAAGATAATGAAAATTTATGTTTGTGTTTTTGTTTTTGTTCTTTCAAGTGCTTTTTAAAAATTTCTTTTTTCGCTATTTCGCATTACATACTATACGTTCGTAAGTATGTATGTATGCATACTTTGTTTTAGGTAGGTATGTATACATTTATGTTTATACAGTGTTTATATGTATACAGAAGCATTAGGATAGAATGGCTGAATGGTATACCCATTTGTTGTTGTAACGGGGTTTCAAGAGTTTTAGTCTTGAAAAGGGTACTTTACATAGCTTCCGTATTACGCGTATCGATTGTGATTTAAGCCCCTGGATACTAAAGGCTGATCAGAAGTTATTTTAATATTCCACTTCATGCTAATTTGGAATAACCTTTACTTCAGGAGATCACAGAAAGGTCATATACTAATGCTGATGACTATAAAGGACACTACCGGTGCATTAACCGTGATTATATTTGTTTTACAGAATTTAATAGCATTTCCAATTACTAAAGGGGATTTATTGTTATTCAAATGGAAACATATTATATGGAATCCATTACAACCTCTTAATACAAAATTGGATTTATATACTCAGATTGGCGAAGACACAAATACGAGCCAAGACAAATTGAAATCCATTAGGTGTCATACAAGGATCTATTTTGGGTACATTGAAATTAAATTTGTAAGTTTGCATTATGAGAAGCCTAAGGACAATGGATTTTACAAATTTTCTTCAAGGGTAGGTATCTTAAATGGAATTCACTCAAACATTGCTTATTGCAATATTATTGTTATATGTAATAATTGACATTATTTAACTAATGTATGTGTCTTATTGAATGTGTGTACTGTAAACATATTGGTTCCCTGGTTTTTAACATTTGCTCATAAACAAATCTTGTAAAGCAATGAAGCAGTCTAGAAATCCATCAGTACACTCGCGCAGTCTAGTGACAGACGGAAGTGATGGGTGTGTTCCATTCTCTTGCGTAGCACACACCATTTCTCTAAAGAAAAGTTTGATTTATCAAATCAAAATAAAAGCCTTACTGCATTAACCTTCTTATTATTTCGAGCAGAGGGAAGTTATTAGATATGCAGTTTTTGTATTTATCCTTGGTTTAATTTTTTTTATGATGTTTGGAAACCAACAGTAATATGGCGTATTTTTAAACCACGATGCAGTTTAATAGTTAAAGAAAACTTGTATTGCTTTTATTTCACAGTTATCCATTTCTTCTGTTTGAGCTATAACTTTATGCTCTTCTGCCCTGAGCAAATTATTATTCATTAACACCCATATTTGTTTTTGTTGTTTTTCGTGTTTTTTTTTAGTTCGTCAGAAAAAGAACAATAGGATAGAGCAGATCTGTATATCAGTAGATCTGTATATCGATTAAAAAATCCTCTTTGATGTAAGTTAATATCAACCCTGTATTCAAAACCGTGAAGTATATGCTGTAATCAGCAACACTTTAAATTTTGTCGAGTAGGTAGCAGTGTTAGAAAAGCTTTTTGGAAAACATGCCAGCACTCGGGACAGCAACACTGAAAAGTCTGGTTGTTTAAAAAATTCGACTGGGGGTTCGTTGAAAAATTTGCGATATAATTATAATTCATGGTAAAATGATTGATCAATTGTTACAATTTTTTGTCGGTTTTTTTGCAAACATTGTGTGAAAAGTAATCACATAAAATCTATTTTCATCTGTCATTTCATGTACGCAGCCCATTTTATTGATCTGCATAATGGCGAACAGACCTATTTTAAATCATTGCCATCAAAGGTGGTTGTTTTGTTAGGCTTTGACGTTTGGTCACTTGGACAACTGTTTATTTGTTATTTTTATTTTTTTCTTTTGTCCCGGGATACTGGGCTATGGATTTTTCTACCCCTGAACCGCAGGCAAAAGGATGTCATAAGAAAGTTTGTTTTCTTAATAAACTGCATGCACATCAAAATGCATCTGTACAGAAAAGATGTAAAAAATATATCATACGTAATTCATGTTTTTAACTACGAATAAATGCTGGTCTACAGCCGTATGGAAAGGCTAAAGAAAGCAACTCACAAGAAAACGTAAAATTTACAGCTTGCAATCATTTCAAATCAGCTGTGCGATATCTTTTGACTTTCCCAGGATCATTCGTAAAAGCAGTCAATTGATACACTGATAATCTTGTCTAAGTAGTCACAATTACTGTCAAACCCAATTTGTATTCTGTACTGGTATAACAGGGAACCAGAAAAGAGATTGCTAATCATGCTAATGAAACTTTAAACGTCTATAACCCTAGCCCTATATTCTTGAAACTGTTTGGGCAAGAAATTCAACATCAAGCTCAAAAATACAAATTAGATATGCTGCTTTTATACGCGCATAACTGTTCTCAGTCAGTAATGAAATAATGAAGAATTAGTGTTGTGTCCCATGGATCAGTTTATGACATAATCATCATCCTGCAATCAGCCAACTTAGTTCAACTCCATTTATACCTATATATTATCTGAAATCTTATGGTGAATTCGCACTTATTCGCCACTTCTCTTTGTAATCAGGCAAACAAAATAGACCGAAATAGAACGATTTTTATGCTTTATCAGCAAACTAACGGTAACATGCAAGTAAGTATGCATCTATTTTATGCGCGTAGTTACCTATGCGCATTTATGTATTTTTCTATGTATTTATGTATGTTTTTATGTATGAATGTATATTGACGTATTATATAAAAAGAATATGAAAACATGCACACGTGATTTATGCAGTTGGTATACCAAACGCCGATCAAATGTTGCTTTGATATTTTACTTTCTTATACGAGATCAATCCCTGAAAGGACTTGGACGAAAATTAATGACAATAAATGGCATTATGTAACTATACATTAACCTTACCTATTTTCTTACCAAAAAAATGGAATTACTAACGCACCCTTTGGGGGTAAATACTACTGCAACCGTGCAAATTATAATCATTGACAACCCTCTAATCCAAAAAGTATTTATATTCCCAGATTGGTGATCAGGTTAATTGGTGCACTTACTATTGCACATATTGGAATCTAATACATGTTATAAAAAGATCTGTTTAGTGATCATTATCATTTACTGTGTTAGTGTGCAGAGACTAACGTTGAATAGCATTGGACTAGTTGGCAAGCATTATTAAGAAACTTTGGCCAGTCAGTTTTATAAATATTGTTCGAGGATATATGTATTTCCAATGGAACTAACGCACACCTTGCTCCTCTTAGTGGCCTGAGACAGGCGGAAGTGATGGGTTCAGTTACGTTCTTTTTCTTATCATCTTTCATTTTGTTTCAGAATAGACGATTAATTTCCGAATCAAAATGAAAAGATTTCTTATATTACTCTCCTTATTATTTCGATGGGCCTGAAACCTTACAGAGTGAAAGTAAGATATATGAGGTTTCTGTGTTTATCCTTGCATTACAATTGTTTACCATGCTTAGACACATGGAGTACTTTTGCCATATATTAAAACCAAATGTTCCTTCAAATCTTCGTACTGTCTTTCATGAAGATTTTTTTAAAAAATCATTGACATGACATATTTTGTTAGTTTTTTTTGTATATGAGGACATAATACAGTAGATTTGACGATTGCATAAGGCACATTGATACAATAAACTAAAACGTTAGACTTGTATTCAGAACCATGAAGGACACGCTGTTACCAGCACAGTCATCAGTGTTGTTGGGTAGGCAAGCAAAACTATAAGAAAGTATGCATTCTTTTTTCAAACTGCATTCACATTATAATTTATCTGTACGCAGATAGTACAGAAGGTATATCGTACGTAATTATATGGCTACGAATAAAGGTTTGTCTGTAGCTATATATTTCAACGAGTACAGACGATAATAACAAAGACGAACAGCTTGTAATCTTTTCAAATCCGCAGTGCGATAATTGTTGATTTTCAGCAAGAATATTTTAAGAAGTCAATTTATACTTCTGGATCATGGAACACAGATAATCTTGTATAAGTAGTAAAAGTTAAGGTCCAAACCCATTTGCATTCTGTATTACAGTAGACAAAAGATTGCTAATCATTTCTTCATCTAATCGCTAGAAAAAGGAGACCGGGATCAATAACCCCTAGCCCCTATCAAATCGTTTTTGAGGAAGAACTACAGCTTGAAGCTCAACACCACAAAATCAGATGTGATACTTGTATTATACCTACATAGCTGAACTTGAGCATGATAGTACAGGAAACAGAGCAAAGAAAGACCTGTAAGGTGTATTATTCTGACTTTATTCGCTCGTGGTGTTCTCAGTCAGATAATGTACAATTATTATAATGTCCCTTGGAAGTGTGTTTGACATGACCATCGCGTTGCTATCAGTAAGCTCATTTCAAATCTATTTATAGCTACATATTATAGGAAGTTCTATAGTAAATTCACCCCTATTCACCATTTATCCTTATAGTTAGTGCAAAACAATGAATGGAAATAGGAACATGTTTATGCTTTATGACAAATTTAGTGAAATTGTAACACGAAAGTAAGTAAGTAAACATTTATACATGTAGGTAGCTACGAAGGTATGTATGCATGTATGTTTACATGAATTCATGTATTACAAAAATAAATATAAGAAAATGGATAAGTGGTGGACATATTTGCAGCTGTAACTGGGTTACCATGTTTTTATTCAGGGCAAGCTACATAACACAACTTCTGTATTGCGAGTATCCGTAGAGATTTCTGCGGCTGGGATACCACGGGCTGACAAAAGCTGCTTTGATATTTCACTTTATACTTTTTTGTAAAAACCTTAATTACACGAGATCAATCCCCGAAAGGACATTGATTACAATTATGACAATAAATGACATTATGTAACTATGCATTAACCTTGCCTTGTTTCTTCCAGGAATTTATTTGTCAACGTTTTATGGCATTTTTGGTCAGTACTATTGCAATCATACAAATTAGAATCCATCACAACCATTTAATACAAACAATGATTTTTATCCTCAGATTGGCCATCAGGTTAACTTGTTACTGTTGCATATATGTGTTATCATTAACATTAACTATGTTGGTATGCGTTATATAGAGACAAACATGAAATAGCAATTAACTGGTTAGCAAGCAGCATTAACAGACTATGGCCAATCATCTTTCTAAATATTGTTTGAGAATATGTCTTTGCAATGGATACATTCCACACCTTGCTCCTACTGGTGGCGTATGTTTACTATGGATCTATAGACCTTTCCAGTGGACAGTTCTTCCACATTTACCTCCCCCTGTCCACTACGTGTCACTACACGCGTCCGCCATCAAGGTACTGATTACAGGTACTGATTCTACATATGCCTGACACGAGAAAGACTAAAAAAAAAACAGGATACGCCACAAACACTTCGATATTCCTTTATTGATATAAATCAACTTTATTTCCGCATAAATCGTTGAATGTGTATTCCCAAACACTAGAATAAACAGTTACATCAGAATATAAGTAAAAAGGTAAAATAAAAAATACGCATTAATCAGACACTTGTGTTCCCAAAATGAAGGTCCTTATCTCTTAAAAAATATCGCGGAGAAAAATTGAGCAATTACTGTCAATTTAATTTAAATGGAACAAGAAATTGCATTTAAAAAAAAAAAAGAAAAAAGTTGTCCACTTTAACTTGCAGAGAAATTCTGACATTTGAAAAATTTGTATGTAAAAGAAAAAGAGACCGAAATGCCCAAATAATTGGAAAATCGCCCTTTTGATACATTTGATGGTTTCGTTGTTTATCTCTTTTATACGTAATCACACACTAGAAGAAAATATGTATATACCCATGGGCATTGTGATTACTTTTTTCCTTCTCTTGGAAATAGAAAAAGTTACTATAATAGAATATTCCTAAAAAAAAAAATACATTAAAAAAATCTTTGAAATGTAGGTATATTGTATACGATTTTATAATATAAGTAGTTTGTCGGAAGAAATAATATTTTTCTTTCATAATGTTTTTATAAGAAAATAAGTATAAAAAAATCACCTTATAGTTTCTAATTAAATTCATGAATCTGATTACAAAATGAGAGAAAGGATCGTACAGATGTAACCGAAGTCCTTGATAGGTACAATTGTTTATAGCTTTAAGTCTTCAGGACATTTACAAATTTGACATTCATCAATATAATGAATGGAATTGTATTTATTAATCGATTAATTATTGTAATTTTTTGATGAAATTAATAATTATTTAAATAATGAATTTGTTTGTTTACTTATCGGTATATATAATTCAGTTATGTACCTACATATGTAATTTTCTCCAAAAATAAAAATAAAAAATTGCGAAAATTAGTTATAGAAAAAATACGTGAACGAAAGTAATGATACAAAAATTATTGCCTATTTAAACTGGCGTGATTGATACGGTCAGCACAAAAAAATGAAATGAAATTATGAGCCAATTCGATACAATTAGTTAAATAATTCAAACTTTAGAACTATGCAGTAAATAACTGAGGAAAATAAGAATTAGTCCATGCATTATAGCCTCGGGATAACAAATGAACTAGCTGCACAAAATTTTACATGAGAAAAGGTCTAAACTAAAACAACAATTACACCAAAAAAGGCCTAAATTAAAACAACAATTACACCAAAAAAGGCCTAAATTAAAACAACAATTACACCAAAAAAGGGCCTAAATTAAAACAACAATTACACCAAAAAAGGCCTAAATTAAAACAACAATTACACCAAAAAAGGCCTAAATTAAAACAATGAAACTTTAGGGTAATCAGTTCACCACATTTTGTTTTACAGCGATGTCCTGTTTGTCTAAATGCTTGTGCAAAAAAATGATATTTACAGTAGATATGTACTAATATAGCTTCCATAGTACCAAACACTGGGGAGCTGCGGTGGTTCAGTGGTTAGCGTGCCGAACTCACAACCGAAAGGGTAGGGGTTCGAATCCTACCATCGGACCAGCATGGGTCACTACCGTGGTGTGTCCTTGGGCAAGGCACTTTATTCCAATTGCCTCGGCACTAAATAACATGCTTCTGTTGCTCTGCCATAAGGCACCAAAAAACAAACCAAGCACTGGTCCATATCAGTACCGTAATGTCACGTGATACAAATATGGCCGCACCCATCAAAACTGTAATGGATCTTGAACGTTTGCTCTTGAACTAATCTCCTAAATTCCTAAGTACGCTCTAGAGACAGACGGAACTGATGGATGAAGTTCGATTGTTTTACCATCATCTTTGGTTGTTTTTTTTTTCTGAAGAGACGATTAATTTCCGAATCAAAATGAAAAAATATAATTTATTAGTAGTCTTACCATTTCGAGCGGCGAGAAACACTTTCTGAGTGTAAGTAAGAGGCTTCTGTCTAGTCTGTGTTTATCTTTGCTTGAAAAATGTTGACCATATTTCGACACTAAGAGTACTTTGACAGTATTATAAAACAAAAGTCAATTTATCAATTAAAGAAAACTGCACAGCTTTCGTTTTGTCCTTTTATCTTTCTCAACCTTCAACAATCTTCATACTCTTATTGATGAACAGTTTTTAAATCAATGACATGATATATTTATCCAGTTGTTAGTTTTCGATAGTAGATCTGGACATCATTCAGTATGTATGTATATTCCACAAAGGCACATTGATGTAGTAAGACTTGCATAATCATCAGTGTTGTTCAATAGGCAAGGGAAAAAAAAAAGAAAAATTATGCTTTTTTTTTTGGCTACAGGCACATTTGTATTGATACCACAAGTAATGTTTTTGGCTGCGAATAAATATTGGTCCTGAGTTATTTATTTGAACGAGTAAAGATGGCACGAGCAAAGAGAACCAGAGTGTAATCTTTTCAAATCCGCTGTACGATAATTGCTGATTTTCAGCAACATACTTTGCTACAGAAGTCAATTATTACTTCTTTGTCCTTGAGCACATATATAATCTTGTCTAAATAGCCACAGTTAATGTCTAACCCCATTTGTATTCTGTACTTGAATTATAGGGAAGTTGACAAAAGATTGCTTATCATGCTTCCTCTAAGGACAATCTCAAGGAAACTAATCTTTAACCCTTAGCGCCGTATTACGAAAACGTTTTAAGCAATAACTTTAAACTGAAGGGCTAAACCACAAAATTAGACGAAAATATCTCAATGTGGGAAGATATTTTGAGATGTTTAGTAAAACTGTGGCCAGATCTGCCACCGTCTGAGCACCATGTCATAAAGGTTTAAAGAATCAATCAAAAAATCAATCTGCAATGTTGTTGGGATTTCTAGTTTCCTGGAAGATAGTACACATCTTCAGAATCCTGCCAACAATAATCATTGTAATAAAGGTCTTTTATGAGCAACGTTTTGACGTCGACGCCACAATTGAATGCTTTTGAACTTAGCATTATATCATACAGTGATAAAAATGAAAATAGTCCAAAATGAGTATGTCTAACACTGTTTAGGGTTTTTGTGACGTTTTCCCAGTCTTTTTGACCACCAATGTATATACTGACTCCGTTATGTAGGAATCAGGCATCTAATTATTAATTGAGCTGGTTAACAGTCTCGAAGTGGGGGAACATTGGATACCGTACATTAAATTTCCAAGACGTTTATCAGTGATTTCAACTTATTCTGTACGTGGATGTACACGATTTCAATTATTTTCCTTCAGGCTAAAATTGTCTTGTGCGTACCCGGTGCAAAAATGATGATTAAGGTAATTGTTATCTGTACACCGCTTTAGAGACAGTTATCTCGGGATAAAGTATTTAAGATATAAATTAGCAACGAATCCTTAAACAATTTGGTGCACACTGTAGTCTAAGAAACAAAGACTGGAATGGACAATATTCCATTAAATAGGATTCTCTATAAAATCTGTCGAAAAAGATGTGGGTGGTGGTCACGGACCGTGACGAATTGAGGAACCATTAGAGCAGTATGAATCAGAGATGTTTGTTCTCGCCGTCACGATGCGCAATTAGTGAACATAGTTCATATAAGCTTCGTGCCACACGAGAGGCTGCCACAGAAACAATCATATTATGGAACCATAGGAGACACCTAGAGTTGGATTGATTCATTTGTACGAGGCCGAAGGCAACAAGTCGTCTCAGTTGTGCCATCATGCAGGTCTCTAGTAAAATATGAATCAGCAGTTTACCTACACCAATGAAGACCTCGGGCAACAATAAATATGAATAGGGAAAATTTTACACTTCATGAGAAATGTAATGAAAATGTATGTATGTATGTATGTATGTATGTATGTATGTATGTATGTATGTATGTATGTATGTATGTATGTATGTATGTATGTATGTATGTATGTATGTATGTATGTATGTATGTATGTATGTATGTATGTATGTACGTATGTATGTATGTTTGCTTGCTTGCTTGCTTTCAATTATGTATATTTTCATATGCATAGACTCGAACTGTTATACGATAACACAGATTAATCTTCATCATCGCAGCTCATATGTATTCCATTATCCTCGCATTTTCACATACACTGTGTATTGATTAACATCCTGTTACCGGAAATGGAGGGCAAAATGTCTGAATGACAAAGATAACTACATTTATACATTAAAATTCTCAATGAAAAAGGAAGCACAAGCAGGACATCATAATTGGATTCTAATTTTATATATGAGAGGATACTAACTTATGGAAATGAAGAACTTTCTGTTGATCCACTAGGCAAGCTCCCTACATCGGGAGAAAAATAACGTATTGACCTCATTGTATTTTCCTGTTTTCTTGAAAGTCCGTCTATTTGTCTATCTTTTGTATATCCATTCTCTCTCTCTCTCTCTCTCTCTCTCTCTCTCTCTCTCTCTCTCTCTCTCTCTCTCTCATGGTGTTTTGTATTAGCTTATCATGGTCTGCCCATTCATTAATCTGTCTTTTCTCTCTCTCTGTCCATAAGCCAAAAAAAGAACAGGGACACTACATGCCACTCCAAGCAGTCCAATATATCACGTTATATCAGATTGTTGTATGTAAGAAATACATTTATTTCTAAGGAATGGTTTTGGACTGTGTAAGTAATGTACTCTCAGAATAAAGTAGCTTTTTGCGGAGGGTGGGTGGGGAGTAGGTTTGTAGAGATGGTGGCTAAAGTTACACGGCAGTTTGACCTTCAAAGGTATAATCCTACTAGCTAATAGCTGTAGCGGTATGATATCTATTTCCATGATTGGCGTGATTGAAATGCTATGCTAGTACAATGAGCGCAAGATGCAAACAAAGTTATACCTATTTTGGAGTGAACCAGGCTCTTATCAATATATAGTCGAAAGGTTGATCCGCCTGATCGATTTAATGGGATTATGACTCGGTAAGGCCTTTAAAATGGGTAATGAGATATTGGCCCATACACATATACATATCAATCCATCTTCCATCTATCTATTGATGGACTAACACACACGCACGTGTGTGTGTGTGTGTGTGTGTGTGTGTGTGTGTACATATATACATATATTTTAAAACGTTGATAAGTCATACATCGAACACTCTGATACTCTTCACAACTAGAATAGATTCATTCACCCCTTGAGTAAAAATTTCTTATCCTCGACCTCTGACAATTCGAAACTACCGAAAGCTCAAAATTAAAGTTTCAGTCCGCGACGCTTTGAGTTGTCTGATTCACGAGTTTGAAAGAAAAAATGTACAATCAATTTATATAAGATGTAACTGTAGCTGATTTCAACTTAATTTGATAATAGCTGTTAGTTATTTTTTTTTCTTCTCTTATTTCAAATATTTATATACCTTGGGATTCGACAGCTTTAATTATTTCCATGTCCATATATATATATATATATATATATATATATATATATATATATATATATATATATATATATATATATATATATATATATATATAATGACACATAAATAAACTACATATCTAAGTTATGCTGCCATCAGCCCTAACAAAGTTCTGTAAAAAAATTCAAAAAGTTGTTCATCGTGCGTATCACGCAGAGAACTAAGGTGCTTTGACCTAATTCCTGGCTGGGAACAAAGGACTGACACCATGCGCGGCGAAAAATTAACGGCATCATCAAAATATGCAACATAAATTATCCCGGTAAAGTTATGCGCAGAGGTACTAAGGAAGTATGTCAAAAGCATGGTATAGCGTGATAATAGACAAGAGTTTTAAAAAAAAAAAAAAGAAAAAAAAATAAGATAATAATAATAATAATAATAATAATAATAATAATGATAATAATAATAATAATAATAATAATAATACTAATAATAATAAGAATTCCAATAATACATGCAAAGAGTTACGGAATGTTTACCTGGGTAAATATTATCGCAGAAATTGTGTACGTGTGACAAACTTATGCCTGACTGTAGTTTTGATAAGACTGCATTAGGAAGGTTAGACTTTTTCATTTAGGCCAAACTCCCCGTGAGTTTTCAATTGAAGTATCCAGTATCGTTCCTTACGTGTGCGTTCTATATCGGTCCACCCCAGGTTAGAATCAGTCGGTAGAATCTCGAGGGACTCGACTGAATGCCCAGTCGAGTTGTAGTGGTTGACGAGTTTCGCGTTAATTTTGTTGCGAATGTGGCTCTTGTGGTTATTCATTTGTTTTCTGAAATCAACGGTTTCGCCTACATATTGAGTGACACAGATTTTGCATGTTAGAAGATATATTACATTTTTGGTTCGACACCCTAACTTCTGATTGATAGAGTAGCTAATTCATGTTGTCGAACTTCTGAACGATTTGGTCTCGGGTATATGTTTACAAATCAGACAAAGCTTGTTGTTTTACAGCAATATGTGCCTGAATGTGTGGTCTTGTTTGAAGTTACCTTGGCACGTACCAGATGGTCCTTCATATTTTTAGGTCTACGGTATGCAACCATAGGAACGTCTTGAAATATGCCCTTCAGATGTTCGGAGGATTCAATCTGGTTCCAATGCTTCCGAATTATCTGTTGTAACTTTGGGGCGTCGGGGTGTAAAGTAACCACGAAGTAGACGCGCTTGTTGGTTTTCTTGGCTTTATATTTCAGGAGGGTTCCTCTATCGAGGAGTCTAGCTTTATTAATGGCCTCCTCGATGTGGCTATTTCTGTATCCTCTCCTTATATGGTGCCCCTTAAGCTCTCCGAGTCTCTTTTCAAAGGTAGCCGGATTAGAGCATATGTGTTTGGTCATAACACACATACCGTAAGGAAGATTTTTAATTATGTGTTGGGGGTGGCAGCTGGTTTGGATTAGATACTGGTGAGATTCAGTTGGTTTAGAAGACATATCAGTTTGTATGTTCCCTTCCAGGAGGGTTAATAGAGTTTCCACAAAGTTGTTCGACTTGTTTGATGACTCCGACATAAATTTAATCGTAGGATGGAATTTATTGGCGAATTCAAGAAATATTTTGAACATGTCGCCCGTTTCGATCCACTTTGATTCTCTGTCGTCAATAAATATGCACCAGCCTAGAGGTCTATAGCATGTCTCGTTGAGGAGCTTTTGCTCGAGCCTTCCCATAAAAATATTTGCATACGAATGTGCCATTTTAGTGCCCATTGCAGTCTCATTATTTGTAGGAAGTGTTGGTTGTCTAATACAAAATTGTTAAACTTAAGACCATGTATTAAGAGTTTAAGCAAATAGTATGCAGGTGGGAAAGGATCAGGTCGATCGTCTCATGCTTCTTTGCAGGCTGTGACACCTTCCTCGTATGGGATGTTGGTGTATAAGGAACAGACGTCCATAGTTACGAGTAGAGTGTTTTCTTAAAGGTTACGTTTCGGTGTTTTGTTGTTGTATCTTGGACATATGAAGGCAGTTTTTTCACAAAAGGCCGAGGGTGATAATGAACGAATTCAAAAATTTTTTCGGAGGGATGGTCGTGTCCGGAAATGATTGGTTTCCCTGGGTCCCTTCTTTGTGTATTTTAGGGAGTAGATAAAACCTCCCTGGTTTGGGCTCAGCTGGCAGGAGGTAAGTCAGTATTTTGTCATCAATGTGACCTGCAGTATGCATGTATTTTAATGTCTGACACACGATTTCAGCGTGTTCAGCTGTTGGGTCATGATTGAGTTTCTTATAAAATCTCTCGTCTGAAAGTTGCCTGTTCGTCTTAGCGATGTAGTCAGATGTCTTCATGACAACAACGCAAGATCCCTTGTCCGCAGGCTTGATCACAATATCTTCCCTCTTGCGCAGTGTTTTCAGCGACTGTCTTTCCTCTCGGGTTAAATTGTCCTTTTTGGTATTGCTCTGTTCGTGCGAGTTAATGTAATTTTCCACAAAAATGCCTCTAGAGCTGGAACTTTACATGGGGGTGGAACATAATCGCTTTTTGGGCGGAATATTTGAGGCTCAGCGTTACTGACATTGGATTCTCCAGCATCGTCACTAAACTTTTCCTTGAATCTCATTCTTCGTGCAAAACTCGCGAAATCTTTTTTCTATTCCAGTACATTGTACGTTTTGTGCCGGGGACAAAAGTTCAGGCCCTTATGACAGAGTTACACAACTGAACCGATGACAGGTCTATGTCAGTATTGACATTCCGGTTTGACGAAAGCTTTTTCCTGCGAAACTTTATATTCTTTTTCTTTTCGTTTCTTCTGTGAAGAAACCGCGTTTAGAACTTCTCTGTATTATATGATCTCTAGAAAAATTGCTGTCTTCTTTGTGCGATATCTTGATCTAATCATGTTGCATTTACTACTGTCCTTTGTTGTGTTTTGTGGGATTTTGTGTGCTGAATATACTCTTGATTAGCTTTATTTAGAATAGAATTAAACCAATATTTTTCTTTCTTTTCCTTTTGTTTCCTTTATGATTTCTAGTTTGGAACTGTTTTACTTGCGCCTCCAGTAATATAGACTGAATACTTGATAAGATGATGACGTAATTAACAGTTCAACAGACCTATTCATTGCCTTTGTAAAACGATTAGTATTACAATAAAAAGGTCCTTTCCAGATACTTGTGACTAGTTGCTGCTCATGTCGACCAGAATGTACGAAGTGAAATGTGTCACAAGCATATTTTTTATAGAAGTAAGATTAGAAAGAAATATAAGTTTTTATGACGGATTAGACAGTATGCCAGGATATCCTGTGCCAAATCTAACGCAACACAGCTAAAAGGGGCATGCTTGTTAATCCTTTACTTCTGCTGTATCTTGTATCTTAGGATTGTTTGACACAATATATCTATTGCATTCAGAGAGGAAGGAGAAAGAAAACAAAACTGACAGTGGGTTTACTTTTAATAATAAAAGTAAACAATTACTGCGGTATATAACTGTCTAGATATCATGTATGAAACTAACGAACATTTGGAACAGATTGCAGTTACATCTAGACTAAAAAGCAAACTTAGACCTCAGACGTCAATAGACTACACTTATATAATCCGATTAGACCTTGCCTTTCTACGTGTTAAAAATCTTATTTTGTATCAAGTTCTTTTATTGACCGCAGTGGACGAGAATGTCTCCATTCTATAATGCTTTTTTATTATTTAAGAACGCGGAGAGAGAGAGAGAGATGAAACCATTTAACGATTTCTTATATTTTGCTCTCAGCATTAGACCATGAAATTGAAACTTTTTTTCTAAATTTGAATTGCTGACTAGATGTTGTCAATAAAAGTAATTACAATTAATGAATTCGTTGTTGCATTCAGTCGTGAACTTATGAAGCATTACAGCGGTATTATTCCGAGTAGTCTTTGACATGCCCATCATAGTTTAGTAATCAAAATTAGTCTAAATGCAAATGTAATTATGTTCTAGTATATTTATAAATAAAATAATTACGCGAAAATGTATGCCAAAATACGCTAGATATTTTTATGGAGTTCGTAATAGAATTGAGGGAAGAAATCAACGATTCATCCAAATAGGGTTGCTGAATGGTTGTTGTCAACATAAAAAATAGCTCTATTTATGAAGATGATCTCAGTCAGTTATCAAGTGATGCAAAAAGGCGTTATCATATAGAAATGCATTTGAATTGGCAATTACAACTTACTCCAAGCCTATATTTATCCAGAACTTGTATGACCTTTTATCCAGAGTTCACCCTGATCCATCATTGATGTTTATAGAGAGTGAAAAATGAATGGGTATATGAAATATTTGTACCCTTTATATAATGGGTAAGTTGACATATATTGAATATTAGGTAGAAAAGCCACTATTACCCAGATATTAACATCTTTAAATGATATGCAGACATGTTTATTTGCGTTATATATGTCTTGATGTATATATGTTTTGACTGTCTGTCCGTATGTATATATGGATATATATATATACCTATCCGTGTAATGGCTTGTACACATTAGTAAATGAAGCAGTAAAAGTAGATGGAATATTCACGTACCCAATAAAATCATGTATACCTAATTACATCAGAATCTATTTATAGACGTTGTGCCATACTTCCTGTCACCGGAGATGAATAAAATATGTATAAATGACTAACTAACAAACCTGTTGTATAGACATATTGAAGTGTCAATCAAATACAGTTGCGGGGATGACAACATAATTGGAAGCTAGATTGTAGATAAGAAAATACAGACTTACAAATAACATGCTGTGTTGTCAAACGAAAATACAAAAGCAAAGTGAGTGATTGCGGTCTTTTATGAGATGCCTTTTCCTTCTTGCCATCGTCTGTATTTTCATTTGCCATCCTGTGTGTTGCAGAGTTTCCTTCTTTGTATTTCTGACTATGCCCGATCATTTTGTCTGTCTAGTTGTCTGATTCTTGATTTGCTTCTCTATCTATATATCTTGTTGCCCACACGTAAAACCGAAGAGACACAAATGCAAGAGACTGAACAGTATTCAATAATCCAAGGTTTTCTCCTTCCCAGATATCCTCTCAGTTTGCACCTCAATATCCTGGATGAGAGTTACAACGACTTTATGTAATCGCAAATTTCAACCTATTAATCAATTAGTTAATTGATAAATTAAACTAATTTGAGAGAATTCAGTTTTGTCTGAAATCTCTAATTTAGGTAGTGAGATTAAATGGTACATAAACCCAGACACAAGTTAAAACGCATATATGGGTTTACCAATTTTGTTACTATGTCTTTTGCAGAAGTAATGAGTCCTTCAAACCCGTGATCTCACATTTGGAAGCAGTACTGGGGAATATTTCTTTTAAATTGAGGATGGGCATGTTCCTTTAACCTTAGCTTTAAATGCCCTACCTTTAAGTGTAAAGATTTTATCGAAGACCGAACTGTGCACCTTTTCTTCTGATAAAATATCCTTCTCTTACCGAAACGTATTTTAGAGAGGTGAACAAATATGGAAGTTTTATCTATATCATTACTTACATATGCCAGTTTCTGCATCCGTGCATCAATACACCAATTTTAATTTCCTCATTTATTTTCTTCATTGTTATACTATTTTGATGAAAACATTAGATTTGGTTATAAGATCAGATTCACCATGGCTATCTTACTTTTGTTCGGCAATAACGTGAACTCCACATCTAAAAAATCAGCATAGGTTATGTTGTATTTTCTGCAAATAGTTGTATTTTAATGAAATGACTGGAATCTTTAGTGTAAGTAACCTCTCTGAAATTGGTCGAACCATGCATATTTGCTTTGTCATACTACGCAGAAGACAAGAGGCTGAACTCAACAGACATTTTGTTTTATATTTAGATTTTAATGATGTTTTATATTGAATGTGATTAGAATTCTTCTCTGGTTAGCAGGAAAAACCAGAGACAATACAATGATTTTCTTATGGACTTCATAAGGAAGCAACAGAGCAGTTGATTTGGCTCAGTTGGTATAGTGAAGCCTTTAATTGTTATTTCAGTGCAAAAAAAAAAAAAAAAAAAAAGAAAAAAGAAAAATAATCAAAGAACTACTGGTGAAAAAGCAATTTAACCGAAGCTGCGTTTTGGAAATATATGCAAAGCTATTACTGGAGCTTGCATGCCAGCAGTTGACTCTTATTTGATCTCTCTCTTCAACACGATACATTCGCATCTCACATACGACACGCTTAATCCCTAATGGGACATTTGCTTGTGATTTTGACTAAAAGTGTATCAGGTGTTCGAAACCAGTTTTAAATTATGACAAATTTACACTCTGGCAATTATGCAAATGTCAACTGTCTTTTCAATGGTGTTGTGAGTAATGTTTAGCTCAGGATGCCAAGAATATTATGATTACACGCACCCAGAAGCTATTTATACAAACTGTCATTCTGGAATAAGTACAAAATTTCAATGGGGTATCGTTTTGTTTTCTCCAGATTTGTGTTAATTACAAAACCAAATTAAATATAGGGCACTGTAGCCTACATTCAAGATACACTGTGTTTAGTATGTATGCCTGAAGCTCTGTTGCCGACGGATATTCCAAATCGAACAGATTGGAAGCATTTTAAATTTGACAGCGCTTAGATTCATTAAGCGGTAAATGTGTACCAAATTCTAATGGAAGATTCCTTAATGATGGGACTTATTTGCGATTGTCCAAAAGAGAAGTGAGTGGGTTATTTGCACAGTTCATTGACACTCAGAAGGTCCTCGACCTCCCCCCCCCCCACACAAACAAAAGATTTAAATATATCTGCAATTTATATCGGAAACAGACCCCATAAGGACAATGGCTTAGCTATTTGATACAAACGTAGAAAATAAGTTTTGTAAAATAATCTGATTTTGACAACATTACAAAGAACATTTTGCAAAATACAATAACATTTCTATATTCTCTGAATCGTATTCACGTCAAATTAGAAAGGATTGTAATTAAAATCAATTTCTGCTTCAGATTTATGTAATTTAATATCATTTTGAACTCAAAATATCGCGTGCTTATGAAACATTTGTATGAAATACAAGATGAGGCACTGCCTTATTTGACTCTCGATCTAATATATTAGTATTTACACTGAAGCGCACGGCCATGACACATATCCTTGGGCCATTGACAGTTTCAATTTGTTTAGCATCCCTTTGTTCTGTATCATTTGCATCAATTGAAAGGAAACAAGTTTTCCAATGCATATATGATACGTTTTTGCAGAAACGTTCTTGCATCCAGAAGGATATAAGTCAATTTATTGAAAGTAAAGTAAAATATCCAATATGTTTGTATGGTGCCTGCAGAAATTTAATATAATTATGTCTCTTTCCATTCTGAGAAACACCGAATAAATAGAAGTTCTTTCGGAGCTTTTGAGTGTTTCCCTTTAGAAGAAAGATAATCCGTATAAAACTCACAGTAGTCCGTGTAAATCTCACAGTAATTTCAGTAATACTGATAGTAAACGCTATACAACGCACAGTAATCCGTATACAACTCACAGTAATTCGTGTAATACTGATAGTAAACGATATACAACTCACAGTAATCCGTGTAATACTGATAGTAAACGCTACACAACTTAGAGTAATCCGTGTAAAACTCTCATTGTAATCCGTATACAACTCACAGTAATCCCTGTAATACTGATAGTAAACGCTATACAACTCACAGTAATCCGTATAAAACTCACAGTAAGTCGTGTATTACTGATAGTAAACGCTATCGAACTCACTGTAATTAGTATAAAGCTCAGAGTAATCCGTGTAAAACTCACAGTAATTCGTGTAATACTGAAAGTAAACCCTATACAACTCACAGTAATCCGTACACAACTTACAGTAATCAGTCGAAAACTCACAGTAATCTCTATAATACACGTTGTTTGGAAATCTTTAACTAAATGCATAATAACTTGCAAAACACTGACATCTACAAATCCATTCACAACTTTATTTCTGAACCAAGCCACTTCACTTAATATGCGTATTGACATGGAATATATGGTAAAAAAAGATTTTCGCATCTATCTATCTATCTATCTATCTATCTATCTATCTATCTATATATATATATATATATATATATATATATGTGTGTGTGTGTGTGTGTGTATATATATATATATATATATATGGACTTGGAACGATAACGATTTTCATATATATCTCATTACTTGCACCAGTAAGTATTAGTGTAAACTTATTCTATCGATATATTGTTATCAAAACATAAATATCTTATATCTATATAGCCCATGATGGTGTCACAAAATGAGAGGTTATCTATATAGCCCATGATGGTGTCACAAAATGAGAGGGTATCTATATAGCCCATGATGGTGTCACAAAATGAGAGGGTATCTATATAGCCCATGATGGTGTCACAAAATGAGAGGGTATCTATATAGCCCATGATGGTGTCACAAAATGAGAGGGTATCTATATAGCCCATGATGGTGTCACAAAATGAGAGGGTATCTATATGGCTTTTAACCTTATGACCTATCCTTTTGGCATAAATATAAATATTCTGATCCGTTCAAATTTGTTTATGACGTATTTAAATGTCTTGCTAATAAAATATCTTTATGATCATGATTATTGTTTTTTTTATTATTATTATTAGTAGTAGTATTATTAGTATTATTGGTTCTGAAAATCCAATCTACGGCATTTATAAAGAAAGTTATTGCTGATCTTGCCTCAGTCAACGAAATCCGTCCAGTGAAAGAACTGGGTTGAGGATTAATTCTCTATCTCAGTGAGAGATTGCCTGAAGTACCTTGTTCGATTTTTTTCATTAACTGCATTTGTCTTAACTGCTTCCAGGAATAATAATAATTCCTTTACCACCATTACTTTAATTAGAACACGTGTCAATATACTTTCATTTATGGCACAAAGAAGTTAAGTAATATCTAAAAATAGGGCGAAAATTTTGCCTGCATGGAAATAGGGCGTAAATTTTACTTGCAGCACATATGTATTACAATGCGTGCTTCATATCAGAGATATATCCCACAAAGACTTTATTGACAATTCCTAGTTCCTAATTTCACATGTGTCTTATTTCTTTCGGCATCAGCAGAATGAGAAAGCGCACAATAGGGTTGAATAATGGAGAAAGCAAGAGGTGAACGCTGTTGAGGTTTTTTGTCCTGTATCAATAAGAAGGCAACACCAAATGATGTATACATGTTGATTGTCAAACTTTGATATAGCTTGTGTTTTGTCCCGAGGAGACAGATATTTCAGAGTAAATGTATTATTTTGAATGGATAGCTGCTTTTTTCTCTGCCAAATGAGCAAAAACGATTTAGAAAGCAAGGATTTCGAGATGCAATGCCCCTCGCAAGGAACCATTTTAACAATGTTTTCAATTGACTAAAGTCTGTATTGCAAATATTTTGATTTTAAGTCATCAATATTTGATGTCTCTCCAAAATTAATACTAAAATAACCAAAAGGGTTAATGGTGAAATTCAATAAGAGTTAGAGACTGTGCTCAATTGAATGTATTTGACTTTCGATGACATGATTAAAAAAGTAATGATATTTAAAAAAGCAAAGAATTATTTATTTTTTTGTCTGTTACAAGTAAAATAAACAACAACAATTGAAGAATATTTTGTATGTGCATCCAAAATCGAAAGGGATAAAATTCGGGAACAAGACGACCAACAAATCCCGATCTGTTGCTACTCTCTTGTAGATAAAAATTTACAGTTGTAATAATGCAAAATACTCGCCTCGTCGTGCAGCCATAATGGAATAATATATTTAATGTGAATCCTAAATTGAAAGGAATAATAAATCGAGGATTAGACAGACCAAAGTATCATAATCTTTTGCTAATCCAATCTATCGTAGATAAACACAACACTCTGTGAGAACAAAAATGTAACTTCTCGTTAGTGCTCCTCTAATTGTTCTTAATTTTGCTTCAAATCGTTTAATTTGACATATGCCAATATCAAAGTCTCTAATTTTACAGTTTATGATTCAAAGTTGAAAACATCTAATGGTGATATGTATTGCTGAACTCTTTTTTGCAATATATGGAAACAACGCTTTTTTGTCATTGGTCTTACATCTACAGAAAAGGCAGGGGAAAGTTCTATTGTTTTGTGATAAGAGATGCATAATCCGGAGTAAAATGGTTAAAGTGAAATTCTTTCCATTTTTGCAATCAAGCTTCAGGCAGAATGACCGATTCTTTTGCTAGTAAAATAAAATAACTATATCGGTCACAGGTATTTCTCAGGCACTTAGGAGTAAAGTACTTCCAGACTAATGTGCTAAATTTGTATGCTCTGTAGACTGAATAACCAGTATATTACCGGACAAACTATAGCAACAATGGTGTTTTTAGCAGATTGTTTCGGGAACCAGACATATTACATAATCATGTTTGTGTTTAAGTGATTTAATTTTAATAATAGGATTGTGTGGCGATAAATCTTCGCTAGTAAATTAAAAGTTGGTCCTCTACATATAATATATTTATATTTAGTATTAAATTGGAAACCCCCCAAATTGGAAACCCCCAAATAGACACGAATTAATCACTGAGATTTCGTTTCTCAACGACTCTGTGACAAGGCATTTCATGTCTTTCTTTGAATTCAAAGAAAGAGCCAATCATAATATCCTTGCGTCAGATCATACGCTTTCGTGTCCAGTTGTCTAGGAAAACACCCACGAAAGACACAAACACAAAACGCAGCGATTAATATATAGAAAAACCCAGTGGAATAAAACATACATAATAGTTGTTTTTTCAACTCTATACCAACATTTATTGTATTTATAAGTGGACTCAAATTATTGTGAGTAAAACTCGATGTCGTTATTGACATATAGATATTTAAATAAATAAATTGTATCATGGAGGATGTTTTTATGTGCACTTTTTCTGTGTTGTGTCGTTGTTTGTGTATCTGTGCGTGATATATATATATATATATACACAAGCACGTCCTAGTCTGATTTAGTCACCTGAGAAACAAGCAAATAGTTATTTAATTGCGCGTGTTAAAGTTTGTACAGAAAGACCGATTGAACATTGGGAGTGGCAAGTCATCATAACTGTTATTCTAACAATAAAAGAACAACAATATATCAATACATATAAGGTTATCATTGAAAACATAAACCTCACAAAAATATGTTTGATTCAGATGGAATAATAAGTATTGCACAAAATAGCAACGACACTCATATTGTCGACACAAAATGTCTAAAATAGTTCAAGGATTAGTTAGCATTCGCTGCTAGGAAACGACACGCATTGTATATTTCCCTGAACAAGGGAACAACTAACGTTTTTTTTAGGTGGCAAGTAACATCAGAAATTTTGTCCTGATATTCGATTATTTATATACAAAGCTATATTCACATCTTTTAATTTAGATTGAGTGTCCAATCCTGTTTTTTTTTTTTTTAATAAAAATAAAAATCTGTTTTTATAGTTGAATTGCAAACAAGTAAATAAATGACGTATGAAAGCATGATAGTAATGTCTTAAAGTGACTCAAGAAACTTTAATAACAATTCCAAACTATGTAAAATATTCGATGTGAGAGTTAATTTATCTTTCTGCATAACAGTGGATAGCAGTACAAAAAGAAGGAAACAAATCTCAACAAAACACAATGTAGTCATGCAGAAATGAGAGGTCTTAAGTGAGCTAAAATTTGATGTGTTCGTTCTTTGTCGATAGTGCTGGTAAAACACACATTATATATCTATTTGTTACAAATTTAATGATAATAGTAACATATAGCGGAGTGGTAACACACTCGTTTTATCCATGTGGCAGCTGGGTAGTGCATTGAAGATACAATAACTTTGGACCTCAACAGCAACTAATTCGATATCAGGTTACAACACGTGCAAAAATGAGTGGTCCTTCATCAATGGTCAATGTTTTTCTCCTGGTTCTATTGTTTCGTGATTTTGGAAAACGCCGTACGCGCTCGTCGTAGCATTCAATAGCTTACTAGAACTTTTAAGAACTTTAATAACTTGGAATCGACCATAACACAAACACCCATACCCGCCCCCCCCCCAAAAAAAAAAGACACAACAAGTCAAGAATAAAACAACAACAAGGCTCACCCCCTCCGAACTGCAACAACAAAGCAATGTATGTACGTATATGTACGGTTTAACTGCACATCAGCAAAATCCTGGCAACATAATGTCGTGTATATGGTCCACAGTACAAGGGTAAAATATCACTACAATCTTTAGGAAGATATTCTTCCTGTAGGATACCCGTTAAACGGTAAACATGTAAAAAAAATTGTTTACACGGATACAAAAAAAAAATATAACGGTAAAATAGTTGAATCTTTTAAATACATTCAAAATGTTGATATGAACTATATTGTGCTAGAAGGTTCACAAATGCTGCTGGTGGCACATCATCGGAAAGAGTTTTTCATCGAGTTGACATCAATACTTTAGTCTCGCGAGGTGAAAGTCAGCACACTCAACATATATATGCTCCACTGTCAGTGGGAACTGGCAATTCAAGAAGAGTTGTATTGTTTAAATTTAAATTGAAAACCTAATATTTTGTTCTTTTCTTCAGGTGATACGTTCTTATGCTTGCTTGACATCGTACCAATTAAAAATGAGAAGAACCAGGTTGTGCTCCTACTTGTCTCCCACAAGGATATCTCCGAGGAGGTAATTTCTTCGTCACACGGCAACGAGAAGGATGAAACAGACGAAAGTGAAGAAAATGACAGCGACGGTAAGTTTCTTTCAAAGATAACGGAATACTCTCACATAATCATCCCGCAGATGACGTGTGCGTGTCTGTGTACTGTGGTTCTTCTCGTTCCCTGTTTCAGAAGTGTCACTAATGAGGGAATCCTTCGTACAGCAACAGACCAGTTGAATTTCTCCTTTTTTGTCAAAATGGTGTACGTACAAATACTAATACTTTTGAATATTTATTGTTAGATACAACAATTAATTTGTTTCCATGTGCTGTGTTGTATTCAAAGTGTTTTCGTTGACTCGTATGGTTTTTCCAATGGAATTCATGATGTTTGTTTTCATTTTCATGCAAAGTTGCTTTAGGTATGTTTATATGATATACATTTATATTCTTTAATGTGTTTATTTTTAACCTTTGACTCAAAGATGGTGACTCTAAATATTGTTCACGTTTCTACCTCGTTTTGTTTCAAAGATGGAGAGTGCATTTATAGTCCAGGTCTGCTTCCCAATTCACACACTGTGTAAATGTTGTAATAAACGAATGTTCGAAATTGCATTTTTCAGTTTGCAAACGCATCGCTAGGTACAGTGTAGAAGTACAAATACTTGCATGTATTTTCTCTTTTGGAAGGGCTTAAAGATGCCTCAATTTTCATTATGTTTCCCTGTTCGGATTTTAGTCATATATGTTTGAATAGTTCCTAGCCTTCTCCTTAACTTTGAATTTGACCCTTTAAGTTTGCAAACACTATTTCTGTGCAGCATGTAGAATTTCTTTTAATACTTGAACTACATGTTGACAGGGCAGAATACATAATTTGTTTTGTCTTTAAAAATGGCTTCCAATTTACTCGACTTGAATTTACGAGAATCGATCCAGCAACTTTCCAAACTATTTTTAGGCATCTAATAAACTTCTATGGCTTCTCAGTATTGTTATTGAATTCAATAGCTTTGCGATTAGTAAATAAATAAAGCATATATATATATATATATATATATATATATATATATATATATATATATATATATATATATATATATGTATATATATAAGGAGAGGTGTGTGTGTGTGTATATTCATTAACAAATTCTTTCGTGAACCCTATATATGCTTAAACTCAGATATCTTCTAAATGCTGCTGTTCCTTTTCAGAGGAAGTGGCGGAAGCATACCGAAAATGCCAAGCACGACGAAGGGGAGACAATGAAACTGATGACAACTTCCGGTATCAGCGCAGACGCAGTCGAGCTGTTCTTTATCACCTTTCAGGCCAGTTTGTCAAACAAAATAAAGCCAAGAGCAAACTTCAGCAGTTTAATAAGGTAGATGTTTTCAAAGATTTTCAATCATTAATCAAAAAGTCATGAATCCTTGACAGAAGAAATATGTTTGAATTATACTTCTTTATGATATAAGTCTCATAATGAATAGTTGGGTTGAATGTACCCTCACATTTATTGCTTCGAAGACAAAAGGCCATGGGATGTATCGTCCCCATTTTGGGGTTTTAAGACATCTAAGCTCTAATGATTTAGCCCGAACGAACTTGATCATAATTATTGAGAGACCTGTTCTCTTGTCTCATTTCCCGAACAATGTTTAGGCAGGACGGGGTGAAGTGATGAGGGCTGTTTATAGTAAGCGACATGTTCAGAAAGTATAATATATAGGTGTTATTTTACATTCCTATGACTTTCTCTTTCTACATTGGTTATGACACTTAACATTCAGTGTTGATATTTTGTTTTGTTGTTGTTTTTTTTATAGTTTTTTTTGTAAAACTAGATCAAAACGGTGTCACAAGATCTGGGCATCTATTGACTGTTGGTCTGAAAAGATATATTCTGGTCTTCTCGCACTATTCAACGTCCTTCAATTTGCCTTTTGTCACATCATTGCGTTGAAGATCTAAGTGGTATGATCAGAATAGATATTTCCGGTTTGGCATTCCAGTACATGAAAACGCCTGCTATTCGGGACTAATGTAGAGTTAAAAATATTAAAGTTATGTTTCTAATTTAAAACTAATTCATATTTTGCCACATGTAGCTTAAGCCCGCTTGAAGTTAATGTTCTTTCGTGTCTGCTGTACTGCCAGTAGAGTAGTTTGATGCATTTTTCAAGATGCTCTTAGTAATTGTGTCTCCTTGTTTGGGTTTGACAGTTTTCTAGGGCTAACCAGCCTTTATCTTCAAACCTTGTTCAAATTAAAAACAGGGCAAGTTATTTGCAAATGATCTCCTTTTAGGAGTTTAAGACTAATATCCTTTTTAGAATATCTTAGTTTTCAATTATATTTATTTATTTATTTGCATCCGGATGATATTAAACATTCAGGTATATACAATAGAATCCATGTGCCTCGAACATGTATGCTTCGAATATGCGGGTTCTCTCGAACTGATATTCGTGACCTGGCAGAATGTCTAATAATCAGAGAAAATAAACCTCTTCGCTATAATAATATCAAATATGCTTGACCCCAACTACCAACCTCTCAAACCGATTTACTCGGAACCGTGGAAGTTCGAGCCATTGAGGTTCAACTGCATATAATCAGTGTTAGCATTACCATAGACAATTCCAAAGAAGTACGCTTTATTAGTGCCTTGATTCGGGTGTTGCAATTATGTCATATTTATATCACACTCCTTCCACCTTTTGCAGTTGGTGGAAAGTAGCTCGATGTCAGCAAAAATGCCAGAATACAAAGTACAGGAAGTGAAGAAGTCTAGATTCATCCTAGTGCATTATGGGATATTCAAGATCGGCTGGGATTGGTTGATTTTGCTTTGTACATTTTACACAGCCGTCATGGTTCCATACAATGCTGCCTTCACCTTACAATTCGGCGTCTTCCGAAGTTCTATTTACTCTGACGTAGTTGTTGAAATTATTTTTATATTTGGTAAGTTTTTGAATTTTAATGTGTCTGTTTTAGTTAAGGCATTTTTTTCCGATCAACCAAAATATTGTTTTAAGATTGAGCACAACATATGCCTGCACTCATCTTATGCGCAGCAAACCCGTAGCTAAAAAAGGTGGGGGTGGCGTGGGGTGTGTGTGTGTGATACGAAATCACGGGGAAATGTGACATTAATCAAATATATTATTTACTTTCGAAATTGTATTCATTAAACTCAAAGTATTAATCAAATTGCAAGCAATTAGAGGATACTGAAGGTTCTGTTTTAAAAATATGTTCACAAATGCTGTTCCTGTCATTCATAACGATCACTCTTACATCTAGCATACTATGTAAACGGTTTATGTGATTCCTTTGGCTACTTGATATTCGGAAACAACGTTCACGTAAGAAAACAGCTCCATGGTTCGCATGTGTTTGATTTTCACCGCTTGTATATCTTTCAGTTATGTTTCCTTCCATAATTTGTAACGTTTATAAGGTAGAAAGACAACGATAAAAATAAAACACCTTCTTTCCTCGTATGCTTCAAACTCGTTCAGCACGAAGCTTAACTAAAGCTTGAAATCCGAAACGTTTCGCATTCTGCAGCTGGAACTTAAAAGGAGTTCGACTTATACAGCTGTCATGATCTTCTTTGATTTCGCTCCTCTGCTAGTTATCAAGCTCTCAAAGACGTACATTTTCCTAAGGTATCAATTCTGATCTGAGGAATCTGAACTTCAGCTTCCTTGTATTGCTCGCAAACGTTCGTGAATACTCGCAAACGTTTTGTGAATACTCGCAAACGTTCGTGAATACTCGCAAAGTTTTGTGAATACGGGTTAATGACAGATGGACCATAGTAAACAAAACTCTAGGCATGAAATCCTACTTTGTTGAAGTTTTAAACAAGGGTTTCTCAAACTTTGCCCCACAGTTGGGAATGGGTGGTTGAGGAATTTAGCTAGAATTTAATTAAGCTGGTGCGACTCAAATTAAAATGTGGTCCCAATGCAATCAAAGGAAAATTCAGGAGTCACAGAGATCGCAAGGAATAAAAACATTTTCGAATACCAGAGTTAATTGACTGATTTCCTTAAACTTTATTTTAGGTGGTAATATGCATCCAGCGTTCTTTTTTATTTCAGTAAAAAGAAGGAAACGAAATTTCCTTGTCATCAGTAGACCGGTCCACTGTCAAAAGCGCGGTTGATGAAGAGTTTGGGTTTCGTTGACTGAATTGAAATGGAATCTATAATGATCCACTTTAAGGCAATCAAATAGGGTTTGGGATAAGAAAAAATGGGTTCAGATTGTCGTCCTTCATTAATTTAGTTACTACCCACCATCGGATAATTACAACAGTCGCAACTACGGAAATGTATTTTTAGCGATATTCATACGATCAGTCTATCTAAACCTCCTGGCTTTGTAGAAGGAGTGGGAGGATCAGTTGCAGTAAGTTTACATATATTGGTCCATCAGTGGTTCTTTATCTCGAGAATTTCTTCTCTTACCTTTATTTCAGATATAGTACTGAACTTCCGTACCTCATTTGTGAATAAGGGAGGTCAAGTGGTGTACCAGGCTCGACTTATAGCCGTAAATTATATCAAAGGCTGGTTCGGCCTTGACCTTCTAGCTGCCATTCCGTTTGACTTCCTGTATATATTCAACATTAACACCGTGAGTATGCTACTAGCCATTATCTATAGACTGGTTCATAGTTTTACACTTGACATGTCATGCGCCATCTTGAGTTACGAGTGAACAAAACCAATAGATACAACGAGGTTCTTCTGCCTTTTGTGGGGTACGCAAATATTCTGTTTCAGCAAAGGATTTCCTCATTTTCAGTTTAACATGCCTTGTAGGAGGAGGAAAGTCAAGCATAAGTCTCTTAGATTTTACTTACTAGGAGTGAAATCATCAATATGGCGTGGTTTCCGAATTCTGCAGTGTGGGTAGATTGATATCCTTTTCTTTTGATGAATGTCGAAATTAATACTTGTAACTCTCCGATCTTTGGGCTCAATTTCTTAGATTTGTAGTCTTTTTCTGCAGTGAGAATGTAATCAAAATTCGTCTTCTTCGTGGTGCATTCTCTTCAAAACTGGACCCTTATTTGTTTTATTATCGGACAAAAATGGCTTGCTACAGAGATGAGTCAGTGGTTTTAGTAATAATCAGCCTAAAATGTGTATTTTTTTGTGAGACAAATTGCGGTTCTTGATTTTTTAAGATGGAAGGATGGTAATTTTCCAACTTCCATCCTAAAATCTACACTAGCAAAGTTTTGAAAAAATCCGAATGCATATCACTGATGCCTCTTGCATTTATAATAGTTTTGTCTGATATCTAGCATCGAGGCCTCTTCAATTTATAAACATTTTGCCTGATATCTAGCACTAAGTCCTCTTCAATTTATAATAATTTTGCCTGATATCTAGCACTGATGCCTCTTCCATTTATAATAGTTTTGCCTGATATCTAGTACTGAGACCTCTTCCATTTATAATAGCTTTGCCTGATATCTAGCATCAAGGCCTCTTCCATTTATAAACATTTTGCCTGATATCTAGCATTAATGACTCTTCAATTTATAATAATTTTGCCTGATATCTAGCACTGATGCCTCTTCCATTTATAATAGCTTTGCCTGATATCTAGCACTGATGCCTCTTCCATTTATAATAGCTTTGCCTGATATCTAGCACTGATGCCTCTTCCATTTATAATAGTTTTGCCTGATATCTAGTACTGAGACCTCTTCCATGTATAATAGCTTTGTCTGATATCTAGCATCGAGGCCTCTTCCATTTATAAACATTTTGCCTGATATCTAGCATTAATGCCTCTTCAATTTATAATAATTTTGCCTGATATCTAGCACTGATGCCTCTTCCAGTTATACTATTTTGCCTGATATCTAGTACTGAGACCTCTGCCATTTATAATAGCTTGCCTGATATCTAGCACTAATGCCTCTTCCATTTATAATAGCTTTGCCTGATATCTAGCACTGATGCCTCTTCCATTTATAATAGCTTTGCCTGATATCTAGCACTGATGACACTTCCATTTATAATAGTTTTGCCTGATATCTAGTACTGAGACCTCTTCCATGTATAATATTTTTGCCTGATATCTAGCATCGAGGCCTCTTTCATTTATAAACATTTTGCCTGATATCTAGCATTAATGCCTCTTCAATTTATAATAATTTTGCCTGATATCTAGCACTGATGCCTCTTCCAGTTATACTGTTTTGCCTGATATCTAGTACTGAGACCTCTTCCATTTATAATAGCTTTGCCTGATATATAGCACTGATGCCTCTTCCATTTATAATAGCTTATCCTGATATCTAGCACTGATGCCTCTTCCATTTATAATAGTTTTGCCTGATATCTAGCACTGATGCCTCTTCCATTTATAATAGTTTTGCCTGATATCTAGTACTGAGACCTCTTTCATTTATAATAGCTTTGCCTGATATCTAGCACTGATGCCTCTTCCATTTATAATAGCTTTGCTTGATATCTAGCACTGATGCCTCTTCCATTTATAATAGTTTTGCCTGATATCTAGCACTGATGCCTCTTCCATTTATAATAGCTTTGCCTGATATCTAGCATCGAGGCCTCTTCCATTTATAAACATTGTGCATGATATCTAGCATTAATGCCTCTTCAATTTATAATAATTTTGCCTGATATCTAGCACTGATGCCTCTTCCAGTTATACTGTTTTGTCTGATATCTAGTACTGAGACCTCTTCCATTTATAATAGCTTTGCCTGATATATAGCACTGATGCCTCTTCCATTTATAATAGCTTATCCTGATATCTAGCACTGATGCCTCTTCCATTTATAATAGCTTTGCCTGGTATCTAGCACTGATGCCTCTTCCATGTATAATAGCGTTGCTTGATATCTAGTATTGAGGCCTCTTCCATTTATAATAGTTGTTCCTGATATCTAGTATTGAGGCCTCTTCCATTTATAATAGTTTTGCCTGATATCTAGCACATTTTCAAGAGGGACAAAATATAAATTATTCTAAACACCGTAGCCAACAGTGCTATATTAGACAGAATTTCATATCTCTTTATGTTGTTGTTGTATTGCGTTGGAAGTATGGATGAAAATTGTAGCCCTAAATTTGTAAAGAAAAACGTTCGAGCCTAGTTGGAGCTTTTTTCCCCGTCAGAGTATCTTTAGCCAAGTTTCAAGCATTCCTCCTGTATTACAGTTTAATTCCTATTTGACATCTCATTTGAATGAATATACAATTTGCAATATTATCAGTTACAGAAGACATTGTTGCCATGACAATAGTGAAGGGGTGATTGTTCTTAACTTGCCAGAACTATCAAACCGATCCCAAGTTGTTTGGATCAGAACCTGCAACGTGTATGATGTGATCACATTTAGTTGAAAGTCTCAAACTCAACAGGCCTAAAGTCAGATACCATATAAGAAAATGAATCGTCAGTTTACATCAGACGGAGAGACAGTCTATTTGCTACGCCTGGCCTTTTACGACATTCGTTGCTGGAGATTACGGAACTGTATATAGTACTATCGTTCAAAGACATTCGACTGTAAATAAGTCCCAGACGACTGCTTCTTATACATACAGTATTGTTTTAATAAGCACTCGATTTTCGACATTCTCGCTTCCCGCCATGTTTTCATTTTCTTTTTTCTATCACAAATTAAAAGTTCGTTCATCTTGATTGGAATGACTTGTTTAATAACGACATTATTTCATGGACTGAGACGGATACAGAGTTTTATTTTTTTATTTAAAGTTTAGGATTTTCCTTGTTTTTAGTTTCTTTTTTTATGACACGACAGTTATTCCCAATAGAGTTTTGAAAAGTGCGAAAAAAAAAAAAAATATGGGATTGAAGCGGCTTGTATGATTTCTTTTTAAGGCAAAATTTCAATTAAATTTAGCTGTAGTTTCCTCAGCCACTTGCATACGATATAATTGGATCTAAATCAATAAATTTTCCAAATTAGTGCGATTGCGTTGAAAGGTATGTGACATGGAATAAAGAAAATAGAATATAAATACCTCATTTACACGAGTCAGCGTGCTTTGATAAGCGAAAAAGTGATTAGATTTTTAAGGTTTGATACTTTTTTTTGTATTCACATTTTCTGTAATTCCCCCAAGAGACTCATATTGAGCTATTTTACTTCGCCGTTCCAATCATGTCGCGAAAATATTATATTACGGCACTATTTCCAGTTTCGAGCTCATTTCTCATACAATTTATATTTGTGATTTTAACAAAAATGACTTGGCCTAATCTGCCCCTATTAGAAATAATTCCCGGAATTTTAAAACATTTTCTTTCCACGTGATTTCAGTGTTCCTCCTAATTAGATTTTGGTGCATACAACTTTCAAAACTAAAACCCACAGTTTATTCGAAATTTTAAGGAGCCGCGATAGCGCAGTGGTTATCGTGCCGGACTCGCGACCGAAAGGGTGAGGTTCGAATCCTAGCATTGGATCAACCTAGGTTGGCTACTGTGATGTGTCCATGGGCAAGGTATCTACCCCAGTTACTTAGGCATTAGCTTGTGTTGCTCTGCCGTCAAACACTAAACCAAACCAATATTTGAAAACTTCAAGATAAAACATTTCGATGTCATTAATGATACATTACATTTTCTGCTCGGACCACTTCTTTTTCTATGAGATATTTCTACATAGTTTTCGTGTTTTCAATAAAGATTGATTTTTTGTAGTAAACGAACGAGTTTGTTTTACTAGATATAATTTATTACGAATGAGAGGCCAAGTGCCTCACTTTGGTTTATGGATTAGCTAAATAACCCTTAGGTTTAATATATCGCCTGCATTAGCAGCTAGCTACTCATTGGTATAACTTTTCCGGCGACGATGATAGCGTCACAATTGTTCAGAGTGTGTGTTGACATTGATGCTTAAGTTTGTTAAAGCCATCTTACATTGTAGCGCATCCCGAATCCATGATATAGTTTCTCCCTAATTTGAAACCGTTTTATTTAATTTAAGATCGGAACTTCATGTAGTATAATAATATTTATCTGAACTGTTAAAAACTCATTACTTTTTATTTCGATAATTGATTAGATTCGATATTATCAACGCTATACACGGACTTAGCTCCCATGTCCTCGGCAACTGCTGTGTCAATAAAAACCAACCAACAAACCAATCAACCAAACAACCAAAACCAACCAACTGTATATCTTACGATAGATGATTGGATATAACTTGAGACCTTTAATTTGGTTGAATATCAGGGCTTTCTTATTTCTAAGAGTATGTGAGGCGAAGTTAACTGTTCGAGAGACGGAACATATATAGATTATTATTTGTAAGATAATATTGATAACATTGAAGGACTTTTAAATATATTTGTAAGTAAATTTGTCCAATATATACCTTATAGCCGTATTTACTTCTTTGCCTATAGCGGGGGCTTTAATTTTATCTGCATCTCAAAATGTGTCATTCCATTCTCATATTACGCGGATTTTGGCAGGATGTGTCCATTTCAACACGTCCATGGTTGTTGTAGACACCGGGTCTGTCTTACATTACTTCCTGATTTCGGTTTCCAAAACAAAAGATTTTCCATTCACAGTTCGGATGTTTTTCATCCGACTTTATTCTCTAGACTTCATTAATTGTCATTCGATTTCTTAGTTTCCAGGTATCGGGTCATTGAAACTTTGATTTGCCTGACATTGCTTCCTGAATTTCATAGTAATCGCGTGATTTATGTATAGCGTCTTTGATTACACATTCTTTTAGAATTGTTTACAGGAAATACAGGAAACTTATCATGAGTCGGCACGCTATTTAAAAAAATATTCACCAAGATAAAGGAAATCATTAAGCTATAAAGATACATCTCATGCTTTCATTGTCATCCGACTTAAAATGGTATAGATACAGCTCATGCTTTCCTTGTCATCCGACTTAAAATGGTATAGATACAGCTCATGCTTTCATTGTCATCCGACTTAAAATGGTATAGATACATCTCATGCTTTCATTGTCATCCGACTTAAAATGGTATAGATAGATACAGCTCATGCTTTCATTGTCATCCGACTTAACATGGTATAGATACAGCTCATGCTTTCATTGTCATCCGACTTAAAATGGTATAGATACAGCTCATGCTTTCATTGTCATCCGACTTAAAATGGTATAGATACAGCTCACTCCATAGAACCTGACAGGCCCTGGGTTTTCTGGTTCAAGGTCACTGTTGTTGCTTAATTACAACATTGAACGAATTTCTTTCCTAAATGAGAAATAAAGTAACGTCTCGTGAAAGTTATGTCTACAGAATGTATCTAGATTTAATAATAATAATAATAATAATAATAATAATAAAATAATAATAATAATAATAATAATAATAATAACAATAATAATGACGATGGTGATGCTGCTGAGTTATTATTATTATTATTATTATTATTATTATAGATGATGGTGGTGGTCATGACATCATGACAGCTCTTATTATGATGCTTATTTTCATTTTTCAAATATCGTCTTCTTTGTCGTCACCATCATCATTGTCAATATGATGATTATCCTCATGAACATCATCATTATCTTCATCTGCACATCTTGTTTTTGAAATAAATGATTCTTCTTCTTCTTTGTTTTACATCCAGGATGTTTTCATGTTTAATTTCCACTAAAGGGCGACAAACAAAATTGGAAGTTAGTATACACTAATTTGGAGGTTGATTGGTTTGTGAGTAATCAGTAACCTTTTTCACTTATGTTAACGACTCTGTACGATAGTTTTAAGAACTATTTTCAATTTTCTTCTTTGGTGAATTTACAAAATCACCTGTCTCCGAATGATGAATTGTACCACTAGGATACATCTATCGCATGTTGTCAAAATAAGAGTCAATACTATTAAAAAAAGAGAGGATACACTTTAGATACGAAATGATATGCTTGAAATGTACCATCAACCTAATTGGCCTCTAGGATAAGAGCGGTGAGCGCCAATCAACTATTGCATAGCAGACAGACCAATGGACCGATGGATAGTCTAATCACCCTGTTAGTTTCAAATGGTTTACCTACTTTCCACGTTGTCGAGTGGACTGTCAGCTATTTACACTTTAAAACATAATTTCAAGTCATTATAATCTAAACAAAACTTTCCTTCAATTTTTAGGCTATTTCGCCACATACGTTAAATTTGTTTTTTAAATTTACATTCCTAATTTTATTTTTCAATGAGAGACGCGCCGATCTTAGAGAAATTTTTACATTAATTAGTGGCCTGAGTATTCCCCGATTTCGAGAGGTCAGTTAAAATCATGACTAACGTTTCTATTTGTCTTTGTTTCTAAACCATTTGGCGTGAATTGCAGTCCATGTTGACTGAAAGATTGTGCAATCCATCATTTAAATGGTGTCTTTGCGTGTTATGTACAAAAGCTAAGCAGGAGTTTACACGTTAACAACCAGATGGATTATTAATCACGGTATTTTAAAACGTCAACTGTATTTTCAGCAATATATGATGCATAAAAAAAATACTTCCTAGCTTTAAAGGTTCCCCTGTGACCGAGAGATTGTTGGCTATGTAGCTCTTTTTGGTTCGGAAGTATGATTCCGTGGCGTCAGGATAATTTGTATCAGGCCAGGCACAGTCCGATGCGTTTATTAATTTTATTTTTTGGGTCAGTTTCTTCTTTTCCTGCAGGCATAATCTTTGCGAGAATACATTTCGATGCTAAACAAATAAAAATAATTCACTCAGTACATATTTACTTTCCTATTGTAGAATCTTTTAAATTGGTTATACGTACAGAATAATACTCAATGTTATTTTAACTTTATTTTAACTTTCATCACTTATTTTAACTTTCATAACTTTGCGCCCTCTAGTGCATTTGTCCAATCACTAAATCGGCATTTTTTTTTTCTTTTTCGCTAAATTATTTGATCTGGAGATAGAACGTCAAATGGTGGCAACAGTAATGTTTGCTAATTGAAAGATTATTCAAACATCATTGCTAATATTTTCCCGTATAAAATAATTTACCAACGAGGAAGATGAGCCATCAACATTATGAACATTCTAATAATACTGTTCTATTCCTTCCAATTCAATTCCAGACTGCACCGGTCCATTTGCTCAAAGTTGCACGTCTTCTCCGTCTTGCGCGCCTACTTCAGAAGATTGACCGCTTTTCCCAGTACGGTGCTCTCGTTCTGGCCCTGCTGATGAGCATGTTTGCACTCGTGGCACACTGGCTGGCTTGTATCTGGTATGCCATAGGGAATGAAGAGCTTAATACATCCAGCTGGACTGCAGGTAGTATTTCGACTGTTTGTTTGTTTGCCTGTTCATTTGTCTTTGTATCTGCGTGTCTGACTGTACATTTGTCTGTCCTAATCTTGTTCTGGAACTGGCAGTGAGCATGTCTGCCCACGAGGCCCTTAAGCAGCCTGCACGCATTGCACCATTTAGAAGGAAGGGCTAAGTCCACCCAGCAGAAATATCGGTAAACTATCCGTCTCTCTTTTCATTCGTCCGTTTAATTTCTGCCCTGATTCTTTTCCTTACAAACATGTTTGCTATCGTTACTCAGTATGTCCGCAGCAAATGGACCACCATATTAATTGCAAAACTGAAGACATCTAGCTATTGTGTAGCAAATAGATTATGATGTTCGTCTATGTATATGTCTCACTGTTTGTCAACCTATATGTCTTCCTGTCTGTTATAAGATTGTTGATAAGCATTTTTGCCTTTAGTGCTACTTGGCTGGCTTGCATCCGATATGTTATTGGAAAAAGAGCTGAAGACCATAGGTTGGATCGCAAGCAAATTGTCTTTCAGTCATCCTTTATATTTCTGCGGACTGGGTATTTCCATATCTGACTATCCACCAATTGTTTCTTTCTATTTGTCAGCCTTTTCATCTTAAATACGTTCTTTTTTTACTTTCTCTCTATATATTCAAGCTTTGGTCCTGCTGTGAGTTTCTCCTCGTAGCTTATCAAGTATATTGTATCTGGTGTTCCAAAGAGTACTTCATGATCATTGTATCTGGTGTTCCAAAGAGTACTTCATGATCATTGCAATACTTATCACTCAATCCCCCTAATGTAAACCCGAAGACTGAACATTTGTTTTCGAACCAATATCAATCTTGTTATCGTTTTGAAATATATCCTACATTCTTTCATAAAAAGTATGTTCTTTTACTTAAATTGGTAATATAATTCCATTGAAAAACTGGTGGGCGTCAATGAAGACTACAATGAAGGATGCAATTGACACTTATTAAGCCATTTTTCTGAGAATACAGTTATTGAAGCGTCTGGTGGATTATCGTTGAGACTTCCGCAAATAAGATGCAGTGTCTTAGTGTCATTTATTATTGCATCGTATATTGTATTATTGGACATGGCCATGTTGTAAATAAAGAACGGTATTTCCTCGACACGCAAGGGATTGAAAACTTTAACACAGCCAAGGTATCTTTATGTTGATTTACAAAGTCAAAGTAAATGCTTCGTTAGTCATCTTGAAATCTCACGTATTAATTCCGACAGATCTGTAAATCTTCTTTTGACGTTTCACATTTGGGTGAATTAATGGAAAAGATCTAACAGAAACAACAAATCATCTTATCTAAGGACGAGCTACGTGTTGACGAATCCAGAAATGATTTGTGCTTTCCAAATTCTTGGTGCTTTTTCAGAATATTTGACAGAAAACAAATGCAGTGATGTGATATATAGCCTGACTGTATACTGCAGATGGAAATATTTATTCAAAGACTTTGCTGCTCTAATACTAGACTTGTTTATCAACCTTTTTCAAATATATGTGTGTGGCAATAAAATATGTTTAAACTAAAGAAAAGTTATTTATACCCAATGTCTCAATGCCTATTGACGTTTAAACAGACAATATTCCACTTCATTTTACAAAATAGTATCAGAAATTGGAAAGTTTAATAGGGCATCAAGTTTCAAAAGGTTCAGCATTATTCCTTATATCTTTAGAATATTATTAGGGCTTGCAAAAATCATTTAAAATTCTTTGTGATAAAACAATCTAAAAATCGCAAACGAAATTATTTACTTATTTATTTACTTATTTATTAATTTATCTATTATTATTATTATTATTATTATTTGTCTCTTTCATCCAGGATGGATTTTTGAACTGAGCAACCGTCTAGACAATCCCATGACCAATAATAGAACCAACAAGCCTGATCCCTTGTCGTGTTACCTCGCTGCACTATACTTTACGTGTAGCAGCTTAACAAGTGTTGGCTTTGGCAACGTCTCCGCCAATACAAATGCTGAAAAGATCTTCTCTGTATGCTCCATGATAGTCGGAGGTGAGTAATGCAAGACTACAATAAGACCGGTTGACAAAACTAAATTCGAGCATAAATTTAAGTCGAACACAAAAATCAGAAAATGTGTTAGGTTTGAAAATGCAACTAGATTAGAAGTCGATAACATTCGCCCATCCGTCTGACCGCATGTCTGACCAAACACATATCAAAATTAAATGGCCACTCCCCAGTCAGATTTGATTTTGGTTTACTTCAGGCTTTTCCCAAATTGTCTCAGCTTGAGTGAGGAGTGAGTAGTAAACTCAAAATTTTGACTCTGGGCTTTTTTTTTTTTCTTTTTTGTTTGTTAGTAAACTCAAAGACGATTTCTAAGGATTTCGTTTGAACAATTTTTATTGCCAATAAGACAGATGTGGTGTTAGCATCGGATAACATGGTATTACGACTTATCTAGTAGTCTCGTTCATTTAGACCTCTCGCGTGGCTTTGTGAGATCTTCGACATACAAGGGTCTGGTAAAGGTCGCGATTACCAAAACGCTGGTAATGATGTTGATTGGTTGATTCTGTAGCTAGCGTTCTGAATAAAACTTAGATGGCCTAGATTCACAATTTTTATATTTCGATTATGGTAAATTTGTATTGACAATACAGGTTTCGGCGTGGGCAAAAAAACCTTACAAATTGTCAGAATGTAACACTGATTCACCGACGGACAGAAAAAAAAAGAGAAAGATATGCGCGACACCAACCGATAACAGTTGTTGTTGTTGTTGTTGTTGTTGTTGTTGTTGTTATGGGTTTAACGCCATTTTTCAGCACATGAAAGGCTATACATGGCGGCCAGTATATTTGGTGGAGGAAGAACCCGGGAAAAACCCGGGAAGAACCACCGACCCATGGGAAGCTACTGACAAGCTTTCTCACATACCCACGTTAGCCGAGCCCCAGACTCGAACCCACGCAGACAGAGGTGAGATGTGTGAGTGATCTGTAAATGCGAGCGCCTTAGACCACTCGGCCCCCCGGGACCCCCCAACCGATAACAGTCGGTTATACCGACCTTTACCAGACTTCCGCTCGATTATGTTTATCGGAGTCACGTGAAAATAACAAAACATGACAAAATAGTAAGGTCACATGATTCAAGGTAGAAAAGATGAAAGAAAATTGGAGACAAAGAAAATGAAAAAGAAGTGTGAAAATGAAAGAAAATACAAATAATACGACAAAAAGAAGAAGATAAAAAAAACAATATAGGGATTACATATTAGTCTGACCCATCTTTCAAAAAGCACGGGATTAAGACAATCGGATTATAATCAGATCTCCACAGTCCTACGTGGAGATCCGATTGCACACTAATAAGAGGTCATGTTCTGTTCACCTTGTGATTCACCAATCAAAGCACAGCTTTCACATTTCTCAAAGTGAACACACGTCATTTAGAACACATCGTTACTAACGATAACTCTCATTAACACAAATTTGCAACACTTTATCTGATAGGCTACTAAACATAAGCGGACTGGGAATTTCAAATGTCAACAGAACATTAACAAGTATCGGTGTCTGTCAGATATCCACGTATGACTGTGTAGATCTGATTTTAATAAGACTGGGGATTAAGAAGATATATCTCTAAAAGTATTTACTTAAAGTTTGGACGTGCTATGTAATCAGGGCCTTCTGCAAGACACCATAAAAGAAGTACACTTTGTTCAAGCTTTATCCTTAATTTCAGGGGTCAACCTGTCAATTAGCGTCTGCCTGGTAATTTCATTCTATTAAAAATACACTTTTGTTAATTCAAATGTGTTAAATGCCAGTAGAATAAAATAATTCATGATAAATTGAACGAGAGCAAAATTTCACTAATATATCACTCCAAGACAAACTTGTGAAGCTGTACATGCTCTCTCGTCCTCAACAATATTGTCACGTAAAACTGACCTGAAATATAGCAGATTTTGTGTTGATGGAAGGTAATTCAGAAAAGCGTAAAAATATATTGTATTCTGTTGTACAGAACATATATAAACATATTAATTCTAAACAAATGGTTCGCAATTAATCACATTAAGCCTATATTTATATATCTTCTTATGTTCCAGCTTTGATGCACGCTGTGGTATTTGGTAACGTGACCGCCATTATTCAGCGCATGTATTCCAGGAGGGCTAACTTCCATTCCAAAACCAAAGACCTCAAGGACTTTTTTCATGCGCACCATCTTCCAAAACCACTAAAAATGCGAATGCAGGACTACTTCCAAACGATGTGGTCTTTGAACAACGGCATTGAGACAAATGAGGTGCAGTAAAAAAACATTTTTCTTCTAATTTAGTATAGTATACAGTACAATTATACTATTCGATTTTTATTAAATTTTTATTATTTTGGAATAGATTATTGTTTTCATCATAATTACATTGCAAATAAGAGATTCAGTTGTGGTTTGAGAGAGAGAGAGAGAGAGAGAGAGAGAGAGAGAGAGAGAGAGAGAGCGTAGAACATAATACCAAGTAAAAGCTCCGAGTAATGACAACTGAAAATATAAATTTCAAAGTGACTCATTCAGACAATGACTCATCAATCGATTGACACACAGATAATATGTGAGAATGACAGAGTAGCTGTCACATCCTTAAAGCAACTGTGAGGCATTAAGATGCAATTTAATTTCAAATTTATTTTCTGCAACTATTTATTTTCATTAAGCAATGCAAAAATCTCACCAATACCACTTAGAGGCACCTACACATTTCAATTCAGTTCTGTTATTGTCTCAAAACCATACGCATGGCACTTTAGATCATACCAGTACAACAAAAACATTATTTCACTACATGGAAATACGGCAGCCTTCGACAAGACATGAAAGCAAAACATGCAAAATATTGTTTGAAATTTTGGAGACAAAACATTCATTTTTTATATGAAGATAAACTATGTTACCCCTTCTTTAATATTTTTCCGAAAGGTCGACTACAATGTAGTTTAACTTAAAATGATTATTTGTAAAAATACTTGTACAAAGTTACAAAGAAGTAAATTCAGAGAATAGTATCTAAAATTGTATATATTTTACCAAACTTATAGAAATCGGAATGCGTTTATCACAAGATTCAATAGGAAATTCATCAGTATTTAAAGATTTCACTGTTAGTTTGGCTGGGAGTTCTAAAAGCGAAAGAACAACATAACATGTTATTAGCACGCCAGCATTAAATCCATTCAGAATTTCGTGTACCAAACATCTAAGGAAAGAAGAAATGAACGGAGAAACAAAACACAAACAAAAATATATAACCTGGGTATTCGTATTCCCAAATATTGGTATTTATCTCAATTGTTTATTGGTATTTGTCTCAATTGTTTAGTGGTATTTATCTCAATTGTTTATTGGTATTTGTCTCAATTGTTTATTGGTATTTATCTCAGTTGTTTCAACGAATGAGAGTGAACTTAATAAAGAATTTACTGATCCCAAATACTGGTATTTATCTCAAGTGTTCATTGGTATTAATCTCATTTGTTTCAACGAATGAGAGTGAACTTAATAAAGAATGTACTGATCCCAAATATTGGTATTTATCGCAAATGATTCAACGAGTGAGAGTGAACTTAACAAAGAATTTACTGACCCCTAATATTGTTATTTATCTCAATTGTTTGAACGAGTGAGGGTGAACTTAATAAAGAAATTACTGACCCCAAATATTGGTATTTATCTCAATTGTTTATTGGTATTTATCTCAATTGTTTCAACGAATGAGAGTGAACTTAATAAAGAATTTACTGACCCCAAATATTGGTATTTATCTCAATTATTTATTGGCATTTATCTCAATTGTTTCAACGAGTGAGACTGAACTTAATAAAGAATTTACTGACCCCAGATATTGGTATTTATCTCAATCATTTCAACGAGTGAGAGCGAACTTAATAAAGAATTTACTGACCCCAAATATTGGTATCTATCTCAATTGTTTCAACGAGTAAGAGTGAACTTAACAAAGAATTTACTGACCCCAAATATTGGTATTTATCTCAATTATTTCAACGAGTGAGAGTGAACTTAATAAAGAAATTACTGATCCCAAATATAGGTATTTATCTCAATTATTTCAACGAGTGAGAGTGAACTTAATAAAGAAATTACTGATCCCAAATATAGGTATTTATCTCAATTATTTCAACGAGTGAGAGTGAACTTAATAAAGAATTTACTGACCCCAAATATTGGTATATATCTCAATTATTTCAACGAGTGAGAGTGAACTTAATAAAGAATTTACTGATCCCAAATATTGGTATTTATCTCAATTATTTCAACGAGTGAGACTGAACTTAATAAAGAATTTACTGACCCCAAATATTGGTATTTATCTCAATTATTTATTGGCATTTATCTCAATTGTTTCAACGAGTGAGACTGAACTTAATAAAGAATTTACTGACCCCAGATATTGGTATTTATCTCAATCATTTCAACGAGTGAGAGCGAACTTAATAAAGAATTTACTGACCCCAAATATTGGTATCTATCTCAATTGTTTCAACGAGTAAGAGTGAACTTAACAAAGAATTTACTGACCCCAAATATTGGTATTTATCTCAATTATTTCAACGAGTGAGAGTGAACTTAATAAAGAAATTACTGATCCCAAATATAGGTATTTATCTCAATTATTTCAACGAGTGAGAGTGAACTTAATAAAGAAATTACTGATCCCAAATATAGGTATTTATCTCAATTATTTCAACGAGTGAGAGTGAACTTAATAAAGAATTTACTGACCCCAGATATTGGTATTTATCTCAATCATTTCAACGAGTGAGAGCGAACTTAATAAAGAATTTACTGACCCCAAATATTGGTATCTATCTCAATTGTTTCAACGAGTAAGAGTGAACTTAACAAAGAATTTACTGACCCCAAATATTGGTATTTATCTCAATTATTTCAACGAGTGAGAGTGAACTTAATAAAGAAATTACTGATCCCAAATATAGGTATTTATCTCAATTATTTCAACGAGTGAGAGTGAACTTAATAAAGAATTTACTGACCCCAAATATTGGTATATATCTCAATTATTTCAACGAGTGAGAGTGAACTTAATAAAGAATTTACTGATCCCAAATATTGGTATTTATCTCAATTATTTCAACGAGTGAGACTGAACTTAATAAAGAATTTACTGACCCCAAATATTGGTATTTATCTCAATTATTTATTGGCATTTATCTCAATTGTTTCAACGAGTGAGACTGAACTTAATAAAGAATTTACTGATCCCAAATATTGGTATCTATCTCAAATGTTTCAACGAGTGAGAGTGAACTTAACAAAGAATTTACTGACCCCAAATATTGGTATTTATCTCAATTATTTCAACGAGTGAGAGTGAACTTAATAAAGAAATTACTGATCCCAAATATAGGTATTTATCTCAATTATTTCAACGAGTGAGAGTGAACTTAATAAAGAATTTACTGACCCCAAATATTGGTATATATCTCAATTATTTCAACGAGTGAGAGTGAACTTAATAAAGAATTTACTGATCCCAAATATTGGTATTTATCTCAATTATTTCAACGAGTGAGAGTGAACTTAATAAAGAATTTACTGACCCCAAATATTGGTATTTATCTCAATTATTTATTGGCATTTATCTCAATTGTTTCAACGAGTGAGACTGAACTTAATAAAGAATTTACTGACCCCAAATATTGGTATTTATCTCAATTGTTTCAACGAGTGAGAGTGAACTTAACAAAGAATTTACTGACCCCAAATATTGGTATTTATCTCAATTATTTCAACGAGTGAGAGTGAACTTAATAAAGAATTTACTGATCCCAAATATTTATATTTATCTCAATTGTTTCAACGAGTGAGAGTGAACTTAATAAAGAATTTACTGATCCCAAATATAGGTATTTATCTCAATTATTTCAACGAGTGAGAGTGAACTTAATAAAGAATTTACTGATTCCAAATATTTATATTTATCTCAATTGTTTCAACGAGTGAGAGTGAACTTAATAAAGAATTTACTGATCCAAAATATTGGTATTTATCTCAATTATTTCAACGAGTGAGAGTGAACATAACAAAGAATTTACTGATCCCAAATATTTATATTTATCTTAGTTGTTTCAACGAGTGAGAGTGAAGTTAATAAATAATTTACCAACCCCAAATATTGGTATATATCTCAATTATTTCAACGAGTGAGAGTGAACTTAATAAAGAATTTACTGATCCCAAATATTGGTATTTATCTCAATTATTTCAACGAGTGAGAGTGAACTTAATAAAGAATTTACTGACCCCAAATATTGGTATTTATCTCAATTATTTATTGGCATTTATCTCAATTGTTTCAACGAGTGAGACTGAACTTAATAAAGAATTTACTGACCCCAAATATTGGTATCTATCTCAATTGTTTCAACGAGTGAGAGTGAACTTAACAAAGAATTTACTGACCCCAAATATAGGTATTTATCTCAATTATTTCAACGAGTGAGAGTGAACTTAATAAAGAATTTACTGATCCCAAATATTTATATTTATCTCAATTATTTCAACGAGTGAGAGTGAACTTAATAAAGAATTTACTGATCCCAAATATTTATATTTATCTCAATTGTTTCAACGAGTGAGAGTGAACTTAATAAAGAATTTACTGATCCAAAATATTGGTATTTATCTCAATTATTTCAACGAGTGAGAGTGAACATAACAAAGAATTTACTGATCCCAAATATTTATATTTATCTTAGTTGTTTCAACGAGTGAGAGTGAAGTTAATAAATAATTTACCAACCCCAAATATTGGTATTTATCTCAATTGTTTGAACGAGTGAGAGTGAACTTAATAAAGAATTTACTGACCCCAAATATTGGTATTTATCTCAATTGTTTGAACGAGTGAGAGTGAACTTAATAAAACATTTACTGACCCCTAATATTGGTATTTATCTCAATTGTTTGAACGAGTGAGAGTGAACTTAATAAAGAATTTACTGACCCCTAATATTGGTATTTATCTCAATTGTTTCATCGAGTGAGAGTGAACTTAATAAAACATTTACTGACCCTAATATAGGTATTTATCTCAATTATTTCAACGAGTGAGAGTGAACTTAATAAAACATTTACTGACCCCAAATATTTATATTTATCTCAAATGTTTTAACGAGTGAGAGTGACCTTAGTAAAGAATTTACTGATCCCAAATATTTATATTTATCTTAGTTGTTTCAACGAGTGAGAGTGAAGTTAATAAATAATTTACTGACCCCAAATATTGGTATTTATCTCACTTGTTTGAACGAGTGAAAGTGGTGAACTTAATAAAGAATTTACTGACCCCAAATATTGGTATTTATCTCAATTATTTCAACGAGTGAGACTGAACTTAACAAAGAATTTACTGACCCCAAATATTGGTATATATCTCAATTATTTCAACGAGTGAGAGTGAACTTAAGAAAGAAATTACTGATCCCAAATATTGGTATTTATCTCAATTATTTCAACGAGTGAGAGTGAACTTAATAAAGAAATTACTGACCCCAAATATTGGTATTTATCTCAATTGTTTCAACGAGTGAGAGTGAACTTAATAAAACATTTACTGACCCCAAATATTTATATTAATCTCAATTGTTTCAACGAGTGAGAGTGAACTTAACAAAGAATTTACTGACCCCAAATATTTATATTTATCTCAATTGTTTCAACGAGTGAGAGTGAACTTAATAAAGAATTGACTGACCCCAAGTATTGGTATTTATCTCAATTATTTCAACGAGTGAGAGTGGTGAACTTAATAAAGAATTTACTGACCCCAAATATTGGTATTTATCCCAATTATTTCAACGAGTGAGACTGAACTTAATAAAGAATTTACTGACCCCAAATATTGGTATCTATCTCAATTGTTTCAACGAGTGAGAGTGAACTTAATAAAAAAATTACTGATCCCAAATATAGGTATTTATCTCAATTATTTCAACGAGTGAGAGTGAACTTAATAAAGAAATTACTGATCCCAAATATAGGTATTTTTCTCAATTATTTCAACGAGTGAGAGTGAACTTAATAAAGAATTTACTGATCCCAAATATTGGTATCTATCGAAATTGTTTCAACGAGTGAGAGCGAACTTAATAAAGAATTTACTGACCCCAAATATTGGTATCTATCGAAAATGTTTCAACGAGTGAGAGTGAACTTAAGAAAGAATTTACTAACCCCTAATATTGGTATTTATCGCAAATGTTTCAACGAGTGAGAGTGACCTTAACAAAGAATTTACTGATCCCAAATATTGGTATTGATCGCAAATGTTTCAACGAGTGAGAGTGAACATAACAAAGAATTTACTAACCCCAAATATTTATATTTATCTCAATTATTTGAACGAGTGAGAGTAAAATTAACAAAAAATTTACTGACCCCTAATATTGGTATTTATCTCAATTGTTTGAACGAGTGAGAGTGAACTTAATAAAGCATTTACTGACCCCAAATATCTATATTTATCTCAATTGTTTCAACGAGTGAGAGTGACCTTAATAAAGAATTTACATATTGCATTTGATCCCTATGACAAGAAACTTGTTTCACTTTGCTGTTTGTTTGGCCATTTTGATGATATTAATTACGACATATTGACATCTTTGTTTCAACCAAAGTGTAAACTACCCTTACCAGGATTTATGAAATGTCATAGAATGGCTGCTGGTGAGCATCCTGGAAATGAGCATTCCGATGTTAATGTCTGGATAAAGTTAAAGACGAGGGCTGGTGTATAAAATGAGGACCAACAGCGTCGTCATTTTCTCTCTGACTGTAGAGGTGAAAAGACCACAAAGTGCATTCCCGATTGGTCAATTGTGTGCTTGATTGTTTTGGATAGCCATGCCTGACCTCTTGCCTGTAAAAATGCAACCACTCGCTTTCAATATTATGTCTTTAATAAAGTACATACACATTTTCATGTTATTGAAAAATGAAAGATCTTTCAGAAAAAAAAAGAAGAAAAAAAATATATAACAAAAAGTGATGTTTCGTAAGTTGTAGCCAAAGCTGAATTGCCTTGTAAAGAAAAGTGATGTGGGTCGCATAATCTCGATTAAATCAAACCTGTTTGGTCAGAACGCCAGACAAACATCCTTTTGTCATAAGTTTCTAATTTGATTTTATGTTAATCGCTTGCTTTAATCCTTTCCAGATTTTGAAGGATTTTCCAGAGGAAATGCGGGGAGAAATCGGACTGCACATTCACAAAGAAATTTTGTCACTTAGTGTATTTGAAAATGCACCTCAAGGATGCCTGAAATCAATTTCTTTGCATTCGCGGCGCGTGTTCTGTGCTCCAGGCGAATTTCTCGTGCACAAGGGAGATGCCACGAATTATTTGTACTTGTTATGCAGTGGGTCCATGGAAATTCTCAGGGAAGAGATGGTAGTGGCAATATTAGGTAAGCTTTTCCAAGTTTTCGCTTTGTCTAGAATGCGAGCAAGTTTGAACAGGCGGCCATCAGTCCTTTGACTTATTGGCAAACTATTGCCTGAATTTTTCAATGGAGCGACAAATAACACATCTGGTGACGATTGCTTTTGAAAGGTCAAACTGCGATGTAGAGGTACGGGACAGCTTTACTGCGAATACTAGTGTGTATTTTGAATTCGTGTATTTTCTTGGGTATGAAGTTTAATGTTTTTGCACAATAAAAAAAATATATTTCCTCGGTACTTAAATTCTTGGATTGGGGAAGGTTTCCTATTGTTTTCGCATAAGGAGCACCATTCTTTGGGTCTTTACATTTGTGGTTTGTGGTAACCACGAAATCCATGAAAACAGGCTCCCCACGAAAAATAGTAAATTCACAGCATCCATTGTTGCACCATTCTAAATATTATTAGCATAGAAGATCTGGGTCTATGCAGTTGGTAAGGAGTAATGAGTAGAACAAACAACATGGACCCTGCTATCCTGTGTTGTTTGCAGTTGGAGTCGACTTGTACGCGAGTATATATGGTACTTTCGAATCATACTGACTACTTATAATTATGTAATACCTTTAAACCATAAAATCCTCAATATGATCATTGTTTCATTAAAATACCAAAGCTAAATATTTCAATTCAACGACAGTTCGATTGTTTCTTCTATTTTAGGAAAAGGCGACTTGTTTGGGACCGATATCAATTTTGATGATCCTATTACAGTGTCAGGGTATGATGTTAGATCACTCACATACAGTGAACTTCAATGCATAAGTTTAAAAGGCTTAGTGGACGTCCTTGCCTTGTACCCAGAATTTTCTGAGCGGTTTACTCAAGAGCTCTGCAACGATCTCTCCTATAACTTGCGCGAGGGAGCCGAGGAAAGCGATGAGGTACATGCATTTCATTTATAGATCTCTATATCTATCTTTTAATTTACCTACCTGTCCATCTGTTTGGCCCATCTCTCCGTTTCCTTTCCGTCTTTCGGGCAGCTTGTCGCTGTATCAGTCTTTCTTTGTCTGCGAGTCTGTCTTTCTAAAAGTATGCTTCTCTGGATAGTTTGCTGTTTTTTTGTTTCATATCTACTCATTGTATCTATTCATTGTATCTACTTATTGTATCTACTCATTATTTCTACTCATTGTATCTACTCATTATATCTGCTCATTGTATCTACTCATTATATCTACTCATTGTATCTACTCATTATATCTACTCATTGTATCTACTCATTGTATCTACTCATTGTATCTACTCATTGTATCTACTCATTATATCTACTCATTGTATCTACTCATTGTATCTACTCATTGTATCTACTCATTGTATCTACTCATTGTATCTACTCATTGTATCTACTCATTGTATCTACTCATTGTATCTACTCATTATATGTGACGATTGTCAAATATTTTATTTTATTAGACGATCAGGTATATTAAAACCTCGCGTAAGAAAATTACAGGATTGTCCCAGTATAATGAATATATTATGTACATCTCTCATAAAAAAGCGTTATAATGGATGAAAATCTTTAAGAACACGATTTGTTAATGAGCAATGTATATATATATATATATATATATATATATATATATATATATATATATATATATATATATATATATATATTGAAATGGTACAGTTTAATTTTTTAAGCATATGTATTCTATCTTTTAGTTCAAAGTGTTTTTCATTTTGTAGATGTAGAAATATCTCTCTTCTAACTGTCGGGTAACCTCTATTACCCGCCGTTTCTACCTTAAAACGGAACAAAAACATATTGTGTGCAACATCAGTGTCTCCGTTACAATACCAGGTTTTGATAGCTCAGGTGTATGCGCCGATTAATAAGTGGTTTAAAGGTTTCATCTCTGAAACACTAGAGTCGTGGAATCGAATCCACACGTGGGCAAAGTGACTTTTCATTTTTAAAAAAATCTACAAAAACAACCCGGAATTTTGATAAAAAAGAGTCAGATTTTACCTGCGCTGAGTCAGAAATAAGCCTCCATTGTGGAAAGTTGCCCGTTATTGGCATCTTTTTTGGCCGTGGTAACCACCTGACAAAGTGACTGACAGGTGGAGTTTGAAAGCTAATTAATCAATATTCAACGTCAATGGACTATAAAGGGGGGAAATCATGCTTCAGTTCCTTTTATCACGTGATCACCTATTTGTTGTTACGTTTTACAAATCTTGTTTGATACTGGGAGATAAGAAGCGACACCTACATTGGCAATAAACAATCTTGTGTGACACTTATTTCTTATACCAACCGGCAGGTTTACAAGCTCAGCCTGTACAGAATACCCAAGGTAACAAAATGAAAGAAACGCGTATTCTTAATGGTTTGGTTAAGGAAACCAATTACTCTAAGGCTGTGTGTATTATATATATATATATATATAATCCATCAAGGTAAGCAGATATGCTGCAGGTTCCTTTTTATTATATACATATAGCAGAATTCCGCTGCTTCAATGTTCTTTCGGTTGCATTTAGTACATTTTTAACAAAAACGTTTACTTTATGTTAAAGGGGCCGCTTTGGAGTAGAAGAAACAAATTTAGGAAGGTATATAAGCATCTAAGGCCTGGATTATTTTTTTCTTTCAGTTTGAGAAGTTTTGTGTTTCTTGAGGTTTTTTATGCTTGATTTTTATATCTGCATGTTGAAATTGGGTATGAACTGATTTTAAGACTTGCTTTTTTGAACTGCGACTGATTTTTTAATACTATTTCATCTTTACCAATGTATTATTTCAGCCTAATGATACAGTATTTTCTAAACAAAATCGTTCTTTGTTATTACTTTTTCCGAGTGCATTTTAACTAAATTCACTGTAGATATCTTTTGTTTTATGTGCACACACTGGTTAGCTTTATTTAATACTTACTACAACATCTAAACTCTTTAAGTATAGTAATTATCAACGCTTTTTACATTTTTCAGATTGTTCGATACAATTCATCCTATATTTCACAGTAACTCTTTGTACTTTTTCAACATTTTAAACACTTCTTTGTTGAAAGTCAGTTGAATTAGTATAAATTATACAATATAGTTAAAAAGTGTCTATTTGCATCACTCAGGAATAGAGATATTTTACATTTTTTTTTTTTTTGATGGTTGAAATATACGTAAGTAGTCTGAAAGAGAAATCGCACGGATGGCTGTAGTATCTTAAATAGTTAAACAAAATACAGCACTACGTTTTCACCAATAAAATTCACATAAAAAAATAAAGAATTTAATTCCACTACACTAATTTGAAGGATATAATTTATATTTATGCATTTTAAAAATCCCAGTGCATCTTTAAAAATTAAGTTTCGCGTAAGTTTCCACTATTTATTTGACTGTTCGGACAGTTTTTCCGTTCTCTTCTCCGCTCGCCTGTGCGTTAAGTTTTCGCCCTCTTCACCTAAAAGGGGGGGGGGGGGGCGGCATTATCCACATCGAGCAGTTTTGATGCCGCAACTGTCAGAAAACGGAGGCTATATAGAGTTATAGTCTTGTATTCTCATGACTTTTGTGGTTTACTTTTAAGCGTACAAGTGCAACGATATATGAGAGAGAGAAAGAGAGAGCATTCATTCTTTGCAAAGAAATAGTTTTCCTACATGCTTTAGATATTTATTCGATTGTTTTTTACTAAACAGACTCTTATTTTAATTTAATCTCCCAGCAGCTTATTTCTCAAGTGCATTTTTTCTTGCACTATGCTTTGCCAGACTTTTTGATTGCAAATGTACGTTGAATATATTTACGACTTTTCTCATTAGGCAATAATTTTGAAGATAAAAATCCTAGTTCACCTGTTGATTCAAGGAGTTAAATGTTATTGCTGCTTCTGAAACATATTTAATTAATCTGTTTGTTCAACGAACTATAACCTCGTGAAAATATTTCCTAAAATAAAGAAAGGTATATCATATTCAAAGTACTTTGTGTACACATGCACCTATATATGTGTTTCGTTAATACATTATGGGATATACCATGCTTTTTATCTCGTAAAAAACCTTAACTGAGAATGCTTAATTGCTCTTGCTAAAAAAGACATATAATGATTTGGATTTTCACAGCTGATTCAAAATAAATACAGTGATTAAATCATCTTTCTAATTGACTTTTACAGGACACAAATAGTAATGTTCAAAGTAAGAAGCTAAAACTTCCCTCCATATCAGAAGATGATGAAAACTCTGGCTCGGATGATGACGGTAGCAACGATAAGGACGATGATAAAGAGACAAAAGATGATGAATCCGTGGCACATTCTGCATCATCACCGTTATTACCAAATCACAGGAGCTCCAAAATGCCTAATGGAGAGTTGGATGTTTTCACACGGTGGGTCAGGGTTGTTTTTATGTGTCTTTCTGTCTGAATCAATCATTCATGGATTCATTCATTTATTCCTTCGTTCTTTATTTTTTACTTTCTTTTTAAACTTTCTTCCTTTTTTCTCTGCATTTTCTATTGAGTTTTCCCATCTACTCTTCTCTCTTTTTCACAGTTGGTAGAGCGTCGGACTAGTAATCCAAGGGTCGCGGGTTCGATACCCTCTCACACCAGATTGGTCGACTGCCTATGTATGTTCTTGCGAAAGATACTTAGCTTCCATTTATGTGAGATCGCTGTATTCTATTAAGAATGATTCAGTGATTTTCTCCCCAAATTGCTGTTTTTTAATTAAATCCTCCGCATGCTGTTCACCAAATGAGATTTTTTGGGATGATATAGCCAATATATATATATATATATATATATATATATATATATATATATATATATATATATATATATATATATATATATATATACATATATATATTAACATATATAATGGAGATTTCAGACTATGTGAAAAAATCTAACCTTCGTGTTGCAGTCTTATCAAAATTACAGCCAGTCATCAGTTTTTCACCCGTAAGCAATTTTGCAATAATATTTAAATATTTACCAAAGTAATTAAATGTATTATTTTTATTATTTTATTGTCATTATTATGATTATTATTATTATTATTATTGTTCATTATCCACTTACACAATTTTATTGACATCTTTCCTTTAGAACCTCCATGCATAACTCTATCGGGATCTAATTTCTTTAGCAAATCTTGTAGATGGCGTTGATTTTTTTTTTTTTTTTTTTTTGTCATGCTGTGTTTCCGTCTTTCACAACCTGAAATTAGGTCAAAACATGTTGGTTCTCCATGTGATAGACACAATAACCCGCTCGTTTATTATTATTGTTACATAACTTTTTTATTATATCTCTTGTTGTAAATTTCCCCTAGCGATTCTAACATGTAGGAGTCCAGATATTTTCTTAGATTTTGTGTTTAGCATTTTAGCTCGAAACGCTGGAAAACCGTTTTGAATTTGCCCCGTTATCAATTTCTCTCTCTCTCTCTCTCTCTCTCTCTCTCTCTCTATATATATATATATATATATATATATATATATATATATATATATATATATATATATATATATATATATATATATATATATTTATATATATATGTATAGTTCGGTCTTTCATGCCATTAGTCCTTCAGTGCTCCCTGCGGGCTCGAAGATATAAAATAGGGCCGATGTGACTTCCCGCATGTCGTAAGAGCCGACGAATGGTGGCAGGAGCCACATTGGCTGAGTGGTGGCTAGCGTGCCGGACTCGTGTACGAAAGAGTGCAGGTTCGAATCCTACCATTGTACCAGTCTGGGTCGGCTACCGCTGTGCGTCTTTGGGCAAAGAACTAAATAACCTACTTGTGTTGCATTTCCAATGAAGACGAAACCATTCTTTCCTTTCGTAATATGTACGTCTTTGTATAAGAAATATTTCTATGGATCTCATACAAATGTTAATATTAAATTAAAAGTGATATATGTATTATAAAACGAAAAGTATAAACCCTTAGCACAATCGTTGACAGCTGTGTTAATTGATGCGCAAATGCTATTATTAATTATATATGTATATTCAATCAGCGAACTTTGATGTAATTTCTACAATGAAAGGGAAATAGTTAGCAAATTACTTTACGTGAATCAAACTACCAGTTATTTCCCTTGAATAAATACTAGCCTTTACATTCTTATTATCACTTTTATTAAGAGTTGATAAGTATGAAAGTATTGTATGGAAGTATTAAACTGTAGTCGTGATGACGAGATATTTATATAGCGTACGTGATCAAGACGACGTCTGTTACGTCAGCAAGACGGGTTACCAATTGTTATTTGTTGACATGACTATGTAGATATGTATTTATACAACATAGATATACCAGTTTGTCGTCATATTTACATAATCATATCAACAAATCGCAATTGATACTCGTTTTGTTGACGTAAAAGACGACCACTTGATCACATATGCAATAGAAATATATCGTCAACTTAATATTTCCATGGTATTAACCCTACTTCCGTCATCTACTCCCACAGCATTAACCATATTTCCATAGTATTAAGCATCCGTCGTCATGACGAGATATTGATATAGCATACATGATCAAGGCGACATGATTATACAGACATGATGACAAATTGATATATATTTGTTGTCTTGCTGACATATTGTTGCCACAACAGAACAACCTAAGCATTTTTTTTTTTGGAGGGTGGGGGGGAGGGGGTAACTCGTCTTGTTGACGTAAAAGACGTCGTCTTGATCACATATGCTATATAAATTTATTACATACCCATTTAATCTTGCATACTTGATCTGGCGTTCGATACAGCTGTTCAATCCGTATTTCCGTATCACACACCCTTATTGGACCTACTTTAGTGTCTTTTTTTGACGTCCGCGCGCTGATATTTTTAGAATCAGTGAATCGAACATTTATAAATCCCAATTAGTTTTGAATTTCATTCACACAGTAAAGCTAAACAAATTTCGAAAGGGTACAAGAGGGGCTATGTAATAAATACAAAACCGCATTCGTGTTTTCTTCTGAGTTGTTGGAAAGGACTAGTTTGATATGGCTTATGAATACGTCTAGGTCTGAATGCCTCGACTTATCCCTACGCCATATCAGACTAGTTTTTTTCCGCTGACTCAGAACAAAACACGTATGTAGTTTTGTGTATATATCCTCATGACGACGGCAGCTTAGTACTTTCATAGTATACATGTTGATACACTGATACTTGCGTATAGTTAGAGAGATTTGTATATCAAGGAGGATATAAAAAAAAATTTGAATGTGCTGTGTTCTATTTAGAATGGTTTAGTGAATTTCCCCCAAGCTGCTGTTTTTTAATTAAATCTTCCACATTATTTTCACCGCAACAGGAACCAAACAATCCTTTAAGAGAAATTTTCATTGACAATTAAATGGATCTGCTAAATTTGTCTTTATCAGTGTAACTTTTGACTCCTCATTTTTACTTAAGTGTTTCCCTTTTCTTTTAAACATGCTTTCTGTCACCACTAGATAATTACTTTATGGAGATTGAAATTTGCATTGATAGATTATATTTTCCCCACCATAGCTATATATATATATATATATATATATATATATATATATATATATATATATATATATATATATATATATATATATATATATATATATATATATATATATATATTAATACAAAATAATGACATCTGGTAAGTTATTAACAAAAACCAAAAAATGTGTAAATTCTTATACATATCTTTTACGAATAAATCAAAACAACAGTCGTGTGTAGCGGACTGTTACCTTTTTAAAATAAATTGTATGATTTTGGTTACATAAATATAAAATAATTGAAACGTTTCACATACCTGCTTTTACCTGAATTCTACTGCCAATCACTGAGCGAGATGTAAGAAGATTTGATAGATGGAAGAAATTTGAATGCATTTTGTATTGCTTTCTTTCTTCTTTCTGTCTTTATTTAACTAGATGTTGGTGTTTGTTTTTGTTATTCAGCATTTGAAATTATCTCCTAGACTTGTCGTTCTTTCTTTTCTTCTTTAATTATTTGGTTCCTTCACTAGCTGCTGTTGTTTGGCTTAACTGTATTTGAAATGAATAGTTCACTTATTTTCATATTTATCAGAGACGACAAAAGTCCAACCCCTACAAGGAGCATCCACAGCGCCCTCAGACGTACTGGCAGTGGACCACATAGAAGATCATTTAAGGAGAAAAAGAGATTAGGCGGTAACTCAGGTAAAAAAAAAAGAAACAGATACCGAATCCAAACTGAGTAATAAGTTGATACATAACATAACATACGTGTACCGTGGAACAACTTAAATTAACATTATTGAATAAGTTGCAATGTTTCTAAGACTGACAAAAAGATAAACCATACATGCCATTTCATATGAGAGGGTTGTACGTTAGTGCCAAACGTGTGTGCCTTTGTTTAAAAATCGTTACTACCAGATGGTTACTACATTGTCATTTCATTATTAGGAACCGACCATTTCATTTGCGGAAAAGTGGGGGCATGGGATTTATCTGAAGAAAAAAATGTCCGGCCCCCAAATAGTTTGAAAAAAAAAATTCTTGCTCGGATCTGTACAAAAAAGAACTCATTATATCCATTATATTAGTTGAAAAAACGAAACAAATTATCTTCGTGTAAATGAAAATAAATAATTAATTAATTAAAAAAGGTAAAAAAAAAAAAAAAAGTAAGAAAGAAAAACAAAATCAATAAAGAAATCCTGCTGGAAAAGAAAATCCCAGGAGCCCCCACCCTGCCTCCATTAAATGGTCGGTCCCTTACTATATTGTACACGACAGTGTGGTCATTGTTAATGTTCTGTAGGTTGTGTCAAATGCAGATACAATTTCTTATAATGTGAAGGTATCCTACAAAATCAAGCAGACTTTATTGTAATTCAAATGACGAAATACATGACGGATAAAGATAGAAGCGTCAGTCTAGGACGTTGTTTACATGTAATATCACTTCTACAAATATCGCTCAGATTTTGACAGATCGAGTGATTTTAATTTAATAATTTACCAGGCTTTAGTTACGTGTTTTTTGTTTAGAGAATAAAGAACAAAACACATCAATTGTGTTTGTTTGTGTTGTTGGCTTCGAGATGGTGGGGCCTGAACAACTCAAGAAAATATGGAGTCACTCTGCTTATGTCCGGCTGTAGTATTTTTTAGCTATAACCTTTTGTGTAACATATTAAACATTTCTCCCTAAATTAGTCCCAAAATTTTACATGAAGCAGATTCTTCTTTGAATTAATCGATATAAATAATAAGGTTAAAATAGTACAATATAAAAAAGTACATAACAGAAGTAGCAAGTAGCTGTACTTTCTCCGTTAGTACAAATATACACATGTAGCCACATATATCAATGAATAAATATAAATACTACATATATTTATTTTAGCGATGTATATATTGTTGATCAAATTCACATCCAATTTCTTTGTTACAGATCTTGCGTACGAGAAACTATATCCGCACGTGCAAAATGTGCAAACGGAAGTGGAGGGTGCCAAGGCATCTATCAAGCAGCTAGAAAAGAGAGTGTTAAAGATTGGACAAGACGTATCTTCAATAGATCGCAACATAAAGGAGTTAATGAAAACGTTATCATCTTCTTCACCTAAGTTTTCCCCGTCGGAAACCATGCCGTCGACACCGTACACACCTGTTTCAAGGCCAGTCTTTACATTCGATACTTCATGCAGCGAGGATGCGCTTTCTGTTGGGAGAATGGTAAAATGTGACCAGTGTTCTTATTCAGCTGCATCTAGTTTTCAGTCCGTCAATGAAATCAGCAATAGATCTCAAAGATCGTTGCTTCTGGGAACTTCCCAGAAACAGGATGTGAACGAGAACATTCTTTCTCCGCGGAAGCCTCCTGATATTCGATTAAACAAAAGTAGTGATGCATTACTTTCGTTGGGTGGAGATAAATCGCTAAAACCGCACGAACCCTTAATCAGGCGCCACAGTGACGGACCAATTGAGAAAAAACAGACGGCACAAACCAAAGATGCGTTTGAAGTACAAAACGAACGCGAATCAAAACAACAAAGTTGTTCTAGTGCATTGGAGCCATTTCAAGAGATGATGACTCTTGGAAAAGAACTCCTTGTCACAGGCGTGGACACTGAAAAACCGATAAGGTTGAGTGAAATTCATTCGAATGGATGCATTGGAAATATGAGCAGTGTAAACCATCCAACCTTTCACAACAGGGCAGAGACGACGTTTGAGACAGGAGGGGGTACTGAGACCATAGAAATTATTACTTCCCCACAGTCTGTAACTCACGTACACAAAAGGTTGGATGGGATGATTTTAAGAACGACCGACTTGTAATCTTTTGAATCTTTTCAGCAGCATTGTCAGATATGTTATGAATCTTCAGTGGTAATAACTGCATGGACGTGTGTTTAAAATATTCCCTCTTTTGGAGCAATTTATATAACTGTATGTACTAGTTGTCTTGAAAGTAAAAGCAAAAGATTCCCCATATATATTTAATAGAAAATTGACGCATCAATAAATTTAAATATATAATAATGCTAAAAGTTGTGAATATCACACTTAATATTCTTTATCACGCAACAACTTACAAATGCATCTATAATCCATAATTTCGTTTTAAAAGTTTTCGGATTGAATTTAATAATTGAAAATCGAGGAGAAACAGTACTTTTCAGCAAAATATATGCAATTTTAATGTGTTAATTTTGCAGAATTTTTTCATTTGCGTTATACCTTATTATCACCGTTTTCTTTGGATTACATTGATCTTAGAGTAAAAGTTCCTGATTTATTTTTAAAGTTATGTTTATGACATTTTTTGTTGGAGAGTTTAAAAGTGTCTGACTTTGATGATAAAGTACGGTCTCCCACCCTCAACAAAAGTGTCTGACTTCGATGATAAAGTGCGGTCTCCCACCCTCAACATCAAATGTGGCAAGTTTCATGAAATTCGTACTCTTGGTTTTGGAGTTATAGGCTAGCAAAATAAACTTTAGCATTGATTTGACACCACCTCCACCGGTGACGAAAGACATAATCTTCGCTATGTCTCACATCTGTGTCCGAAATAAATAAATAAATAAATAAATAAATAAATAAATAAATAAATAAATAAATAGATAAATAAATAAATGAGTGGTGTGCATCAGAATCGAACAACATTTCTGGTTTGGTAGAGCTAAGCCCGCTTTAAGGCGTTTTGCCTAGTGGCTTTGGTTAGTTTTTATTGGGCAATGAGAGTAAACTGTTTTGCTTAAGGGCACTACACGGCAAACCAACCCTGCCTGTCTTTGGAATAGAGCCCCGTACTTCTGCGTAGGAGTCAAGCACTTTAACCATTGAGCGCCTATTTCTTTGTCTCCGATATATTATTGGTGTGCATCAAAGAAGATGAACAACAACAGTTCTGATTTGATTGGGGCAGCCCACTTTAAGGTGTGTGTTTTTTTTTTCTTATAAGAATTTTAGTGTCTTGCCTAAGGACACAGCAGGTCAGCCAACCCTGCCTGGTCTGGGAATCGAACTCGGTACTGCTTTGTAGGAGTCCAACATGATAACCACTGAGCTACAGTACCTATATATAATAAAACTAGTTACTTTACGGCCAGTTTTAGTATTCTATTGGTTACTTCAATTTAAAAACATTACCTATCAACCGTTGGCATTTTGCTGAACGATACATATTGAAAAAATGAAATATTGATTGATTTTAGCTGACATTCGTTATGATAAAAATATATAGGTTTGTTTATTTGAAATAAACATAGTGTATTGCTTGAGAACTATTTCTTAAGAATCCTTTAGATTAAGATAAATTATATTTTAACTAGATACTGTATAGTAAAATACCTACTACGGGGAGACAATCCCTTGCCACAAAGGGAGTAAACTTATACAATACACATACAGTGGCTTCAACTTTAAACATTATTCCATTTTTGAGTCCTTTACTTTCATATTTTTAGTTTTGTCTAAAATAAATCAGTAAACAGTGATATTAGTTTGCATAATGAAATCAGTCAAAAAGTCTTACCGTATAACCTAATACCAAAGAGCTTACACCAAATTCCTTCATAGTATCATACGCCGGTAGATCATGGTTTACACTTTTTAATTGAGGTCATAAGTAAAATTAACAGCGTAGATCCGGATAATCCGGTGAATTATGTGTCTTAATATCTGAGTCGTTGCAGTCTGCATTTAGATGAGAGTTATGCATGAGCAATGACGGTGGTAATTTCCTTTTCCAAGATTCACCCGTTATAAAACAAATCCCTTGTATGATGTTGCTGACAATTTAATCACATCATTTTCTCGTATTAACATTGATTAAAAAGTTTCAACATCATAACATTACCAATTGTCTTTCAGTTAGTGGTAAATTGTTTACCGGTTTCTTTAGTATACCATATTTAATATCATAAGTGTTGCTAAGTTTTATTCTTTGTGTGTCATTAATCTGTCGTATATGTTAGATATTTAAACATTTAAATGGAGAAAAAGATAAGAAAAATAAAAGAAATTATAAATGAATAAAATTACATATGCTGATCACAATTAGGTCGCGTAAACCACATGTAAGAAAGGCTACATATGGACAGAGTTTCAGTTTTTCTATTAAGTCATTTTTTTTTACTTACAAGCAGTTTCTAACAGGTTTATACATTTTCTATAGACAACGTTTGTTATGAATGAGTTAAGTGATAGTGTGTTCTCTTGAAATTAAGAATTGACGGAAAGAGAGCATAAATGATAGTGTCTTTTCTCTTTGAATTAAGTACTGAGGGAAAGAGGGTAAAAATATAGTGTTTTCTCTTGGAATTAAGTATTGAGGGAAAGAGAATATAAATTATAGTGTCTTTTCTCTTTGAATTAAGTACTGAGGGAAGAGTGTAAAACATATAGTGTTTTCTCTTTAAATTAAGTATTGCGGAAAAAAAAGTATAATTTATAATGCTTTCCATTGTACTTAAGTGTTAAGGGAAAGAGAGTATAAATGATAGTGTTTTCTCTCTTGGAATTAAGTAATGAGGGAAAGAGTATAAATGATATTATTTTCTCTTGGAATTAAGTATTGAGAGAAAGAAAGTATAAATGATAGTGTTTTCTCTCTTGGAATTAAGTATTGAGGGAAAGATAGCATAAATGATATTATTATCTCTAGGAATTAAGTATTGAGAGAAAGAAAGTATAAATGATAGTGTTTTCTCTCTTGGAATTAAGTTTTGACCTAATGAGTGTATATGTGCTGATATTTATTGATCTTTACGGATTTTGAAAGAAATGTTTGATGTAAAAAAGTGTGCGTTTTCGTGTGACTCAATAGAAGTGCTTTTTCAAGCTATAATAAAGACAAAATAAATCATCTCAATACATATATACATACATACACATATAGATGGATAGATACAAAGATGTAGAGAGATAGACAGACGGACCGACCAACAGATAGATAGATAGATAGATAGACAGACAGACATACATACATACATACATACATACATACATACATACATACATACATACATACATACATACATACATACATACAGACATACATATATTCAGACATTCATACATACATATTAGTGCTATGTCGTACATAATATCCTTGTTTTGTTATTCTTTTCATGGTCTTCTTCTGTAATATTCTCATTGTTACATTGTCATCGTGTTTTATTTTGTTTTAACAGTAAGAAAGTTGTCTGTTTTTTCTTACCTAAACACCTTAGGCATTATCTTCAATATAACACCTACCTATCTATATTATATGCCATTAAAATAAAATAACACTGTCAAATGTATATACTTTAGTCATTTACAGATTAAATATCTATATCACCAAAGCTGGTTTAAACCTTCCATTGTGAATGTGATAATTTGTTTACCTCCTGCCTGAAAGCATGACAAAGTGAATATGTGTGAAAATGAAATTATTATTGTGTGAATTTACGATATACTTTTAGTTGTTAACATGTACTTGAACTTTTGAGTGATTAATTAACTAATGTATAAAAGCAGAACCGAGTAAAATATATGTTGGAAAAAGTTATCCTTGAGTGAATTTACGGTTTACTTTTTATTGTTTATATTTACTCTTGAACCATTTTTTAATAAAATTTTCAAACATTACTCTTTTGAACGTTATTATTGATTCAAAAAGTGTTTTTAAATTAGTTTATTTTACGGGAGAAGGTATCATTTAATGTAGTTGTATATCAGAACGAGGTTCATACTAAATACATATACTGACATTTTTAGTTACATAGGCAGATAGGCGTATGATACGGTTACATATCAACTGTCTGTATTTTTATATTTCCTGTGCCGTGGCTGACCGATGGATCTATGTATCTTCCCACTCTACTCTTCGAAGTCAGCATCTTTTCTAGAAGAAAACGATGGAAGAGTTCATTGTGACCCTGACACATTTTCTCTTTTGTGCTTAATTTTGTGTGTAAACAAGAAGGTAGTTTTCTCTATGAATAAGTAATAGCACGGATGCTGAGAGTATCAATGCTGCTAACAAAGTCCACAGCAGACTCACTGAACACAAATTTCATTCTTACTGTCTGGACCTAGTCCTGGTAGTCCCTTAGCATCCACACGAACTGATCATGTCTCGATTCTACGCCATAGAATACAAGCAATATTTGCACTTCACGCCCATTTGACGTCACGTGGTCGGCTTCATGGGCTTACATCAAATTCTTAGCACTTTCGTCGTAAGGTTTCAAATCCAATACATTTGTTTTCCGTTGCCCTAGCGTGGATAATTTCCTATTCTACTCTATCAAAAATTACGTTTACTTTTTACCTTGGAGACCTACTTTTCTGTAATATCGATCTTGTGCCATCCCCAAGCTCGCTCTCATTATTTTGCATCTCTCCCGTTATTGCTAACATATGTTCCTCAGAAAAGAGATATCTTTCGCTGTGACATCTGATTTTCGCTGGACACCCTTATCTGCTAAAAGTTCCTCAAGAATACACACTGTTGTACATTGTCTGCGTTCTCGAAAAGTACAAGTATGGTAGTGAAACACGTTGTGGTCATTACAGAAGAATTAATCGTTCAATCATCATGTTTCATACATGTTTTCCAACACTAATAATAGTATTTCCCATGTAGATCTGTTTATTTAGATCTTCGATCGTGATTGTTGAATGACCACTTTATATTTTAATTCCAATGTGGCGATCTTCGTAAGTTTCGCAAAACATAATCCCCACAGTCGTTACAAAATGCTACATAATCACCATCTTTTCCATTTCGTGCACGAACTCTACAGTATTCATCAGAAGTGATATTCCTACAAATCTGACAATAAAAGGATTCACTAGAGACAGTTCTGTCCATCTATGCTATCTGTTTTGTGAATCTGGGAATGGTATCTTATCCTGAATGTTGGAAATGGAAACTCTGATCCCGTGGCCGTATCTAATTTTGCATTGGTGTGTGACTGAATGTAGCTATAACAAAAGGAATGTCCACAAGAGAAGAACCGAGGTGTCTTCCAGTGCCCAAGACATCGGACACTGTAGTATCGTGGTTTCAATGAATGATGGGGAGCCGTCGCCATTTTCCTTTATTATGTGAGTTTCCCATTGCCTTTCGTATAGCTAAACACTGAATCATATTAGTTCAATATGGCTTTGTTTAGAAAAAGGAACACTAGGCGCGCTACTCACATGACGTTTCAAATGACTGATTAATTAGAACACAGTGGCAAAATTCAGGAGTTTTAAAACTATTTTAAGGTTCTAAGCAATAAGTGATAATTACTTAAATTGTTTTACATTAGTATGATTTTATATAAATTTCCTTTAGATGTATTAAACGCATTTTGCGCTTTTAGAGGATCTTCTGAGAGCCCTGTTTTTAGTAAAATCGGGGGAATTAAATTTTCATTTATAATCTACTAAAAACGGAGAATAAATTAGTTAAACTTAATGTAGAAAAGTTAAAAATGGACATGAAGGCAAAACAAATTCCTTTTGTTTTCGGATAGTTTATCTAGGTATAATCTTGACAACTACAATGATACAACATACTGCTTAATGGTTTCATTTGTATCTCTTTCATTCTGTTAATTCTATCTCTATCGCAAAGAAACGATGGAATATTAGCATATTGTATATGGTACAGAACTGTAAATATCAAGTTTCTAAAAAAAATAATTAAACTGTTGTTTTGAATTAGCTTTGGATATCTTCCATTAGTGCGGTATAATAACGTAATATATCAGATTGCATTATTTAATGTTTACCTTTATTACTCCTCAACAACAATACGTTGTAAAAATGTCTGTTGATATTTAATGTGCACATTTTATTTTCACATAGTGTATGAGCTGCTTTAGGATAAAATTATACTTGAATTCAGCGAGGTTTCATAAAATAAAATATACCTTTCTCCAGATAAGGAGTATAATAAGTTTATTGAAGTTTTCTGGCTCAGTTTTTTTGTTGTTGTAGAAATAGGAGGTATCACTCAGAGTGGTTACTTAGGAAAATCCCGAATAGAAAACCTGGAACGTAAGGTAGCTGCGATCGTTAAGAAAAAGGCTGAAGAAAGAAAGAAAGACAAATATGAAAAAAAAATTCTGATATTCTTTCATCGAAACAGTTGTATTCCAAAATTATCTTTTTCTTCCACCAAACACGTATAGCACAGAGAAGCTGTGCGCGTGTACCAAACACTGATGCAGAATTTGGTGTACATCAAACTAAGCAAGGACACAAATATTCTATGCATTTTGCAATCTTTACAGACTTGCACAACATCTGCATTGAACCATTTTAAGTTTGTCCTCGCCAAACTTGTCTCGATTTGAAAATTGAAGTAGCAGGATCATAATTTTCCACAAATGATCCCTTACATGAATCAGAACGAGTTTTCAATGTCACGAGGGTACCAATACAGTCAAATTCGATTATAATAAACCAGCTTGACTCGTTTTTTCCTTCACTATCTAAAGCTATTATTTTCCCAAAAATATTAATCAGGTCGCATAGTTTGGCCTCCTCATTTTCTGTTTTGTGGAATTAATTTTGTTTGATTACACCTTGTGGAGGGGTAATTTTCAAAACTATGCCCACTATCATGCATAGGTCAGAGATTTTGAACATAACGCAGTTTTCGTGTGATTGATTTAATTTCTGATTGTGTCCATTGCACAGTTTTAGACAGAAGAGGCTGTAAGTTATACACAATAATCATGCGAATCATTTGATAGTGACAATTGGACGAGAGAACGTGCTCTATACTTTGCTGTGCCAAATCCAAGGATAACTGAAAATATTTTGTGTATAATTGCGTGTACCATGCTGACTGATGTTGTTGCTTTTTTACATCATGATATGCGTACATAAAGAACAAAGTATTGAAACACGCCCTGGGTAAGATGCATGTAAACCCGTTTGCACGACGTGAACGCGTCCCTTCACCCCTTTTTCCTTTTTATCTTGACACAGGTGGGATTGTTTGCAAAATATTTGTAATATGCTTCAACCATCCATAATCATTTCGATTTTTCTGAAATATAAAGTAGAGCGAGGTGAGTTAAATATTCGCAAACTGAAAAAAAGTTTCGTGTAATAGACTGACTTCTTTTTCGTACAATACCATATGGAATTTTCCATCGTCCTGACATAATGAAAATTGTACATGATACTAACACGCCATTAAATATGCTCACCATTCATAAAGAAAGATAAGGATATTTTTTCTTTCTCTCATATATGGACTAAAGTTTGGAGAATTATATTACCCAGTATTTCGTCATATCTGTGGAATTAATGCAGGTCTGCTATCCACTATGGCTTCTGTTATAAAACAATAATACAGGAAGATTTGAACTGCTTCTCTTGAGAAAGTCTGCCTAATTCTGACTCATTTTGATATTTTATATTCTGGTTATAACACCATTTCAAATCTGCAGAATGATACGAATCATACAATCAATTTTTACATAATATTTTTGAAACGTCGCTGTACAGTTGTAATTTGGTTACGTGGGAAAATAGCGTTCTAGCAACGTTGCTGTACAGTTGTAATTTGGTTACGTGGGAAAATAACGTTCTAGCAACGTTGCTGTACAGTTGTAATTTGGTTACGTGGGAAAACAACGTTCTAGCAACGTTGCTGTACAGTTGTAATTTGGTTACGTGGGAAAATAACGTTCTAACAACGTTGCTGTACAGTTGTAATTTGGTTACGTGGGAAAATAACGTTCTAACAACGTTGCTGTACAGTTGTAATTTGGTTACGTGGGAACATAACGTTCTAGCAACGTTGCTGTACAGTTGTAATTTGGCTACGTGGGAAAATAACGTTCTAGCAACGTTGCTGTACAGTTGTAATTTGGTTACGTGGGAAAATAACGTTCTAGCAACGTTGCTGTACAGTTGTAATTTGGTTACGTGGGAAAATAACGTTCTAGCAACGTTGCTGTACAGTTGTAATTTGGTTACGTGGGAAAATAACGTTCTAACAACGTTTCTAAAACGTTGTACATGAACATAATCTTAATTGTCCTCTGGTCCCAAAAATATAGAAAATTACAAATAGCACTTATATGCGTTTATTTTATTACAGTTATTACTATTCGGAATATCATTAAATTATGTTTTTACATAGAAGACTAATCCAATATCAAATATTACCCCACTTTACCGACAAAAAAAAATTAAAAAAAAAAAAAAAAAAAAATTGTGAAGAATTTTACAAGAAAAACTGGACAAAACAAACTTTAGTAGAAAGGTCTTTGGCGCCTGTGAAAATAAGACCAAACCCTCGGTCGATGTGGCTTGCTGGCTGGGTTGAGAATTAGTATAATCTGACGGAGCATTCATATATGTACTCTTTATTTGAGCGTACTTGAATTTCCTGTATTTTACACTGATGAACTGATACACATGACCTCTCTTACTCACAATCGCCAAGAAATGAAATATGAACAGTTTTGGCCAAGTTATATTTGGAACATATGTTTGACTCTTGCCTGAGGATGAGTTATTTGTATATAAATTGAGAACAACTCCAATGTCTATAGATCGGCCTTATCAAAAATAGCAGATTAAATATACACAGAGCAGATCAAATAAATCACCCTGATTAGGAAAGTGTTTAAAACCAGGCATGCAAAAATCAATAAAAAATAAATGTAAAAGATACAGAACCATGGGTTGATGGGGTTTCCTGTCTGAATTAAGAGTTAGCATAATCTGACAAAGAATTGATGTAAGTACTCGATTATTCAAATCCCCTTGACTTTCATGCTTTTTACACTGATTTTACACTGATCAAATGACAAACATGACCTCTGTCACTCACAATCATGGATAATTAAAATAGGTAGACTAAATTCGGACAAGTTGCATTTGGAACATATGTTCGACTCTTACCTAAGGATAATGTATTTCTATATAAATTGACACCGAGCGAATTGTCTATAGGATAATGTATTTCTATATAAATTGACACCGACCGAATTGTCTATAGGATAATGTATTTCTATATAAATTGACACCGACCGAATTGTCTATACGATAATGTATTTCTATATAAATTGACACCGACCGAATTGTCTATACGATAATGTATTTCTATATAAATTGACACCGACCGAATTGTCTATAGGATAATGTATTTCTATATAAATTGACACCGACCGAATTGTCTATAGGATAATGTATTTCTATATAAATTGACACCGACCGAATTGTCTATAGGATAATGTATTTCTATATAAATTGACACCGACCGAATTGTCTAAACGACTGACCTCAATGTAAAGAGCAGACCAAATATTAACTGCGATCGCAATAAACTGCTGTGAATGGGAACAGTTTTAAAACAAGGCATGCAAGCAACAACGATAAAAAATGCGATAATTTTGCGTTGTGCGGCTGACGAAGAAGGGCTGCGTTAAAGTAACTATACATAAGCAATAAACCTGACTTGGAAGTCACATGTACAATTTGAAAAGGCATGGAAAAAAAAAAAAAAAAAAAAAAGGCAAATTGCATGGTGGAGCGAACGCAAAAAAAAAAAAAAAAAAAAAAGGCTGACACAGACATTATATGTACGCAATGCGCGGTGAACACAGAACTATCACGGAGCGTAAATCAAAATCTGCAATATAAAAGGTGTCCCTCCGTACGAGTCGTAATTGGTACAATTTTGACATGACTACCCCCAATTGGATATATATATATATGTATATCTATATCTATATATATCTATATATATATATGTGTGTGTGTGTGTGTGTCTGTTATACAATTTTGTTGGTCTGGCAGCAGCGCAGAATAGACATGTATTGTACCCGTTTTAAGACCGTTTTTTTTATTACTTCTTTCTTTCTGTCATTTTATAACTCCTGTGTGTGAATCACCCCTGTCACTGAAACATTTAGTAATACAGAATTTCTCTTGGATTTTGTGTTCAGTGTTTGTATTGTGGATGTAAGTTGCATTGAATTTCTCCGTTATCATATATATATATATATATATATATATATATATATATATATATATATATATATATATATATATGTATGTATATATATATATATATATATATATATATATATCGAAAACATGTACAATGAAATGCAATGTTAAACATTTAAATACATAATTATATATATATATATATATATATATATATATATATATAATTCTAGTTAAATAAATCGAACTGGACAAATATGTACATAAAAGTTATTGTTTATGTTTACATTAAACAAATGCCTCACACACACACACACTGACACATACACACAGACACACAGACACACAGACACACACATATATATATATATATATATATATATATATATATATATATATATATATATATATATATATATATACATTTATCACGGGTAGAAGGTAACAATCAAGATGCCAAAAGCTCCATCTGAGAATCATATAAAAAAATACATATACAAGACAGTAAGTACAGATACAAGCAAAAGTATTTAAAAAGCGAATTTGTTTCATGGATTTTTAAGTCAGTCCACCTATGATCTGCTGACTTTGTACTCATGCCTCATCCATTACATTTCTGAAGTGATAATCAATAATTTCTTAGAATATGTACTGTCCTCCTGCCCTCTGTCTATTCACTGAATCTCTTCCCCCACCAACACACACACCAAAGGATTTTTTAATTCACAGTCTAGGAGTGGATAAAAAGCTTGCTTGCTGCAGAATAAACGTGAACTTGATGACATATTTTAGTGGCTACTCTAACAATACAGGTGTTCTTGCTCTATCCCACGTTTGATATGGCTGCCATAAACCTTCAATGTCTGCGGCACCACATGATAGCTAGAGCCACAACGTCACTATGGTGTCAAAGTTTCCAACCGTATTTTGTGATATCTAACACACCATTGAACGTATTGCGCCTAGTTACTGATTCAAAATTGGCGGCAGCAACAACAGAGACATTTGTCGGAAATTTGATACCAATAGGACTTCATGACTCTACCTTTGTCGTAGACCCATGAAAAATATCTTCTTCAGATTTTTCTTTTCGACAAATTTCATAAAAAAATTGTTGCAATCGGCCTTAAAGTCATGCGTCTGAGGCTTTAAGGACACTTTTGTTTTGGTATTACTGTTGCAAATATTAGTGTTAACAAATTTCAGTTTGCAAAGTAAAACATCATTTAATGTCCTCAAATATTCAAAATATATGACTGTTAATATTAGCCTGAACGTTTATTCAATAGGAAAACTGTTTACATTCACATATGTTGAAGAATATGGTGCTTTAAAAAAAGATACTACAGCACTGGTGGGAGAATGTGGGAATTTGGTCTGAGCAGCAATTTCCACGCATTCATAATATCACAACACTGGCAAAAGACCCACTATTGTTCCAACGGCTTGCAAATGCTGGAGCTCGCAGACGCAATAGTGTGTTTGCAAATGTCGTCATGTTGGGTTCCCAATCTTTGCAAAGACGTTCAACGTGCAGTACTGCATGTTTATGAGAGAGAAAATGGAATTTAAAAAATAGAATCGTATCCTTTACAATTCATTCAACACGATTAAAGCAGAAATTAGGGTTGTATACATTTTCCCAGATTCACCCATTTCTGCTGCAAGTCCGTACAAAGCCATAACATTTGAAAACGGTGTTAAGAACCTCAAGTGCCTGCCAGTGCGTTGACGATATGGTTGCATTAGGCACTGCTTGTTTCCATTTAGACCATATATTGTCTGTACGAGGGTGATCGGGACGTTATCAGCTACCTCCTGTGCAATAGAAAAAAAAATATATATATATACTAGACTCAATCTGACGTCGACACAGAAGGTAACAGAAAGTTTCAATGTAATTTAAAAGTAACCTCTTCTATAGTGGTATTAATTTACTAGCTAGTGTATTACATGTCTTTGCTTATATGGTATAGGTTGAATATACATATTACATCATTGTTTGATTACTATAGCAGGGTACAATATTTGATAGCGCATTGCCATTAAGCCACAAAAATTTAACCCATTGTGCCGCATATCATTTGAAGTCAATGTGGCTCATATAGAGCCAAATATTAAAAACTATTTTCAAAACTCAAGTTTTAGTATAAAGTGTATTTCGAAGTATTTTACAATCACTTATAAGTTGGAAAACATCTATTCATATTTACTGAAAGGAACTGATGGGACATATTAATTTAAATATGAAAAACTAAATAAAAACAAGAATACAATGGCTAATTAACGGAACTGAGAGTAACGCATGACTGGATTTATAGACAGATAAACAACGAGGAATGTATTGCATCCAGTATTTTGAAGAACAAAACAATAGAGAATATTATATGAATATAGAATTTACATTTCAATTCATTTAAAGTGTATGTTTTCTAGTTTTATTTAGTCATAAAGAGGTATGGATTGCTATCTTGTTATATTGGTTATGTAAAGTCTTACGTGGTCATCTTGATGCTGTCGAGACAATGAAGATATTGGCTTTTGTAATTTAAACAGCAGATTATTTTGCCTTCGCACGAAATGTTCATATATTCCTAGGGATCAAGGAATATGAATTTAATATATATATATATATATATATATATATATATATATATATATATATATACATGTCTGTGTGTGTGTGTCTGTGTCTTTCAAAGGGACTTCCTATACCACGAAAGAACTTCGACAGATTCTCTGACTTGCTGCACCGTGATCTGTCAGTTTTATTTCCTCTTTCCTCTATAATTATTCCTTTTAGCAAAAACGATTTCTGAAAGGTCCGGTGCATTTGGAGGAAAGATTGTTTATATATATATATATATATATATATATATATATATATATATATATATATATATATATATATATATATATATATATATATATATATATATTGTTATGGCTCTAGAGGTAATGTAACAAGATAAAAGACACAAACAAGCTTACAAGATTAAAGAGACAAATTTAATTTCTTAAATATATAAAAGTATTAAAATAGTTCAACAAACAATCAAAGTGAAAGAATTAAAAATAACTTACAGTATAGAATATCATAAAAAGTCCTCAAATGTTTTAAAGTTCACTTTCGAAAGTTAATCCAAATAATCCGGATGTAGTATTCCGAATGAAAAGTCTGCACTGTGCTGACGTTGATAAGTTCTGAGTAAATCCAAATAATCCTTGTAAGTCTGGAATCTCACAACTATTAGAAATGTTCCCGATAATTCCACGGAACTGTATAATATTTCAGATGAAGAACAGTACTTATTCCTAAATGTACTGTATAAATAATAGATGAATCTCCAAATAAATATAGATATATCCCACACTGAACTGCAAATTCAAATATAACCTCTCTTCTCTATGTAACTGTAACAGAATAATTTATCACAGGATTACTTGCTATATATATACATAACAAGTGCGCAGAATCAAATTGAAAAACCCTTTCTCCGTCTTTAATAACATGGTATTACAAAATAATGCAACCCTCTACGAACCAATCAGGAACTAGGTTATGCGTCATAATGTTTACGTTCCCACGTTCTTAAGCTCTTAACCAGTAAACATCATGTTGATTCAGAATGGGAATGTGACCTTGCAATGTTAATTTCTAAAGGTACAGGAACTAGGTCGACATCTTTTTCGCGCGCAATTTGTCATGTGACCGTTTATCGATCGAAAGGTTGTCGTATGTATGCTCATATGGTAACCGCAGTTTAGACTAAGAACAGAGATCATAAACTAATAAATTAAATCATTATAAAAAAGGAAAAAGAGGTATGATTCCGTAACTATATATATATATATATATATATATATATATATATATATATATATATATATATACCCTCGGTATACCAGATTCCCCCCAAGATCGGAATATTTTTTTTTTTTTGGGGGGGGGGGGAGGAGCCCCGAGTTTTTGCTACTTTTATATAATTTTTTTCTTAGTAAACCGAAACTCCTCTATTACGAAAGCGAAACAAATTTCGAACTTCAATTTCAATTTTGGACCAAAAAAAAAAAATAATAAAAAAAATAACGCCTTAAAACCCTAAGTCACTTCAAACCGTAACTCACTTCAAACTTAAAAGTGTAATTTAGCTGCTAAATTCCTGACACACGCTGGGCCAGATTATTTACGGTTAGCAAGTACTAGAGTAGGCTTATCGGTGAGAAAATGTCCCACGGGTACATGAGTCTGAGACAATTCTTGACATGCATGCAGACACCTGATTGGGGCCGACAATAGGCTAATTCAAAGTCTTTGCACCATAAAAAGAGCCAGGTTTTAAGGTAAATTAATAATAATTAAGCGCTTGTATAAACCTCATTTAAGAAAGATTATATTCATCTGCTTATTATCTAATTGTGATTGATGATATTCGTTTGTATAAATGATCCATATAACGTTTTCTATTTGTCTTTGTTTGTTTTAATTAAATACCTGGGCTTTATTAAACAGGCATGCGCTATAATTTTAGATGCTTTGCCGACATAGACCGACACGACAGTATCCTAAAAGTCAGATTCACTGGATTGATTTTCAAAGGAGAAAAATCGTTACATGCATGTATTTAAGTAGCCATGATTGTCATTTGACTTCACTCACATGTTAAGATATCAGAACGACCAGCTAAGCGTCGTATTATTGAACCATCGTTACAGGAGAAAATTAGTCTGATCAATGAGTATGAATCTGTGCCAAAACCTACATTGAAGAAATGAGGAGAATAATTTGGCATAGAGACATTAGGCAAACAAAAATTTTTAAAAAATATGTTTCCGGTCGGCCGACTGTCCCTGTTTCTAACTGCCGACCCTAGCACTTTTTCCCCCATGGTAAAAAAAATGTAAAAAAAAATGTAAAAACAAAATAAAATTGGTTTATCCGTGGGACAAGGTCTATACTTGAGAATTTTTAAGTTTTCTTGTTGACTACTGCTATATATTGCTGTTATAGTGGGTTCAGGTTAGACAGAAGCCATTAGCCAGTAAACCTTAGTACAGAAGGACCTGGGAGTTCAGGTTAGACAAAAACGGATACTGTTTTATGGGTTGGCTCATTCGCGGGTCATGCATTTTTTAATGTTTTTACCTATTTAGTTTAGGGGGATGACTTATACGTGAACGGACTTTTACGCGAGTATATATGATATAATGTTTAAAAAAAATGAAAACCATACCTACCTACCCTAATTTTAAAAACCAGTGCAATAGGAAACACACATCTTTTTTATTTTGGCCTTATGAATTATGAGGGGTATTAAACATTATGGATAATCATTCATAATTTTAATGGACTTACAGGAAAGTTACAAAAGTATATCGTTCCCTAAATGTTTCTTTAGACGAGGACTGTATTTCTATGTGGAAGAAGCGTATTTATTCATGTGATTGGATGGAATTTTCGTAAGAAACGTGCATCGTTCAGGTATTTTTGCATGAAAAGTCAACCCATCCCTCCAACCCCCCCCCCCCAGCTTTCTTAATTGTGTGCACCCTTACACACATGCACATATGCTCTCTCTCTCTCTCTCTGTCAAATCACATAAGTGCTTATAAAAAGACATTTTTATATCTGTGAAACCCTCAGTAAACCGAAAATACTCACACAGAAAATTTAATTTGGTCCCAAAGATATTTGGTTTTTGACGAGTTTCGCTGTACACACACACAAACACACACACACACACACACACACACACACACACACACACACACACACACACACACATATATATATATATATATATATATATATATATATATATATATATATATATATATGTATGTAAAAGATGAGAAAGAGAATCATGTCTTATACCCACAAGAAGTGTGGACGTATAGATTATTTTTTCCTCTCAAATAAGTATTTGATACTGGTTACTTTTCCCTATCAGATCACACGTTCAGAAGTGACGGTGATCAAAACAGTGAATTCAGTGACGAAACAGTAAAAGGAGATACTAATTTTCATATTATTTTTTAAAAGGAGTTTTTTAAAAGAACAATTTATGTTTGGGGTCTTACATTTCGATTCCGCAAAAAAGAGCACCTTCGAAAAAATAATGTATGTAGCAATTTTCTGAAATTATTTCAATGAAGGAGAAATATAAATGAGTATGACCACAAAAAGTCTCTATTCTAGGGGCAGTAACGTTTCATGGGTTATAAGTGTTATTTAATTTTAGAGAATAGACGAATGACACATAAGAACGGTAAGTAAGTGTCACGGAATTGTGTATGCTTTATATCAATATATATATATATGTGATCGAAAATGTACTCGGGTTTCGTTGCCGCATACAGCGTTACCCGAGGGTGGTTTATTTTCCGGCTATAGTTATTTCGAAATACTGAGCGCGATTCAACCCATGCTGTAAGTGCAAATTGCCTGCAGTGAAAACCTAAGTAGCTCGAGCTCTCTAGCTGCGCATATTCATCACATCTAGGGTACTTATAGAGCAATACTCAATGTACAAATTACAATACGACTAGTCTTGTGGGAAGCTTACCACTTTAAGGGAGCAATCTTCAGCTGTAGAGGTATGTGAGATTTAAGATTGCATTCTTTGTTACTATTCGTTTTATATGACAGAATTGTTTCATATATTAGATGTTTTAGAATTTATTCTAAATTCTACAGAGAGTCAATACCTAGGTCATACAACGCCATGCTATGAGAAATACTATAGTCTGGTTCAAGTTGGCCATTTGTTATAACTGAACAGACAAATTGAATTTAATTACACGCTGCATGCATTGAATGATGAAATAATGTAATGTGTAACGAAACGAATTCATGTGCGCGCATGCGCAACATATATCAATGCAAAAGTACTTAACCGTGCCATATGTACTACACGGTTCAGTTGTTTCACTTTTAGCTGCCTTGTGTATGGTTTGGTGATGTGGAGTCACAGAACTCTGTGGGGTTTCTTGTGACGTATACGCTGCTGTCTGGTGACGTTGTGGCGGAAGAGAGTACTGGTGTTCTCATGTGGAATCAGGCCACAATTAATACTTCCGGTTCAGGACCCACGAATGTAGTCCGAGTCTATTTTTAGATCATTTTTTCCTCTCTCAATTTGGTGGTGATGTATGCATTAGATTTAGTCATTCTTAGTATTGATTTAAAGGAAATTGGTTATTGTTTAGAATATGAGCATTATAGTGTGGTTGTCTGTGTGTATTTTGGCGACAGTGCACAGTGAGTAATTAGGCATTGTTGCTGATCCGGAAGTGAAATCTGTGACTCATTGCACGTTGCTTTGTTTACAGTCCAGCCATTCATAAGAATGCCGGTTAACCTATGACAAGAACTTCAGCGTGAGTTCATCTTTGAAGATACTTTACAGCAACATATGATTTATTAGGATTTGGACAGTGGAAAGTTCAGTACTGAAAAACAAATGTAGAGACTATATAGGAAAATTAATTGTGGTCTTAGGCCATGTGAGGGACCTAGGTTTTGCGACCAGCGGGTCTGTGTTGGATGAGAAGGATCTCGAGAGACGCTTTCAACAGACTGAGAGGGGCGGGGCATGCGTGGTGAATCCTTGACCATTGACTAGAGCGGTTGGAACCGGAAATACACCTTGGTCGTCAACTGGGCGACACGATATATGTTCCATGTTTTCATTATTTCACTATTGCTATCTGAGAAAAATTTCATGCATTCACATTTCAATATCGCTATATGAGTGATAGATTCATAAATTCATGCGTACATATTCCAATATCGCTAAATGAGTGGTAAATTGATGAATTGATAGATTGATAAATTAATAAATTCGTGCATCCGTATTTCAAATATCGCTAAATGAGTAATATATTGATAAGTGCATAATAAATGCGTCCTTCTTGTGGATGAATGGTTAATGATGCATTCTTCGTAGTTGTATATAAATCACATACTTTGGTCACCCTTGGTGCTGAATAAGACCTTGTTTGTATTAGGGTGTAAATCACGTACATCTATTTGTTGATTGGTGATAGAACGTTATTCACGTTTGTTTAAATTCCATTCGCTAATTCATCTTTAATTTTTCTCGTTGAGTTACTTGTTGTTGATAGTTCCATGTTAGGGACTATATAATTTTCCTTATCTTTTTGTGACAATGGTGTCAGATTCATTCATCTTAAAAATTACATTTATAAATAAAGATCTCATTAACGCCAGTGCTTTCGGTGTCTTCACTAATCCAATCCCAACCCGGCTTCATCCTGTTACAGTAAGAATGGTTGAAGAGAAGAACCTAAAATTAAAAAGTGAACATAAGCGTTGTCACATATGTATGTATATATATATGTATGTATGTGCCAGTGAAATATTATCGTATTTTTTCACTCCAGTGAAATATCACAATATTTCCACTCAGAAAATCCAGTAATTCACGGCCTAGCATAATATATATATATATATATATATATATATATATATATATATATATATATTCTTTTCTTACCTTAATACCGGTATATTTCATCGTGTGGTACAAAAAACGTGATATTAACGAATGGCAAAGCCACGAGTTAAAATCTATCAATTTTGGTACCACAAGATGAAATATATCCAGTATTTACGTAGGAAAAGAAAATTTTCTCTTTATTATATACCAAACTTGCTACAGAATCGAAGCTTAGAAGATTAAACTCACTCTTTATCACAAGACCCCACCGCCCTATTCGTAAAATCACCTCACTCTCATAGGCTGATCATATAAACATCAGTGACTTAAGAGCGGTAGGATTGGGGTGACCTAATCTGTCGCAGTAAATGATATTTTTGATATTTTGTAGACTATTTGATCATATTTGACCGCAAAGCAAGTTCGATTCAGCAATGCATCACAGCGGGTTTATCGTTGTTGTCAATGAAGTAAGGGGAAATAACGCCATAGAGACGCAAACGGAGTCGATTCAAATTTCTTCAGCAAAAATTAATTTCCATGTCTGAAATATAATGCAGTTTCTATTTATTTGTTCTAGCTCACAAAGTGCTCGTTTTTGTTGCTGCAGTTATAATTTATGTATGCACACACAATTAAACGTCGCATGGCATGATGGGAAATCTTATATTTTCACATGTGCAAAATATAAGGATATATTTTTCACATGTGAAACTATAGGAATTAAAAAAAATTGAAAATTATTTCGCCAATAAGTTTCTATATTTCACACTTAAGTATATTATATATATATATATATATATATATATATATATATATATATATATATATATATATATATATATATTTCTATCTATCTATATATCTATATATATATCTATATATCTATATCTATATATATATATATATATATATATATATATATATATATCTATATATATATATATATATATTGGGTCGACATTCGGGTATGTCTGCTACACAAGAATGCCTATGCGACCAACTTTGTAGCGTCATTTTTGGTGATGTTTGCATGGTCAAGATGGTATAGGGGTTAGTGCTCTCAGGCCAGGCGATGGGAGCTGCAACTCGCGCATCCGGGTTTGAATCTCTGTAGAGTACAAATTAAAAATTCTCTAACCTGTATGATAATATTATTTATACATATTTAACAATTATGATAATGTTATCAAGCATTCTCTTGTAGAATCCAGGGATAGCACTTTCCGCTCTGTTTGGTGTATATTTGTAATTCTCTCTCTCTCTCTGTATACATCTTTCTTTTAGACAACAAATGATCGTGAAATTGAATAGATTACTTTACTATGAGTGTTGTAGTTAATAAAATCAATAGGGTACGTCTGAAATGGATCAGGTTAGCTTGTATAAGTATTTTGGTTAGTATAGTATTATGAGACAGAAAATAAAAATAACTTACTTGATTTGATCTAAAATTATTCACGAGATAACACGAGGCCCGCAGCAAGGATCTTTTGTGCAGGAACATTAAAGTAATAGCCGATTTTTTATGTAGACTAAGAAAATAGACAAACAACCGCATATTAAGATAGTATAATAAGTATAATATATGTTATGGAAAGCACATATTGATTATGTTTATGGACTAATAAGAGAAAATCAGAATTTACTATGTCTCAGATAGAAATTTAAGACTGTAAATGACAATTATCACAACAAATCCAGTTTTTTTTCTATCTTCTTTAAAGTTTGCTATGTGGTATATCTGACTCGATAGGGATATTTTTGGGGGGTCTCTTTAAATTATGGATGAAAATCAAGCTCTGCATATGGCTTTTGAGAATATTTCTGACCACACATCATCACACAAAGAAACCAGCTTTAGCAATCAACAATATTGCATATGGAAATTGTGTGTATATATGTATGTATGCATGTTATATATGTGGACATTCTGTGTATATACGCATGAATGTTGAAATTATGTGTATGTTTATACTTTTAAAAAAAGAATCGAAAGGAACGTTTTGAAACTTAATAGGTTGGTTTAGTATGAATGTTTTATTTATTACAATAGAACGGAGAGATTGGAATTTATTAGGTTAGTTTGCTATTATAGTTAAAGTCGTTTTCAGACAGAAAAAAAATCTTAGTTTTTGTATCAAGATTATTTAACAGATAAAGAAAGACCGTAAGCAACAATCTTTTGAACAGGAACATTAAGGAAGGAGCTATCTGATATTTTATTTATACCAGCAGAATTAAAAACTGTCAGGTTTCGGAAAAAGAGGAGAATAACCCGATTCTAAGATATTATAATCTACGTTCTAAAAAGTAGATATTCATGGATTAACCTCAGGAAATCAGATTTCACCTGATTTCAAATGAAAAGGCTAATTACCACAGCAAATCAAGTTTTTCGTATCAAGTTTGTTATTTGACATTTCTGGCACGATGAGGATATTATTCTTTGGTCTCCTAAGAGTATGTGGAAAATCAAGCTTTGCATAAATCTTTTGAGAATATGCCTGTACATCGTCAGTGAAAGAAGCCAGCATTTGAGACAGCAATATTGCATATGAAAACTGTAAAAGAAATGTACCACATTCACATTGCCTTGATTCATTCATTTTTTCCAAATAGCCTAGCCTTCTTGAGAAACATTTCCTATTTTACCTATAGAGCCTTCCTTTCTTGAGAGATATCAACTATGTTTAAAGAATGCTTGAATGATCTTCACTCATCAAGAATTTTATTGTAATATTGATGCACAATTATGATTCATCAAACAAGACTTTATTTTCAGACCAGTAAATAACAGAACATAATTTACGTAAATTCAGTAAAGAAGAACTAGTTCATGCAGACAATAATATAGTGGCTGACGCAAGGTAAACAGTGAGTGCATCCCTTAACTAAAGCATTACGGTTCTTTGAGAGAGAGAGAGAGAGAAAGAAAGAGAGAGAGAGGTAATTTAAGTCACAACTTAACATGTGTGGTTTTATTGATAGTGAATTAAAGTCAGAGATAGGATTTTTTTGTTATATGGTTAAAATACGTAACCTATATAATTTTAAACCATATGAAACATTCATTTCATCTTGAAACTGTTTTATCACAACATCAGGCATCGTAAGTAGTTTTTGCCTTTGACGATTATATGATGTATAAATAATTTAAAGGTGAAGGAAAAATTCCCTTATAAACATCATATTTTTACTTAATATTGACCATGCTTTTTAATATTGCATTTACTTGAATGTATTCCTTCAATTATACTTTACAAAGATATTTTTACAGCCCTCATACATTACAAGGTGATGTACCACGTTATTAAAGAAAACAACTCTGTGATATATAAATGTATCCTTTTTTAAATCAAAAGACATAGAAAAAACAAACAACCATTATTTCTTATGATATCAAGGTAGAGGTACTCTAATGATTTAATAACAAACAGAGATTGTATTTTCTTTAATCATTGTTTTTAAAATCTGATACGGAACTGTTATCATGGTCCACCCTTACAAGCCCGATTATTACTGGGAATAAATTTCAAGCTTTCAGTAACCTTGCAGTGACAGCAAGTATTAAAAGCATAGTTCATGCATCAGTCGTTACCTTGATTAGCCACTACAGCTGAGGCATAACATGAAAAATACGCTGCTTATAGTCAACTCATCTATTCCTGTTCTCAATTGACAGTTGACATGTTGTGTGTAAGTTATCACAATATACAATGCATATTCATTGATATGGAAAGTTTACCACTGAATAAACATATTTATTTCTACTTCCAACTGCAATACATCAATGTGGTCTCGGGCCAAGGGCAAAACATAACCTAAGCCAGTAAAATGTGAAATGTAGGCCACATTGACAGTTTTTTGTTGTAAGGGTGTGGTACTAGCAGAGACGCATAGAATCGTCTAGTTTGAAGATTCTAGTATTAACAGTAATTGACAAATATACTTCAACCACAAAATTTATCCCAAGCCCATGAAGCGTGAAATATGGATTGCACTGATCTACGTTTGTGATGAGGATGCAGTATTCATCAAGATGCATTCCCTCACCAATATTCGTAATTCTAGGTACAACAGTTAAGTATGTGGGGTGCAAAGAACTTGTTTGGTCATGAACTAAATGCAAAAACTTAACCTAAAACAATAAAACGTGAATGTATGTCCCCATGACCTTCTTTTCTTGTAAGGGTGTGGAACTAATAGAGATGCAGACAATCTTTCAGTTTAATTATTCTAGCATAAACAGAGCTTTAAAGGTAAAGTTAAAACACACAATTTAACAAAAATCAGTGAAGCATACAATATGGGTAACATTTACCTACATTTGAGATGAGGTTGTTATACTTATAAAGATGCATCCCCTTACCATATTTCATGATTGTATATATATATATATATATATATATATATATATATATAGATCAGTATGTATAAAGGGTGCAAGAAATCTATTTGGTTATGAGCAAGTTTAAACTAAGTCGGTATAATGTGAAATGTAGGACAGTGATCTTATTTTGTTGCAACGGTGTGTTACTAATAAAGATGCTTACATTAATTCTGGCGAGAAGTGAGGTTGAAAAAAAACCAACTTGAAAGACAAATTAAACGACATCACTGAAGCATAAAATGTGTCACAGTGACCTAGTTCTGTGATAAGTGTGTAGTAATTGCCATGATTCATACCCTCACCAAATTCCTGATTCCTCTTATAACTCTTTGTATACACTGTGCAAACAAAAGTGTACTAATGATCATGTATTTAAAAAGTTAGCTCTATTTGCCCGGTCGGCAGGGGGTACATGCTATGAAACCAGGCCAAACTGTTGACTACGACCTAGGATGAAAGAATGGTCTAGATGCAGCGAAGCTGTATGTATCTATATATATATATATATATATATATATATATATATATATATATATATATATACACACACACACACACACACATATATATATATATATATATATATATATATATATATATATATATCTCTGTGTGTGTATATATATATATATATATATATATATATATATATATATATATATATATACGTTTTTATATGTGTGGACAACAACACAGATGCCGTGGGTAGCATGATAGCTCGTCTACTTGGTAGAGGTGAGCTAATAAAATGGAGTAGAAATAACAAAACACGTATAGACTCAAAGCTTTTCAGACAGTGCCTTTTATATAATGCAGTCAACTTCATCAACCGAAACAAAAACAAGTAACAAAAACAAAAACCATTTGTTCTTTCTTTCTATTATTGTGGTAGAACATCATATATATCAGCCTGAACAATTCTCTTTCACATTCCTGTTGGATTTCGCTCTTCATTTGTGCACTTATGTACCATCTCATGTATAGTATATATGAACCAAATTAGATCTCTCAGTGTTTGTGTGTCACTGTCAGCAATATTAGTATAAAATGTGCGCCACTACTCGTGCTGGGTCATCATGGCAAACACTCATTACAAAATGATTCATACAACAGTGATATGATAAAAAAAATGTTTTTCGGGTACAATATTCATCTAGATATGATGAAATAATGCATTCATGTTTACCTTCTCACCTATCATACAACTACGATTCTACTTCAGTCACTTTCATTTCAATCAGCCTTAGCAAAACATGAATAATGCATGCTTTTGGTACAAAACATTTTGTCTGACACTTTGTCAATAAGCAAACACCTCATTCATATATATTTAACTTTCTTGTGCATATACAAGTAATTACCAACATGTATGATATGATACAATCTGCATGAATGAATCATATGGATATGAATAACTAAAAACTAAATTGACTATATAACAGGTACAAACTATCAAACTAAATCTCTCCCTTGATTATGACCAGATTTTGAACCGAGTCAACCTTTAATCTGTTGACTTTTAAACTGAGGCCATATCCTTTACATTCAATATCAAGATCATTGCAGCAGGTACATCTGGTACGTCCATGGTCAAACAAAAGTTTTATGCCATAAATGTATAGATTGACATTGTATAAGCTTATTTAGCATTAAGTCAGACTGCCTCAAAAGCAGATAAAAGCATAAGAGCACATTGTTATAGGAAAGGACGTACCAAAATAAAGCAAGCAAAGATGAAGATATAACTAAAACATTTCTGACTGTTTCTGTCATACAGAAAACTTGATGATAATGTTTATGAGATTTAATGTTTCAGAATTTGCAGCTGAAATGCGGAAGAGGATATCTATATTTGTATGTATATGGTATGACACTTAACTTTTTTTTTTAGGTCATTTGATTACTTGACACACAAAAACAAGCAAAATGATTTAAATAAAAAAATAAAAAAGTATCCCGGTCAGAGATGAATGTATGAAAACTAACAACAGTGCACATCTTTTCAATATTGCAGATACAGGCAAGACAGACTATTGTATATACAATTATACAGATGCATGACCTTCTATAATTAATTAGCCATCTATTTTACATGACCTTGCTTAAATAAACACTGAAGTTTAGTGTAGTTAGTAAAATGTGGTATACATGTGCATAGGCTCTGAGAAACATGTTTCAATTAGAATCAGATGCTTCTTCCCCATTATCTTACAAGATAAAGATGATTCATGATTTTGAAGTCATTTGTTCAAGCTTTAAGTAAACTACATACCAATTGTATGTTTATAAAATTGTTTCAGATAAAATATAATGGGACATGTATAATTTATTTGCCCGAAACAATTCGTGTCCATGTCAAACCTGATCAGCATCCTATAATGACCAACTTGACTTAACTATTCAAAATTGTTTTCCCATCACGCACATACGATCTCAACTATCTCCATTTATAGGATCACAGGACAATTGTTCTTTGGGTTGTTTTGTATTTCTAAGGAACACGTCATCGGGAAAAGCTGTCATGTTGATATCAAGCTAAACTACTCCCAAACAACTCTTTGCATAAGGTAATGGTAACTTACTCAATCAACATTTACATTTGCATTTATGGAACACATGTCTGAAATGTGAAATTATTCACAGATGAATGTTTTCGCACTCCGCTTCAATAAATTTGAGAGCCGTTTCTTCGTCGGAGACTGATGAATCTGATTCTTCTTCAGACCTGGATACTGCTAACTGGAGAGATGATGGGTTACTGGCTCCTTCTGGTCCCAATCTCTCAGGCATAGATATTTCAGCTGTGAAGAAGAGACAAGAAAAAGAGGTAAACTAATGAGGAGTAAGTCAGGAATTAGTCACATGTAAAGGAAACATGGATTATTATGATTGTTTTTTCCCCCTTCAAGTGGAAAGCTCATGAAAAGGAATACAACACCGAAGCAAGAAGTTGCTTGTTGTCTTTTTTCGAATGGGTTGGTATCAGAAGTATTCTTTTCATTGCAGTTCACTTGTATTGAAACAATTCATGGAAGACATGTACAATGTGTCTTGAAACTGAATGGCAACGTGATCGCCAGTAAAAGTTATATGAACAAAGAAGGAACTGTGATGTTAATGTTTGGTCTAGAAAACATCCATAGGTATAAATGAAATAAAACTAATCCATAGGTAAAAATGAAATAAAAACTAACCTGAGATGGTATCATCAAAACTATCCATCATTACAGTGCTACCTGTGTCAAACACCTTTGGGGTGGTCTCCTCATCTTGGTTTATGGAACCTGAGAATCAGAAGATAATGCATACTATTTTCCAAGGAAAAGTGGAGTATATCCAAAGTTCTTTTTTGGAGTGGAGTGAATTTTAAGCCTTACAAACTCCTTAATTTGAATGTTTTATCCTATACAACCTTATCCCGCACTTCGTATACCGCGTAAAATTAGCTTGTAAATGCTTAAAGGTTTGTATAAAAAGAACAATCTACTGCTATCATGAACTTTTATTATGAAGCCTAGTCACATAATAATCAAATATAACATTTTTCCTCGAATTTATTGAAGGTAATAAACTAATGAGTGTTTCTTATCCTTCACTGAATAGGTGATTGTCTCATTATTCATCGTCATTGATCCTTTCCTTTTTTATCGGCTATCATTTCGGTTCCAAGTACAATACTGAAGCTTCGCAGCTTTTTGCATTGAAATAATCGTGCATCATATAAATAATAACATTAATTCCTATTTTTGTAATTATGCAAACGTCTAAAATCCCATGAGTGAAGATTTTAATATGGGATTATGAAAATGGTGAGAGTAACTCCTCTTTTTGTCACATACAGAACATGCGCTTATTTTAAAGGAAAGGATTATGGAAACACACACACATATACATAAAATGGACAACTTAAAGACAAAATTATCACGAAAGAAATAATGGCATCCACACTACGTAAGCTGTTCGATGTGCAATCATTTGCCGTGAGAAGAATGACCGGGAATGGCAAAAGACAGCGGTATTTTATCCAAGCTTGACAAATTTTCCTATTTTTGCCTGGCTCTTTTTGCATTTGTAGTTGTAGAAACGTGCATTTCAAAGTCATAGATTGAAAACCTCATGTGGAATAATAAATAGTTAAGCATGTACACCAGTAAAGCTTTTAATGCTAAATATGTGTTTAAATTTTTAGCAAAATCATATTTATTCAAGCGTGATCCAGAGGAAATTTGCTCTTTGTCAAGCGATTGGAAAGTTTCTATTATGCGGGTAATTTGGGGAACAAACCTTTCAACGAACTTCAGACCTCATGACAAATTGTTCTTGATTTAATCGAGCCATTGCATTGTTCAGAACTACCTACATAATATTTCTAAATTTCAATATTGTATTATGCATTATATAGACAAACATACATCTGAAAATACCTTGTGCACTATTAATACCCATGAACAGGAACAGGAAAGATGCCTTATTTTATAAGATAGACCTTATTGCTAACTGTAAAGAGCCAGGATTAGAACCTTTTGCACGGATTACGTTGGAATGGCAATGTAAATTCGTCACTGATGATAATCACATTTACCATTGTTTTGAAGAAAAAAAAATACCTAACTAAAAGACGATGGATTGCATACTTGCCATATTCCCAGACAGTTTGGGTTTTTTTTGAGAAAAGTGTGTTTTGAGGTCCCAAGGGGGGTTAGTGCCATTTACCCTTACGCCACTGCAAATAAGATCACCACAAACATGGTCACAACCTCATAGACATTAAAATACAAAAATACACCAAGTTACAGTCTTTAAAATCCATTGGACAGTGGAATGTAGTTTTAATTACATGCAGTCTTTGCTGTTTTTAATAGTTCAGTAGTTGGTTTGATGGTAGGCCTAATGCAAGTGTCATTTGTGTTCACAAATATACCTACACTTTTCCTTCGCGAATGTGTATCCACATCTATGTAGACGCAAGCAATGGCCAAAGTCGCTAAAAGTGATAAATCCTGTAAGATGCCAATAAATATCCATTGCAAAACAATGAATCTGGCAATGAAAACATTCTAGGTTTGTGGTAGTCGGCCAAGTTGCTAAAGTCTTTGACCGCCGCTATTGTAATGTATTTTCGAGGTTAAAGTCACACCTACGGCATTGATGATTGAATTTATTCTCAGGCCGAAATAATGAAAAAAGGTACCAATTTATGCAAATATACAATTTGTCATTTGATTCATGATTTAATACTTTTAAAAGAAAATTAATTAAGAAAAGATGGGTATTTGTTATAATAAATGTTAGTAAATAATGAGTGAACACTAAAGTTAAATGAGAGCAAGATCCGGAACGGAAAATTCCATGGTGCAGTTCATTTCGTGTTAACCAGATATTCAAACACGTTAATGTTTTCACGAGTTACTTGATCGCATTATAAAACGTTTCTTACAATAATGTGAATGTTCAAGGAAAATATGAGAAAGTTAAGGTGGCAAAACTGTCAAAGCAAATAAGATTATCTCATTTTTGTAGCACTTCTAGTGTATTATGTACTACAATTTTCCTTTGTCCCTTTAAAATGTTAAGTACCCCAAATCAGGAGGGGGAGGGACACTGTCCCCTGATCTTTGGATCCTAGGTGCAACACTGCATTAGAGGTTGAATTGTGCTGTTGTTCATCCGAAATAACTTCAGACAAATTGGGTTGTTCCACTTAGCGTACTTTACCTATGCAAATTAGCCTAATGGGCTCTCCCTCAGCAGTGCTCAAAGGATTTGACACAACTCATCACCCTAGCTATTGTGAGCCAATTCAGTAAATTTCTGAAAGGTGTCTGTTTATTTCTGACCACCTTACCTTTTAATTGTCTCTAATACAGCTATAAAAACTGCCCCAAAAATAGTTGTATACGAGCTCTGACCAAGACTGTTTACTGTTGATACGTCCCACAGATTACGGGCATATATCACTGTGGTAAAAAAATTACATTTTTTTTTCTTTTTTTTTTTGTTCTTGCTAAGATTGCAGAAAATTGTGTTTTCCTAAACACGACCATCTCGGGGGGTTTGGGAGTCCAAAATCGTGTTTTTCGCGTGAAATGTTGTGTTATGGCATGTATGGGATTGAAATGATATCATGGAAAAAGTCACTTCTTAATGTCCACAAAAAAGACAAAAAAAAAAACTTCAATGAAAAACTTAAATATATTAACTCAATATGACCTGTTTTTCATTGAGATTCATATGTGAAAACATTCAAGCTTTTCCTTAAAAAATATTATGATGAAAACAAATCAGAAAGGCCACCTGTGTCAAACTCTTTTAGGTGAGTTTCCGCATCCGGATGTGCCGTATCTGTAAAAGAAAAAAAGAAAAAGTGCAAATGCATATTTTGAATTTTGAAAATAAAAACTGTAGATATTGTCCCAAGTATAAGTGACGATTATATATCCTACACTTGCTAAAAGTCGTAAGTGTTTCTTTATTAGAATGTTCTGCTTACACACATGTATTATGCTTTTAAAATCGACTGTCTTTCATGAAATATACAACCTGAATCATCTGAGATTATGCTGGAATAAACACCTTTATATAAAAGAGCAAATATCACGTACGTGCCAAGAATAGTTAAAATACATTTAGTTGCTATCATTATAATTAGTAAAATCATTTACTATAAGGCTGATTCTTAGAAAGAAAATACAAGAGAGAAGAAAGAGTGATGAACACTTCATATTCACAGTTTTAAAAAAATATCAAAGAAACTAATAAATGCAAAAATAGCTTTTTTTTCACCAATGGTTTTTAAAATATTTATTTGTACATATTTGAATCATATACTTCTTTTTGTCCACTAATAACTATAATTTATGCGTCGTTTGAATGCCTATATGAGCATACACCTTGGTTCTTTCATGTATTAGTTTCAAGTCAGTTGAACTGTGCACTTAATATTCATTTTGTAGTCATTAATATTTAAAACAGAAATGTTTAGGAAATTAATTTTTTGTTAAAAAGGACTATAAACACATCTTAAGCACAAAGATGACTTGATTTCTAATTATATCTAGGCATCAAATACTAAGCATTTAATATGATTCCCTATCTCATCTTAACCACAGCCTTGTGAAATAATGAAGAATACCATTTTAAGTTTTAACATATAACCATGCTCTAAACTGGCAAATTACAAACATTACTCAAGAACTAAAAAAAACAAAACAAATAAAACCCAACAACATATTCTGTTGATTTCTACTATTATTTATACTCTTTCTTCTTACAAGCTACATATTATTTTCTGAAAAAGATAATCATTCGAATTGTATTAGTGTAGACTGTTTTTAGTAGGATAATTGTACGTTGCTTATTTAGAACATTAATGAGAAAGAGAAATATTGTATTCATATTAATTATAAATAATTACTTAATTCTCTGTATATCATCTTTAAAAATGTTACATAATGTATTTTGAAACATCTTACTCCTTACATAACCAAGGACAATTAATGTTTGAGTTACCTGGGTAATGCTCTTTCAAGTGAGTTTCATCATCAGAGTTGAAGAAATCTGTAAAACAAAATGATAAAGCCAGAAGACTTCTTAGAAATAGCATCTTTATTATATGAGTGTAATTTTCCTTAATGCACATCTGGTAGAAATATTTCAAATTCAGGGTATTGTATTCAGAATGTAATTCTTAAAATTTTTTAATTTCTAAGGACGTGCATACAATTAGTTAGCATGGTTTCAGTGTTCAATTCACTAGTACATTTATACTAATTTCCGCATTAGTGGCATTTAATTGAAAAACCCTTTGGATGTATAATGTCTGCATTAGTCCTGCTGGTCAGTGGCATTTAATTGAAAAACCTTTTGGATGTTGCCAACAGATGAATACAACCAGATGTTTGTCACAGATTTGATCAACATATGCCATTTTATCCCAATATGCTTTCAAATAAATTCAGTTCAGAGAAGTAACTTCACTCAATTTAAAAGATTTCTTGGACAAACACCGTTTTAACTTTTGATCGTTCTCTTATTTAACACGAATTTGACTTTAGTGACAGTCTGTGCTTTAATTGATATTTTAATTGTCACCATAAGAGTTTTCAGTTAAAGATCAATATAGTTTTCCTATGCGGTTAATCATTGGTGTTGGTACATAATTTCACATTTGTACTGGCATGTAATATAAATTCCAAACAAATAATGGTGTTTTCAAGATTGAAGTTTCTAATCGATCAATCTTCTTCAAATGTGGCATCTGGATATAGAATAACCAAAATCCGATAATAGCATCATTTCATAATGTCAGTTTTTGTGAACAGATTGGGTTATGCTTCTAGGGCTTTTCCCATCCTGTAATATCTATATTTCTTTAGATCTGAATGAAATTGGAATATGTTCATGCATAATATAGCTCTACGTTTCCGTATATACTGTTATACCCTCTGTCTTAGATGATTTAATTTTGAAACAGTTAACCTTTGTATATATTTGTACTTATTTATCATACATTGGATTTTCACAAAATTGTATGTCCTTCAATTTCATTGTTCAAACAAGTTAGATTACATGCACAAATGTCCCTTGCAGGATATATATAATGGATAAAGCATGAATTATTTTATCTGAAAAAGGTTCAAGAAATGTAATAGTTTCATAATGTTCGAAATCACTAGGAAAAGTAACTAAATTGATCTATGGGCTGTATTAAATATCGTGAAAGTGATTTCCACGTAATTCTCATGCGATATTTCAAAAGCAATTCCCAAGCGATATTTCAAAAGATAAATCAGAAATCACTCAATATGCGTTATGTTAAGAATTATAATCGTTGAATACTTCTTATATAATAACAAATATTATATATTTATGGTGACTGTAGGCGACTTATATGCAGATTATTCATCCTCCAACTCACATTATGTGCAGTTGAAATTCCTCAAATGATCATGGGCAGCCACATTTGAAAAATATTACTTCTGCATCAATCTTTTGCTATTTATAAAGCATTAGTGCACGATGGAAGGTAAATCAAATTATATTATTCAATTCAATCCAATACTGAAGAAATCGTAAATAAATAGCAAGAAGGCAGTCACTTGTGTTGCAGATAACTGTTTGTCAGAAATTTAAAATTTAGCAGAGGATATATAGGTTTTTTAAAATTTAAATCTGTGGCAAAGTGCAGAAAAAGAGGACGTGCTTAGTGTATAGGAATCCATCTGCCCACAAACTTTTCAAATGCCCAAGAGACAAGTCGGAGGAAAACTTAACTGCCTACAACCCACCTTTAATATATATATATATATATCTTTTTTTTTTTAAAGTTATTTTGTTTCCACATTGATGCCGGAAGACTAAGAATCACGAGTTTAAACAAGGCAATTATTTCTTATTCTATATCATTGTAATTCTTAAAAATATGTATTTTTTACATTATTATTACTTTTCTGTTTTAATTTTTTACTCTTTAATTGTATGTGTATAGCAGTGTATAGCACCTGCCACTTCCTAGCCTCTTTATTACTTCTGTATATTACAGTAAAGTGTCCTAAATTTAAAATGAATCTGTCAGAGTAATTTACAATTATTAAATATAATTTACAGAATATATTTTTTACAACATCCCCCTTTGTAGGCATTGTTAATTCAAACTGGATCTGACACTCTTCTTAGCCATAATAGCATTGGCACATTGAGAGGTATCATTATCTATATTTTGTATCACCATTTACCTTTAATTTATACATGTATATCTACGTGTAACTTAAAAAAGTATTAAAATTGATTTGATTACATGTAAGCCGCAGATCTGAAACTTACAGAATTGCAGTAAATTATATTTACTGACATTATGAAATAAAGACCATGGAATGTTTTTAGCACTTGGGAGGCTTTTTTTCAAATAAAAAGAAAGAAGTTGGAATGTGTTCAGCAATGTATTCAGAGAACAAACATGCTCATGCCAATATGGTAAAATAAAAAAAAAAAAAAAAGATGTACCATTAAATTTGTAGGTCAGTTCAGGACCATAATCTAGAATTTTCAAGGAAGCAATAGGCGAACATTTATCTTGACATAGATCTTATGAGTCTATAATCATAAAAAAATACACAATGTGTGATGCAAAAATAATCTTTTAAGTCAACAAGCCATTACTTAGTCACATTTTCACATAAAATCTTAAAATAAAACTCGATCTAGTTCTCCTTGATGCTCAACTCACACCAATTTTAATTGCAATCACGAAGTTCTTTGCAAATGAGCTAACATTAAATTTATGCTGCATGGAACAGATATGGACAACACTATGTGCTCCCTTTTTAATGTGGACTAACTAGACATCATAAGAAGTCTTCTGGTGAAAATCCTCTGTTGATATGACTTTCTGTTCAGAAGAGGTAGTTCAACAACATTTTCAAGGTAGCTGCAATGTGGCCATACTGGAGATCAGATCGGCATCATTTTCATTTAGGTCCAACATGAGATCATAAAAAGTCTTCTGATGAAAACCCTATGTCAAGAGGACATTTTGTTTGGGAGGAGTAGTGATAAAAAGATTTAAAGTTTGCTGGCATATTTGAGGTTAGATCAACACCATTTTCATTGAGAACCAACCATATTACATAATTAGACCTCTGGTGAAAGCCCCATGTCGATAGGACTTTCCATTTATGAGTTGTGATAACAAGATTTTCAAGACAGCTGTCTTGGTGGTCACATTGGATGTCAGAGCTGCACAATTTTCATTTATGACTTTCCATCTAGGAAGAGTAGAGATAAAATAGTTTCAAGATGACCAGTGTGGCGGCTATATTGGAAGTCAGACTAGCATCATTTTCATTTAGAACCAACCAGACCTCATAAGAAGTCTTCTGGTGAAAGACAGATGACTTTCCATTCAAGAAGAGTAGCAATAACAAGATTCCATGATTACTGCTGTGGTGGCCATATTGGCAGTCAGATCAGCATCATTTTCATTTAGGACCAACTAGACATCATAAGAAGTCTTTTAGTGAAAATCCGTCTGATACGATCAACCATTCTGCAGGAGTTACGATAATATGATTTTCAGGATGGCCACCGGGGTGGCAATACTGGATGTCCAAGCGGCACCATTTTCATTTAGGACCAATTATACATTATAAGAGGTCTACTGGTGTAAGCCCATACTAATGACTTTCCCTTGATAAGAATAGCTGCCATGGTGGCCATATTGGACATCAAATAGGTAGCATTTTTATTTAGGACCAACTAGACATCATAAAAAGTCTTTTAGTGAAAACTGTATGTTGATATACCCATACATTGAGGAGTAACATTAAAGAAATTATCAAGATAGCCACTGTGGTGACCATAATGAATCTCCAAGCAGCACCAGTTTCATTGAGAACCAACTTTACATTGGGATGAATGTGTGTGTCAAGTTTCATGACAATCCTCCAAGAAGTTTGGAAGGAGTAGCGATTTGTGCTAACAGACAGAAGGACAATGGAAAACAAGCCATCCCATAAGCTCTTCTGGTCTATGACAAGCAGAACTAAAAATCAAGATCTCGATAGAAGTCAACGACTATAGTTATTTGATGCCACAAATAATGCACAGATCCAAACATTTTTGTGCAAAACTATAAAAGCCAATAGTAATTTATCCGATGGCTGCACTGTATTAAATGCTTGTTTGTGAACAAGAGTGCCATGAAAGATATATTATATGCCTGACTGGTACTTCATTGTCCTGTATGTAGGCACTACTAGGGTATGGTTAACTCTAGACATTTTTGACCAATGGGTCTGAATGACTTTGACCATCATCTTTTAGCCCTACTATCAATGGGTTCCCTTCTTGCCTAAATGCAAACCATGTGTAAATTTTATAAAAAAGAAGCTGGTGTGAAAAAAGAACATGCTACATTTATTTGTGTCGCTATGATCTAACTCTGCAGCACATTTCTGTCTAATATCAGTGATCCTTATCATATTTCCTTCCCATATCAGCAAAATACTATGTAAAGTTTGGTACTGGGATTTGGTATGTAATTATGGTTATTTTTTTAAAAAACTTTTTTCCTAGATTGTATCATTGACCTTGACCTTGGAATATTCAACCCCAAACAAAATAGGTTTCTTTGTTTGGCCAATACGCAAGCCATCCATACAATTTATTTCAGGTATGCCGTCTAGAACTAAACTTACTGTGCAGAGACCATTTGTTTATTATTAGATTTTCTGTGACCATGACCTTAGACCCCAAATCTATGTTTCCCTCTTACCCTAAGTGCAAATATTTGTTATTATAGTTAAAATTTACCACATTTGAAAAAAAATAAGAAACTATGGATATTAATAACTCTCATAAATGTATTTATTTGTTCAATTTTTTTAGCTGCAGCTCCCTAATATTTTCTTTATTGAAAATAGTTTCACAAATTTCATTTAATACTGGTAACCCATGATACATGATAGTAAACGGGCCAAGTGGGCCTGAGATTGCTCTCATGTTTGACATCTGCCTGATAACCAAAGCTACTGGTGCAATAATCTGGGTCACTAGGATGTTTTCTGTTGAAATTTCTTTCAGTGCTGTTCAAGGTTTCTTTAGCTTTTGTATTTTGTTAATCCTTATTTAATGGCACATGGCATAGTTTGTCCAGTATCGAAAGGCCCCTTCACCAGGATGATGTGTGTCAAAGTTGGTCAAATTCTGTTCAGCAGGTTTTTCAGATAAGGCTGTGAAAATGCTTTCTACTTATATTAATGGAAGCCATATCTGATTGTGGAACATTATCATTTATTAAAAAAATTTGAATGGTGTTGAAACTAAGACATTCAGTCAAATTTAATCAAAGTCTGTTACATGTTTTTTTTTAGAAAAAGTCATTAAAGGTTTTGCAATTTTAGTATCAGCAGCCGTTTTTGATAGCCGACTGGCATAATTTTTATAAATCTAAATGACCTTCATACCAGAATGCTGTATGTAAAATGTGGTCAAATTCTTATGAGTGGTGTTTGAAAGTAGAGTCATTTAAATAATTCTCTATTTTCAGTAATGATGGCTGTATTTGATGGTGAATCGGTATCGTCTGTGCAATTTTTGAAGTCGTTATTGCCAGAATGCTTTCTGTCAAATTGGTCATTTTCTTCTGAGCAGTTTCTGAGAGAAAGTCATTTAAAGTTTTTTTTCTTTTCTTTCATTTTATGTAACAAAAGTCATATTTGGTGGTGGAATGGTATCACTTTAGCAGATTTGATAACCCTTTATGTCAGGATGTTTTCAGTAAATTTTGGTCAGATCTGTTGAGAAGTTTTTCAGAAGAAGTTGTTTCAATGTTTTTCTAAGTTTGGCAACAGCCCATGCCATATTTGATGGTGGATTGGCATCATCTGTATAAACTTAAAAGGTCTTCATTCCATAATGCTTTCTCTCAAGTTTAGTCAAATTCTATTCAATAGTTTTAGAGAAAAAATTGTTTAAAGGTTTGTTTGTTTTTGGTAACACTTAATTCATAAAATATTTAATCAGGAAATTTAAGCAATTTTCAAAAACTTTTTCAAAAATGTAATTTTCAAGCATTACAATTAGCTGCATCTTACCTTAAAATTAATGGGTATCGTTTAAGTATATGAGAAGAGAATGGGTATGGTTTGAGTATATGAGAAGAGAATGGGGATTGGAAGTTTATGTATGCATTGGGTTATCCTTCTCTCATTGGTCTTTTCCAGCTAATAATTGTAGATACACTCAGATAACACATCCCATGTTGATGTTAACTTCTGATCCACAGTCTCTTGTCTGAGACAATGCATCATTTTCACCATATGGCATTTACAAATAAAAGTTGACGAATTAGTTCAATGCAGGAGCAAAGTTTTCACGCCAGAATGCTTTCTCTCAATAATCATCAAATGCCGCTCAACGCTTTGGTAGAATTTGTATAAATAATGTTTGTCATATTTCATAGTGGACCCGCATCAGATGTACAAACTTGAAAGCTTTTATGCCATTCATACGTGGTCGATTTTGTTAAGCGGTTTTTGAGAAGAAATTGTTTCATGGTTTACCTATTTTGAGTAATAGCAGCAATATCTGATAGCATATTGATACAAATTTGAAAGGTCATCATGCCAGGAATTATTCCCTCAAGTTTGTTCAACTTCTATGACGTAGCTTTGGAGAAGAAATGGTTAAATGTCTTTCTACTTTTCATAATAGTGGCTATGTATGTTGGTGAATCTGCATTTTTTTTATAATTTAAAAGGTCTTCATGCAATAATGCTTTCTTTCAAGTTTGGTCAAAATCTATTCAGTGGTTTTATAGATGTCACTTAAAGGTTTGCTCTTTTTAATAACGGCTGTCATATCTGATGGTGGATTGGCATCATTTGCACAAACTTTAAAGGTTTTTATGCCAGGATACTAAGTTTTGGAGAAGTTAGTTTTCTATTTTTATTAATGGTGGTCGCATTTAACGGTGGATTAGTACCTGTTGCACGAAGCTGAAAGGTCTTCCTGCCAGGATGCTTTCTGTGATGTTTGGTCAAACTCACTTAGTAGTTTTCATGAAGAAGTCGTTTAAAGGTTTTATATTTTCAGTAATGGCCATGGTTCTATTTCTAGTATCAGTGGTCATATCTGAAGGCATATCAACATCATTTACAAAAACTTCAAAGGTCTGAATGCCTGAATGCTTTCTGTCAAATTTGATAAAAATTCTGTTCAGCGTTTACTGAGAACAAGTTGTTTAAATCTGCATTTTATTTTAAGCACTGGCAGATATATTTGATGACAGATCGGCATAAAATGTAAAACATTTAAAGCCCTGTGTGCAAGTATTCTCTTTGCCAAATTTGGTAAAAACTGGTCCAGCATTTTCCTTTTTGTTTTTATTAAACGGAAGTATAAAATAGTGATTATTGATGGATGAACGATAATATGAATACAAGGCAATACCATCAGCTAAATAAAAAACAAAATTAAGAATTTTTTGGGCTAACATGATACGGAATGATGAACTGATGACAATGTGCAATGCAAGGCCTCTATCAGAAGAGCTTTAAAAATGCAGATGGAGATGGGTTGGACATGTCTTAAGGATGAATCCAGACAGTCTGCCCAAGACGGCATTGAAATGGACACCATAGGGGAAGAGGGGAAGATGACGCCCGAACGAGACATGGAGACACTGCATGGAAAAGCACTCTGACAGATCAGTCTGACATGGACAACAGCAGGTCACCAAGCAGCAGACTGCCAGGGTTGGAGAAGACTTGTGGATGCCTCAAGCAACACCTGTGGGCACGACAAGAACTTAGAGAAATTAAATTTAGCCTTTCAGCCAGATGAGCTACTCTTACTACCACTACTGCTACATAAATATCATTATCATTATTATTATTATTAGTAGTAGTAGTAGTAGTATTACAGTATTATTATTATTATAAATAGTAGTAGTAGCCGCAGTAGTAGTAGCAGAATGCTACAATATACCTGTCTGTTCAAGAAAATGGTCCCTACACGCATACTTGCCATATTCCCAGACAGTGTTGGGAGTTTTTTGAGACTCAAAAAGTGTGTTTTGAGGTCCCAAGGTGGGTCAGTGCGCGTGACCCCCAAAAGCGACGTCATCCAAATGAGAATAAGCTATCTTTTCAAATCAGCCTATAGCAAATGACTGGAAATTCAAATCTGAATAAAAGAAAATACCATCTGTTTTCTCTGAAGCATTTAATATACTTACAAAAAAAAAAAAAAAAAAAAGGCAGACTTAGTATTGTCAAATAACATCCCCACAAACATGGTCACAACTTCACAGACATTAAATACAAAAATACAGTAACTGTCTTTAAAATCAAAGGACAGTGCAATTTAGTTTTACTTACATGCAGTCTATGCTGGTTTCAATATTTCAGTAGTTAGTTTGACGGTAATGCAAGTGTCATTTGTGTTCACAAATATGCCTACACTTTTCCATCACGAATGTGCATCCACGTCTAAGTTGGCGCAAGCAATGGCCAAAGTCGCTAAAAGTGATAAAACCTGTAAGATGGCAATGAATATCTATTTCAAAACAAATAATTGGCAATGAAAACGTTCAAGGGTGGTAGTCGGCCGAGTAGCTCAAGTCTTTGACCGCCGCTAGGTCACACCTACGGTAGTGAATATTTAATTTATTCTCCGGCTGAATTAATGAAAAAGGTACTATTTTATGCAAATACACAATTTGTCATTTGATTAATGATTTAATACTTTTAAATTATTAAAATTCCATGGTGTAGTTCACTTCAGACAAATTGGGTTGTTCCACTTAGTGCACTTTACCTATGCAAATTAGCCTAATGGGCTGTCCCTCGGCAGTGCTCAAAGGATTTGACACGACACATCACACAAGCTATTGTGAGTCAATTAAGTAAATCCTGAAAGGTATGTTTTTCTCTGACCACCTTACCTTTTAATTGTCTTTAAAACACCTCTATAAACTATCCCGAGGATAGTTTTACATGAGCTCCAAGCAAGACTGTTTACTGTTTATACATACCACAGATTACGGGCATATATCAAGAAATGTACATTTATTTTCTGTATTTTTATTTTATTTTTTTTCGTGGGAAAAATATTTTTTTCGCTAAGATTGCTGAAAATCGTTTTTTTCGAAACACGACCGTGTCTGGGGGTTTGGGAGTCCAAAATCGTGTTTTTCGCGTGACACGTCGTGTTATGGCATGTATGTACATGTAACCTTAAACAGTATAGGTGGATCATTTTAAGGAGCTGATTGGAGAGTATTGCATATTGTATAACATTACATAGTCAAACAGGTGTGATGCCTTGTTAACTGAGGGATGGGGAAAGTTTTACATAGATAAGACTCGTACATGCCATTAGCTTTATTTACATTTTAGTTTGCTAGAGTATACATGCAAAGTAGTGTAGACAATTTTATTTTCTGCATATTGTTGACCAGTATATCCTAAGTTGAGGATTCTTTTTACAAGGTAAATTACTAATGTAATAAAATTCTTGTTATGAATAGGGAAATAACTAAAAACAATAAATTTGCAAGAAATCTTTTACAGAAGGTGAATTCTTGCATTGAATAATGTTTTTAAGAGGCATATAACCATTTAAAAATGTATTACCTTTAAGACTCCTAAAATATGAAGTATATGTGTGATTCACCCTTCTAGGTTACCCACTGCCTACCCACTTGCCTATCTATCTATCGTAAATTAATAAGTAAACTAAACATAAGCACAAGTTTACAACCAGACATTTGCAAAAGTGGGGACTCTCTAGATTAACGTTGTGACTTTTAGAAAATGGCAGTGAACTCTCGAGACCTGGAGTTGAGAGTCCTGGATTCCTAATACAAACATACTGCTGAAATCTCTGTTTGATGGTGAATAATATGTACAAACATCCAAGGCCTTCACACCACAATGCTTTCTGTGAAATTTCGTCAATTTCTGCAAGGCAGTTTCTGAGAAGTCATCGTAAAAAATTTCTATTTAGTAACGGCATCATTTGCATAAATTAGAAAGCCATTTATGCCAACATGTTTTCTGTCAAGTTTGGTAAAATTCTTAGAGACATTTATTTTATATAATATGTATTTTAACAGTTGTTCTATTTTTAGTAATGGCAGCTATATTTGATGGTATATCAGGCATCATTTGCTTAAAATTGAATGTTCTCTATGGAATGATGCTTTCTGTGGCCAAATAATGTTCAGTTTTTTTTTAGAAGAGGTTGCTTAAAGATTTGTCCATTTTTAGTAACAGTGATAATATTTGTCAGTGAATTGGTGTCATTTGTAAAAAGTTAAATGCTCTCCATGCCGTGACATTTCCTGTTAAATTGGGTCAAATTCTGCTTAGTTTTTGCAAAGTCATTTAAAAGTCTTCATATTTGATGGCTAATTAGCATCATTTGTGAAAAAAAAAGAAACTTAGAAGTCCTTATTACTAGGATGCTGTCTGGCAAGTTTGGATCAAATTGGATAATTTCTTTTTTGAGTGGCTGAAAATAGCAATTGTTGATGGATGCATAGTGGATGACCGATGATGCATGACAGATGCAGGGCCGTACCATAAACTCACTTGACATTATGGCCAGGTGAGATAATAACCAACCTGTGCTCTGATCTTCATGCTTATCTTTAAGATCTATTCCAAATTTTGCCTCCTCTTCTTCCAGCAGGTCTTTTAAAAATGCCTGTCCAGCCTGGACCAGACATTCTTTAAACTTCTCATAGGTATCCTGACCTCTTTGCTGAATTTGTTTTATGAGTTCCTTTATCGTGTCCGTTGTTGTTTTTTGCTCCTATAGAATCACACAAAAGAAACATGGTTTAATGCCTTTCAATTAGTAATCTTAACAAGAAATACATTTAAAAGTTAAAACAATTAAATCCAGTCAAAGTTTTACAAACAAAACTGAAGTCAGGCCTTCAATTTATATCCAGAATTCAACAACCCAATTGGCTGAAATAGATCTGACTTAAAATAGAGCCAACAAATGTCCTAAGTCCAAGTTTCTAATTTAAGTACTAATGGTGAAATTGGGTCCCGAACCAATATACATTTCCAAAAGTCATCAGGATTCTCATGTTTCCTCAGAAAATTAGTTAAGTTGTACAGCTAGATAATGCCTACAATACCTTAAAATGCCTATAAAAGTAGCTCAAACTTTCCAGTGGTTACTGCATGGTCTGACTGTGAATACAGAAAGCAATGAGAATGTGTTTAAATTGGGTGGAGAACTTTTAAAATTTATTCCCAGTGTGAATGATGATATGTTCCCATAAATAATACTATTTGTTTACATTCTTCCCCCATGTTTTGTCAAAATTCTGGGCAAGTGAAATTTAATTTTCCTTTCTAAGCACAATTTTTTTTTTAAATGATAGAAGAGAATTTAAAAAAAAAAATCATGTAGCTGCTACAGATGTTCTATTTCAGCTGCATAAAGTAAAATGAAATAAAATGATTATATTTTATTAATAAGCAGAAAGTAAACTGTTTTGGTATTTGCCATAATAAAACAAGAGTCCCTTGAAGGGATCTGATGCTTTACTGGCCTAAAAGAATTCACAGGAATTCAGGTTTAGGACATTTCTTCTTTTTAGCTTCTGAGTGTTGAAACCATGTCTGATATTTCTGAGCAATAGCAAGATTCTCAAATTAGCCTCTGTGGCAGCCATATTGAATGAAAAATCAGCACTATTTTCATTTAGGTCCAACTAGACATTATTAGAAGTCATTTGATGAAATACCATGTACATTTGGCCATCAATTCCAGAAGAATAGCGATAACAAGAATGTTCAAGATGGTTGCTATGGTGGCCATATTGGATGTCAGTTGCACCATTTTCATTTAGGACCATCTAGATGTCATAAGAAATTTGTTAGTGAAAAACCTCATGCCAAAATAACTTTCCATCCAGGAGAAGTAGTGATAACAAAATTTTCAAGATGTTTGCTGTGGTGGCCATACTAGATGTCATATCAGCACCATTTTTATTTAGGACTAACTAGTAATCATAATAAGTCTTTGAGTGGTGATAACATGATTTTCAAGATGGCTGCCATGGTTGTCATATTGGATGTCAGATCAGTGCCATCTGTATTTAGGAGAACTTAATAGCATAAGTTTTTGGTGAAAATCCCATGTTGATATGACTTTCCATTCAGGAATGGTAGTGATAAGAAGATTTTCAAGAAGACCACTGTGGTGGCAATATTGGATGTTGGAGCTCGACCATTTTCATTCATGATCAACTGGAGCATACTATGAATGTGTGTATAAAGTTTCATGGCAATCCTCCAAGTAGTTTAGGAGGAGTAGTGATAACAAACTTGTGCTAATGGGTGGGCGGACACCAGATGCCAGACAAAAGACCATCCCATTAACTCTTTTGTTCTATGACCAGTAGACATAAAAATGTGTGACAACAAGCAATGCTAATATCACTTGTATTTGTAATTTGTCTTTATGATAATTACTTTATTAATAATGCCAATATGCCTTATGCTACTATTTATCTTAATAATTTTATTTAATTTAAAAAAGAGATATGTCCAAATTCTTGTACTTATTATCAATTCAGGAGTATTTTTCCTTAAGATGTTAATTCTTTAAGATCAGCAATTTCCAACAGCATTCTAAACTATAATACAAAGTTATTTTCCCTGAAAAAATGCAACAGTTCAGTTCCCCAATGTGTTGTATTTTCAGTGGCAGATGCTGTGCACTCTACTATATACAAATTGCAATAAAGTCTGTTAATTACTCATTGATACCATGCTGATAGCTCCAAACACTTTCCTAAATCAGTATATTATTTTTGAAGAACACTATATTTTAGGTGTGATAATGAGTCTTACCGCCACCACCACCATTCGCTTTCCCTCTGTCATGGATGCATATTTATGAATTTGCATTGCAAATCATTTTCATGTAAAAGTGTGTAGCTGTTTAAAATAATGTTTCTTGTGTGACATGGCACAACTTCGCAGGTATGGAAATTACCTAATTGCAAAACTTGACCAAAGTGTGAAGGACAGACAGGTGGATTGACAAGGGTAATACTATATGCCAAACCACTGTAGTGGTGGTCATACAATTTCAATATTGAGAGACCTTTCTGCCAGGATGCGTTCTATTTAGCAGTTTTTTAGAAGTTGAACACAGCAAAATGTGAATAGATGACATATGCAATATTAAGGACGCATTATGGTAAAAATGCCATCAGGTCAGGACCAGACCATAATCAGGACTCATACATGTACAAAGGCAATATTGTATCCTAACAAGGACTGTTATGAAAGTTTTATAAATAAAGGCTGTTAGCTATAATTTGTATGTGCTCCTTGTTTGCTCTGCCTGCCAAGCATATGCAGAATATAGGTACAACTTAGGGACTGACCATTTACATTTCAAATGGGGGGGGGACTGGGATTTTTTTTAATGAAAAGCACTTGCAGCCTCCAAATACATGTAGCTTGATAGCATTATTTTTGTTCTGATTTGCAGAAGAAAGACCACTTGTATCCATTGTAAAAGTTGCAAAATAAATTATCTTGAGATAAAAAATAATACAATTACCTGGTTGGAAAAAAAATCCCAGGCCCAGCCCCAAAAATTAAATGGCCAGTCCTTTACACTGTTGGCATTAACATCCACATTAAGTTTTTGCATTTTGCTAAGTATCTCTGACGCTGCTGTTCTGTACAGTTGAGAAACTTGATTGTGAGTACTACTTATTACAGGCAAAAAGAGGACACAGTGACCTTTACTCCCACTCCAAAGAGTATACAAAGTTTTCGAATTTAACTCCATCTCTCTGTCACTGTTGTACAGTCATTAAACTTAATGGAGGGTACTGCTTATCAAAGGCAAACAGAGGTCACAATCACCTTTACTCAAGTTCCAGTGATCACATTATGCTTTTAAACATAAACTTGGTTTCTCTGAATGAACAATCACGAAACTTGATGGATATAAGCATAATGCACTAGTGAAGTTGGCAAGAACATTGCATTTTGTTTAAGTCTTGTTCATTTCAATTAATGTCTTCCCTCTGTTCAGAATCCGATCCTGTTAAGAGTCAAAAGTCAGTAACAACTTCCTCCTAAAGACAACATACTCTGAAAAATTGGTGAACAATGCTCAAGTTGCCAGGGAGATATACCACATCACTTAACACTTCATGAAACATACTGACAGAGATCGTATATTATGCTCAGCTTGCCAGGAAGATATGCCACATCATTTAACACTTCATTTTGATATAATGACAGAGATGGTAGGTGATGTTCATCTTGTCTGGGAGATATGTCACATCATTTAACACTTTATATTCTACATAATACACATATTGTAAGCTTAACAAATTATTATTTAGGTAAATTTCATAAGGTCAAAACTCATCTCATTAAGGGCATATGAAAATGTCATAAACAGTGTTCCATCAAATGCATATACACACTATACAAAGCTTTGAAACACCCAGGCCAGCCCGACTTGGCTGTCTATATGTGTTCTTGGGAAAAAACTCTTAGCTTCCATTTCCTCTGCATGATATAGTCAAAGGTGTGACCAAAGTGATTATGGGATCAAAGTGACATAAAAAAAACAACAACAAAAGCAGTTAACCTTTTTTCTACCATAGGTTGGGATGAATCAAAATGTCTAATATCATAAGCTAACATGATCTTATGTGAGCTACTGCAACAAATCTGCTGGATATGCCTATGTAATATATATATATATATATATATATATATATATATATATATATATATATACGTATATATAAAATCCTGAAATGTTAATGGCTCTTGCCAAACCTTTTTTCCTGAAAATGAACAGGGCAGCCAGATATTTATGAAATATACAAAACATTCAAAGTAGATATAACAAGCTGTGACCAAAAAAAAAAAAAAAAAAATGTATATACCTAATTATTTAATGTACCGGAAATTGTGTCATTTTCAGTTCTAGATTTTGCAGCTGCACCAGCTTTAGTTTTAGTATTATCCTTCTATGATTAACTGGTTTCCTCTAAAACTATATAGTTATAAAAATCATTTTATTCTCTCAGGAAACAATACCATAGAATTTCACCGAACAAAAGTATTTTATTCCACTCTATTGTTTTTAAAACTTAATTATTAATTGACAACAAGCTGGCATGCTACCTTGAAAAGATGCAACACCTAATTAACTATATTTCCGGTAAATTTGGATGGTGAAGTCTTACTTGAGAATGTCCCCAAATAAGTCTTGGGAGACAATAATAAAATGTAGTTGCAGTTGCTAGTAACTTTTTTTCCTTAATTAAATCCTAGGATTACATATTTTGTTCCAAAGGTATCATGCGATGATACGCTGCAACACAAACCATGTGATGTGAGGGATTGATCTAATGTACATAGTACAGACCCTGGGAGAGTCGTTCAATTATTGTTTTTTGCGAGTCCAGGAGATACGCCCAGGAGATATGCTTTTGTGCCTCTTTATTATTGTATTATGTGACTCTAGAGAGTTAAACAACTGGGAAAACATAATGATCACACAAGCTTAGTAGATGACACCTCTGTTAGCTGTCTAACAAAGAAACAACGTGTAAACTATGCCTAATCACCTTTGAATTAAGCTTAGTCAGCAACATCTTTATTGATAGCCCACCAAAGAAACAATCGGAAAACTAGACCCAATCACTTTTGAATTTTATTTTGCTAAGGTCTTTATTTGGCAGTTTAATGAATAACCAAATCAAAGATAAGTTGACTAATGGTATTTGAGAACTCCTATGACCGATGTTCAGATGCTCAAAACTTTTGATCTACCAGACATGTCCTGCATACATGGATTTAAAAAAAACCCCACTGGTTCATAGTAGGGGTAACTTGGTATTTTAGCATAAAATTCTAATTTTGGTGCTTTGTTCAGCTAATTAAATATTTGCCAGGATCTGTATTCAGTACATTTTACAAAGTATACATTTTGGGGTCATCAACTTGGGAGGTTTTAGCTTTCAGAGATTGACAAGTCCCATTTTTGAGGTGCTTAAAATGATGGCAACTATATGACTACATGCACATGCCTGCTACATTACTTCATTATTCATTGCATGAAAAACATTATTTCTCCTAGAGTTCTTAATCATGTTCAATGTACACAAAATATCACCAGCCAAGTTTCGTGTCACACAATATCACATATTCCACTAGGTGTTGAATAGCTCAGGCAAAGGATTAACACAGCTTACTTGAAGGATAATTGAAATTCATTTGTTTTTCATTAAAGTGTCATGTGTCATTCCTATCAATTGCTCCAGGGTGCTAACTTTTAGTGTACATTTAGCATCTTGACAGAAATCATACATTACAAGATTTCAGTTGGTTAGGATAAAGCCTCCGATTTCATGCTAAGATGACCAATATTGAATGCAATATCAAACAAATCCCTTTCATATTCATATTTTAGTACTTTTCTATATAAGATAAAATAAAATGAACATAAACTTGCAGTGTATTTTTTTTTTGTTTTGTATATTAAAAAAGGAAATAGTATCATTCTCTTTGACCCAGTTTCATATGTCCATGACTGGCATGTAACTGGGCACATTCTACTTGTATGACCTACAATGATGAGAAACTGTGTTGTGGATTATAAACCTGAAACAATATTTTTTCAAAATATAATTTTACTTTTCGAATGCAATTTTATCCTATAACAAAGGTATATAATATAGTTCAAGAAGTTTTGCTTGTCAATGTTATTGGTAAATCTACCAGATGCATTGTGTAATGAGTGTACACCCAATTCTCATCTAATTTCACCTAGAGATGCCAAATTCCAGGATAAAAGTTATCCAGACTTCAAGAAAAGAATTAAAATGAAAAATCCTACTAAAAGGTTCTCTTAAGCACAGATGTGGAAATAGATTGCTTGGTATAATTTTCACGCTTTTTTGCAATTTAACTAGAAAATTGTCTGTATTATTGGAAAATGTAACAAGTTCAAATGGAAATGTGCCAAGTTTGGAGAACCACTTTAATTAGAATTTTATGCTAGGTGAAAAGCTCTACAGGCCTAATATCATAAGCTAATATGGCCTTATGGCCATGTGGGCTACAAAGGTATTACTGCAATAAAATCAGTTGTATATCACTCTTAAGCCAATCATAAAACGTGAAAAAGATCCTCCAAACATTGTCATATAATATATCTCTATTATTACCAAGATGTCACGCATTGTCACATCATCAAAGAGTTCTTTCTGCTGAATGTACATGGAGACGGCACTGACATCAAGATCCCTCACCAGTGTTGGCAGGCAATGATTCAAAACATTCCGATAGAGTGTTCCTGAAAAAAAGAGAACTCAAATTATGTGGAATGATATTTCTCTCATTCCTACTTATTTAATTACCAATAGCCAATGGGAGGTCTATCAGCTTATGTCTAATATGAGTAGTTGCATCTTGTCACATTATATGGGTCAACATGTTGGAAATGTTCCCACAACCAGGACCAAAATATAGGAAGTATGTATGTATGTATGAATGTATGTATGTATGTATATATGTATGTATGTATGTATGTATGTATGTATGTATGTATGTATGTATGTATGTATGTATGTATGTATTTATGTATAGATGGATAGATGGATGGATGGTTCAATAGCACATCAGCACAATAATGGTTATATATTGCCAATTAAATTCAAAGCTCTAAAAATGTAAATAAAAGGAATTGCATATACAACTTTTGGAAGACTAGCCCTTCCAAATAAATGTAAAAATGAAATGCTACAAGATGAAAGACTAAGGAAAAGATGTTGAAATTCTGTAAAATGCATATAAAATGAATGGTAATGGTACACTATATGCAATATATTGAATCCTTCAAATATAGGCTCACCTTTTTAAAAATATATATGCATTCCCTTAACAAGTTCATGATTTTCTATGTTGGTATGTCATCATAAAGTTCCCTAATTGAGTTCACATAAAAAAACATTTCCTTCTCACAAAGTAGAAATCAAAACACTCAACAACAATGTGTTCAACTGTCTGCAGACACTGGCAGTTTATGCATGCTGGATGAGGTTCACCCTAGAGGAGGCATGCTCAGGTAGTATGTACGAGCCAGGTATGTGTGTCTTATATGTGACTGTCAAAATACTCCTTATTTCAGTCTGCGGTTTGTTCTGTATGAGGAATGCCACTCTCCAGTGGTGTTCTGATGTTCCGAAGCATGTTTGTGGAGACTGCATTCCACATATTTTGCCAACTACATAAAACTTTTATTATATTGTAATTAAAATTCATTCTATTACTAGAGAGACCAAATTTAAAATTATCCAGAAAATTAAAGTCAACAAAACTGACATTTACCTTTAAAAAAAATATTAATTAATTTCCTTATCACAGTGCACATCACTGTGGAAACATGAGATATGAAGAATGATAATACAGTGGTCCTCCACTTACAAGATACATGTGAATCCCAACATCCACAAGAAGCCTGTCACACATAACTCTTTCAATCAAAGACCAGTTGTCATACCAATGATATAAAGTATGTCATGTAAGCTATAACTAGCATGGCATTCTTTTGTAATTGCTATTGGTTGTAATTATTACTCTTAAAGTTTATCTTTATTTTCAAAAATTATTATTGCTTCATGTGGTGTTGATATTTATTCAATTTGATAAACTTAATTAATCTGTTAACTTGATTAAAACTTGTTTTGAATCTTATTTAAAGGATGAATGCAATAAATGATAACTATCTTACATGAACGTGTTTTGCATTTGTTACAAGATGGGGCTTTTCATTTTTTATTTGTTTACTGCTTTCAATAATTTGTTCAAATTGGGCATTGGAAATGCTATCAAAATTAAAGGGAAACTAAGGCAAATTATTAACCAGTACAGCAAGCACTTTTATGAAATATCATTTATTGAGAAAGAACATCAAAGTTACCACTTGATGCAGCACAAATAATGTAAATTTCTGATTGTGAATATGCTAGCAGGTATATATACATATAGTTGATCAACATGGATGTATGTTGTAACTTCTACATATCCCTAGCTAGGCCGCCGATGAATACAACAAGTAGTGTTACAACTGTACAGTGTGTACAGGAAAAGGTGTGAAATTAACACCTGCCACAGTCAGGTTTACAGTGTTATGGTTTCACCCATCCATTTCCTTAGTGTGTCGATTCATGGGGCTACTGCAATAAAATCAGCGAGGGATGCCATAAAACCCACTGTGGCTGCAATACAATCTTTGACAGAGTTCCATTAGAATGAGTGGAAATCCACAAGGTCTACTGGACATCCACCATCCGTTGTGAACACTTAATCCCTTGTCCCTTGTGTCTGCTTCCACCATATTAAGTGGGCAATACAAAATCCACGATATGTGTATTGTAGTTACAATAAAATAAACTCGTAAAAATGTAAATATAAAGAATACATATCAAACTTTAAGAAGATCAACCGATTTAAAAAACACACAAAAACGTAAAAATGAAGTGCTACAAGATGAAAGACAAGAGGTAAAGATGTAAACTTTCTGCAAAATGCATATAAAAGGAAAGATAATCATACGATGTGTACAGTATATAAAAGACCTAAATACATGCTCACATTTTTCAATATGAACTGCATTCACTTGAAAAGTTCACGATTTTCTCAGGTGGTATGTCATCATAAAGTTCGTTACTTGAGTTCACATTACAATATTTCTGTCCGACAAGGTAGAGATCAATACACTAAACAAGAATGTGTTCCTCTGTCATTGGACACTGGCAAGGTGTGCACTCTGGTTGATGGTGGATATATGAAAAGGGAGTATGTGTGAGTCAGGTACGTGTGCCTTATATGCAGTTGGTACAACATCATTTTATCTGTGATTTGTTCTATATGAGGGATACTACTCTTCAGTGATGTTTTTCATGTTCCGGCATATAAAAGTCAACAAAACTGACACTTATTTAAAAGAAAGATATATATTTTAATTATATCATTAATTTCCTTACCATAGTGCACAACAATGAGAAAATATCTGGCATGAAGAATGATATTACAGTGGTCTCCCGCTTACAACATATATGAAAATCCTGTCAGCCACAAGAACTATGTCACACATGAATTTTTCAAACAAAAATCAATTCTTATTCGAATTATATAAATTATGCCATAGACAAGCTAGACTGATCCTCTGTCTCAATTAAGCAAGGGAAACAACTAATGTATACTCTTATGAAGACCATACCAAGATTCATAACCAGAAGATGATATGCTTCAGAAAATTTGGAAATAGAAAGTTTGATAGAACATGAGTCATGATGGGTGAAAATATGGTCCTAGTACCACATGGCTCAGTCATAGTTAAGAATTTTGCTTTATGCAATGTCCACATTCATATGCATAGGAAAAAGCTTTCCATGTATTAGTAGTGAAAATACGGTGAAATGTTACAGACTTTTTGCTGTTTACATAAGAAGGAAATCTGCCAAATTTTGAGCCAAATCAAAATGAAAGTGTTTGAGTTTTTGCACCTAAAAGGGACAATATATTTTCTATATTTTAGTAATCATATTATATCGTCTTCTTTATTTAATTCCATAGAATATTACATGATATAATTATAATCAGAAAACTGTCACAAGGTAAAAACAAAACAAAAACAAACACTAGTATATACAAATAATGAAAAATGTAGGAAATATATGCAGTAAATAGAAAGAATTTAAAGATGCAATCGTATATGAGTATCCTCCTGCCATAATTAGGACCAAGTGTACACACACACACACACACACAAACACATACATATATTTGTACTGAGAGAGGGGTAAAACTGATTTTACTCATGTAATAATTACCTGGTATTATTGCATTGGGGTATCATTTCCTGGTGCTAGTTCCCAGTCTAAGGAAATTATTCCTTCCTCCATTTGGAGGTCTAGAATAAAAAAAACAACATGATCCCAGTCTAACCGTTTAGACCTCTTCCAACAATTGAAATATCCTCCATTGTTGTCTTGGACTGAGAATGAAGGACATCTGAGCAGGGAGGAAGAAGGGAATTGTCCAATACAAGCAGGTAAGTACTACATAATTAAAATTAGTTTACACTCCCCCAAAAAGAAAGAAAAAATAAATAAATATAAAAAAATAACTTTTAATTGCAGTAATACCTTAAGTCACGTTATTATTGCATTTTGCCAGCATAGTGGAAGAAGGATAACCAATGATAAGCTGTCAAATGAACTTCTCGTTGTTGTCAGTAGGATATTCTAATGCAGACTAGAGAATGACTTGACAACTTGTTGGACTGAAACAATTTGACCCAAAGCTTAAATACCCTCACTCTAATGCGCCATTGATTGAAGGTAAAATGACTTAAAAGTAGAATGAGATCTCTAGAAGGTAGCTTTCATGACATCATCCCAAGAGCAATGATTTAAAAAACCCAAAAGATGCAGCAATAGTCCTGACCTCATGGGCTTGGACTTTCTTGAAAGGGACAGCTCTTTCATTGAGCGATTTATAAGCTAGTTTAATAGTCTAAACAACCCAACTCTAAATTAGAAGCGAAGACAATGGTTACGACCCTTTACTTTCTCGTTTGAGTCAAATAGAGAGAACAATAACTGGACAAAGGAGTCTATTTTGGTCATCTTCAGCATGGGTACAACTGAGACTGGGGATTCAATAGGAACAGGAGATGATTCTTTTTCAAAAACCCTGTTTGGCAAAGAAGACAGACCAAATCAGTTACCATTGAACATACACAGCCCTTTTCCACTGACAAAGCATGAATTTCACTCCTCATTGCTGATGCTAAGGATAGAAGGAAGAATGTTTAATTGGGTAAGGTTCTCAAAATAAGGCGCACTCAAAGGTTCATAAGGAGGTTTAGAAACTGACCAAAGAACACGAGAGGTTCCACCTTGGCATCAAGGAGTGAGAGACTGCTCTGGATTTCAAAGCACTTGATCAGTACTGAAAGACGTCTGTCCAACCCTATAGTGGACCCCATAGAGACCTTAAAGACTAGTAGAGAGGCCTGCTTTATAGTCCTTAATTGTGGATACAGAGCAATTTTTGTCTTCAAAGAGAAAAGGAAGAAAATCTGCAACTACAGTAAAATGGAGCAGATTGGATCAACACATGTCCTACTGCACAAATTACAGAAAATACTCCACTTTGCATCACAAACTTTGGAAGTCAACTGCTTTCTAGCCAGAGCAATGCATTTGGCAGTCTTGCTTGAAAACTGGTCCTGGCAGATTGTTTAATGAGCCAGGCATGAAAGTGAAGAATTTGAGGAGTGCTGTGCAAGAGCGACTCTCTGTGCAGTGACAGCAGATCTCTCCTTAGGATTAATTTCTTTGGGACTGATGACCAACAGGTCAAGGAGATCACTGAATCACAATAACTGGGGCACAAGGCAGCTATCAGGATCAGTCCTGACTGTTTAGAACCTGAGGGATTATTCTGAATGGTAGGAAGGCATAGGTGTACAGTTATTCCCATCACAGATTAAAGGTGCCCACTGCCCATGCCCACTGGTGTGGCACTGGAGAAACATAAAGAGGAAGATTGTTCTTCAGCTTTGACCTTCCCCACAGATGAAAAACGTCTCTGTTATCGACTGGTGTAGAGACCATTCCATGAGGACTGTTCACCCCTTCCTGGACAAGCTGTCCACCTGAACATTTGCATGGAATGTGGTGGACTCTGAGAGTAATCTCCTCTGAATCTGTCCAATGAAGAAGGTTCTAAACAGAGAGAAGGGGTATGTGTGCTCCCTTGGTATCAGAGAGACGTTATGACTTACATGTCGTCTGTAGCGATCATGACACAGCAGTGTCTTAATGTGGTTGATGCACCTTTGAAGTGAAAGAAGAAATGGCAGAATGTTTAGATTGTTAATGTGATGGAAATATTCTTTCCGAGACCATCGGCTGAGCAGAACTACTCCCTCAGGCTTCAGGGGAGCCCCACTCACTCCAACTCTACATGAATCTGAGGCATCAATATTAAGGAAGGAGTGATGTTCCAATGCATGAATCAGAACTCTGGTCAGAAACATATCCTGATTTTTCTACCAACTCAGATGGTGATGAAACTTGGAGATCTGGGTGGACACAGCGTGTTGTGGGTTCTTCAGTCCACCAAAGGTAATAGCTGGTGAGACCGCTTATGAAACCTTCCTGGGGAAACCAAGTGTGCTGACACTTTCAGAGAACCCAGGTGAGAAACCAAAGATGAGCCAGCAACAATGGCCACTCATCCAGTCTTGTTAAGAGAGCAAGAATCTGACTAACGTTTCCTTCATGGATGAGAAAATTCATCCCAATGTAAACAAAATTCTAAGAAGAAATAAGATCTGACTTCTTCTGATAGAAGATTAGTCCAAGTTGAGTCACCATCTTCCAACAGAGAGATCCCATCAACCAGTCATCGAAGTACTGGATGATGGAAACCACTAAAAACCATAAATGAACTGCTATTACAGCCATCAACCTGGTGAAGGCTTAATCTGGCACCTACTGAGGTATTAGGAAGATGGGACTTTGCAGGAGAGGGTGTTACTATCTAGGGGCCACAACTGCTACCTCAGCGTGAGAATGATGGTTGGAAAGGAGTATTAAACTGAGAATTATTTCCATTTTGATCGTTTCCCTGCTTAAACTGCTTAGAAGGAGGAGCCATTAACCTTCCAGAATGAGACTCTTTCTTCACCAATTTAGCTGAACCTGGTACCATGGTCAGGGTCTGGTGTTGCTGATCCTGTAATTCCTGCAAGGCCAATTTAGGAATTAGCCTTCCGAATATTGTGTTATGTACATTGAATTTATAATATGTGTCCATAAGGTAAGTTGTACTTTAGTCATTTATAAACAACATGTTTGCTGCATTTGAGTTCAAGGTCAGTTTTGTTTACATAGCATTTAGTACTTAGCGTGGAATTTTCCACTGCTTACATGTGAAAAGTCACGTCCACAGAGGAAAGTTTCCATTAGAATTGCGCATATTCAAGTACATTCTATCACGTGACTTGTGTTTATATATAGAGATTTTGGTGAACAATATTCATTCTTGTTCAAATGGTCAGCCTGAGTAGATAATTTCTAATAATCAGATGTTTATAGTTGTGTTGTGAAAATTCAGAGCAAATTCAGAGAGAGGAATTATTTATTGGAATTATTAACTGAAATTACCAAAAATGCTCATTCTCATATTGGATTAACAATTGACTTTGGGATTTATGTGAATTTATTCAAAAATATTCTGGATTACATCATTCAGGCATATTAGAACATTCATGACTACTATCACATTAGTACATTCAAGGCTACTGATATTTATTCCAAACATTCTATATTTAGGACTTGTGATCGGGGCACTTAGGATTATTGGATTATTTGGATTCTAATTCACGTTACTGTAAGTGTCTTTTGAATTTTGCCTTAAATTGTCTAGAAATAAATTGCTTGTTGATTTTTACTTGATTTGTTGGTTTCATTTTCTTTTTGCTACATTATTTTAAGACCTAGAGTCATAATATAAATTGGGGGCTTGTCAGGGAGCAGAATTTCTTTAAATTAGAATTTAAATTCACTTTGTTTTGGAATTTTCACTGTCTCTGGTAAAAAAATTTATTTTTCACATTTGAGAAATCTTTAGTGAAACCAGCAAGCATTCACAATGTCATCTAATGTTCAAAATTTCATTTAAAATTGTCCTCAGGAGGGATTAGAGTCTATGAGAAAAGATGAGTTGCTTGAACTTGCCGGACAATATAGTCTATCTGAGGTGAAAGCATCATTAACAAAACAGGAGATACAAATTATTTTAATTCAATATTTAGTAAGAAAGGCAATTTTGGATAGTAGTGCTTTGGGTTTGATTGGAAAGCCTGTAACTTATTCTGACAGAAAATTAAGGGAATTAAAGTTAAAGAACCTGATGGATTTAGTATTAGAAAAGCTTCAGATTCAGAGAGAGAGAGAGAGAGAGAGAGAAAGAGGAGAGGTAGATGTAGATGCAGAGAGAAGAAAGGGAAATGCAATTTAAGTTAAGAGAATTAGAACTGGCAAGCAGAATACACTCTTTCCCATTAGACACAAGTTCAGGTTTCAATGCTACCAAATATATTAGGATAGTACCCCCTTTAAGGAAAAAGAAATAGGTAAACACTTTCTTCACTTTGAGAAAATTGATGAAAATTTGTATTGGCCAATAGAGCATTGGACTTTGTTATTACAAAGTGTACTCATTGGCAAAGCTCATGAAGTCTACACTTCACTGTTGGTACAACAAAACACTGATTATGATGTGGTTAAGGAGTACATCTTGAAGGCTTATGAGTTGGTACCTGATGCATATCGACAAAGGTTTAGGAATTGTAGAAAAGAAACTGGACAAACTCATGTCGAATTTGCAAGGGAAAAAGAACATCTATTTGATAGGTGGTGCTTAGCCAAGAAGGTTGATCAAGATTATGATAACCTCAGACAGCTTGTATTAATTGAAGAGTTCAAGAGGTGCATCCATGGTGATGTCAAGACCTATCTTGACGATCAGACAGTGGAAACTTTGGAAAATGCTGCTCGTATGGCTGATGATTATTCCTTGACTCACAAAATTTCATTTGGCAATAAGTCTTCCTCTCAGCAGTTTTCTGGTAAAAAACCATTTCAATCTCAAACAAGTACTTCCAAATTTCAAAACAGCACAACTGTTAGGAATCAAACATGTGATAAGGCTGATCAGAAATCCTTATCTCTTCCTATATGCATTATTGTAAAACGAAAGGGCACGTCATTTCTGATTGCTTCAAGTTGAAAAATAAGCAACAGAATAAAGACAGAGCTTTTCCAAATGCTCTTATTTCAAAGAGGTCAAGGTCATGGTCTTGTATTGAAAGCAATACATTTGTTGGGTCAAACAAATCCCAGTCTGATTCTATTTTGGAGAATTATGAACCATTCATGTCAGAAGGTTCTATATCACTTATTGGTGATTCTGCAAAATCTGTCCCTATTTAAATATTAAGGGACACAGGAGCTTCTCAGAGTCTTTTGTTATCAGGTACATTGCCTTTGTCTGAGAAGTCTTCTTCTAGTGAGTTGTCTTATTCAGGGTGTAGAGTGCGGCTTTGTAAATGTTGATCTCCATTCCGTTAATTTGGCATCAGACTCAGTTTCTGGATGTGTGACTGTTGGGGCAGTGACTTCTTTACCTATAGAAGGTATCCATTTGTTGCTAGACAATGACCTAGCTGGAGATAAGATAAGGTCATGGTCAATCCACTTGTAACTGACAAGCCTTGTTTGGATAAAAAAGTTGATCCTATTGAGATTGAAATCCCTGATTTGTATCCTGCTTGTGCAGTTACCAGAGCAAAAGAGCTCTTTAGAATGATGTTAATCAGGAAATTATTCCTTTAGCTGACACATTTATTGGTCAGTCTTTTGATGAGGTCACCTTTTCTCCTGATATTGATCAATCAGATGGTATTGATTACAGTGATCCTCTTTTTACAACTCATTCTCTTTATTCTAATCAGGATGACAAAAGACAATTATTGTCTTACAGGAACAAGATCCATAGATCTGTTTGTTTCAGAGGGCTATTAGTGAAACTGAAGCCACACAAGTTCCAGTGTGTTACTTTGTGAAAAATGGGGTCCTTATGAGAAAATGGAGACTACCTGAGGTACCTGCAGGTGACAAGTGGTCAGTGAGCTATCAAATTGTTGTTCTTAAGTCATATTGACCGGAAATTCTTAGTCTAGCCCATGAAACTCCTTTGGCTGGTCATTTAGAAGTTGGTAAGACTCATCAGAAGATCTTGAATCATTTTTATTAGCTGAAACTCAAAAGTGATCTTTCTAAATACTGCAGATCTTGTCACACTTGTCAAATGGTAGGAAAACTCAATCAAAAGATACCTAAGGCTCATCTGCAACCTATTCCTGCATTTGATGAATCATTTAGTAGAATAATGGTAGACTGAGTCTGTCCTTTACCTAAGATCAAGTCAGGCAATCAATACATGTTGACCATCATGTGTGCGTCCACAAGATTTCCAGAGGCAATTCCTCTGTGAAATATAAAAACTAAAACCATTGTAAAAGCTTTGGTGAAATTTTTTTTACACGTGTTGACCTTCCCAAATCTGTCCAGTCGGATCAAAAGTCAAATTGTATGTCTGGAATTTTCCAACAAGTTATGCATGAATTAGGGATCCAACAGTTTAAATCATTTGCCTATCACCCTGAAAGTCAAGGAGCCTTGGAAAGATTTCATCAAACTTTGAAGAATATGATTCGGTCATATTGCTTTGATACATGAAAGGATTGGGATAAGGGTGTTCATTTGTTGCAGTTTGCTGTTAGGCAATCAGTTCAAGAGTCCTTGGGTTTTAGTCCCTTTGAACTGGTTTTTGGACATACTGTCTGTGGACCATTGAAATTATTGAAAGAGTGTCTTCTTTCAAATGAAGATTCAAAGATTAATCTTCTTGACTATGTTTCTGATTTCAAATACAAGTTGTCAAAGGCATGTTAAGTAGCAAGAACTAATCTTCACACTATCCAGTCAAAAATGAAATTAAGGTATGACAGAAATAAAGAGGAAAGGAGTTTTAAACCTGGTGATAAAGTTCTGGCTCTCTTTCCCATACCTCAAAATCTCCTTCAGGCTAACTTTTATGGTACTTATACAGTTGAAAAGAACGTAAATAACTTATTTTATATCATTAACACTCCTGGGAGGCAGAAACAGAAACAACTTTGTCAGATAAATATGTTAAAAGAATATTTTGACAGAGATAGCCCAGTTAATTATTCAGTTAATTTAGTTGTGCCTGTCCCACACAGTGAGAATGTCAAAGATAGAATAAAATCTGACTGTAGTGATTCTGGTTTAACCAACCTTCAGAATTCAGAAATATTGAACAATCTGGACCAGAAACTTTCACATCTACAACAACAGGAGAGAAATGAACTAAAACAACTATTACATGAGTATGAGCACTTGTTTCCTGATGTTCCTACGCGAACAAACAAAATCTATCATGACGTTGACATTGTAGATTCTACACCTGTGAAACAGCATCCTTACAGGATGAATCCTCAAACAGGAATATTTGAAGATAGAAATTCGGTATTTACTGAAGAATGATTTTATCAAACTAAGTAAAATTAACTGGAGTTTATAGTGTATTCTTGTTCCTAAGCCAGATAATATATTCTGCATGTGTACAGACTATAGAAAAGTAAACAGTATCACTAAAACGAATTCATTTCCAATACCAAAAATGTACAATTGCATTGATAAAATTGAAAATGAGAAATATGTCACCAAGTTTAATCTTTCAAAAGGATTCTGGCAAATTCCACTTATGGAAAGGGCAAAAGAAATTTCGGCATTTGTAACTCCAGATGGGCTTTTTTAATATAAAGTCATGCCATTTGGAATGAAAAGTTATCCGGCAACGTTTTAACATCTTATGAACATGATAAGATCTGGTCTAGATAATTGTGACACGTACATCGATGACATCATTATCTACAATGACACCTGGGAAGATCACTTGGAAATCATTCGGAAATTCTTCGATGCAAATCTGATGATCAATTTGAGCAAAAGTGAGTTTTGCCATGCTTGTGTCACATTTTTAGGACATATTGTGGGACAAGGTCAAGTTAAACCTATAGAAGCTAAGGTTAAAGCTATCTCTGAATTCCCTGTGCCTATTTGTAAAAAGCAACTGATGCGATATTTGGGTATGGCTGGATATTATCGGAAATTTTGTTCAAATTTTTCCATAATTGCAGAACCTTTGACAAATTTGTTGAGTAAGAAATCCAAGTTTCATTGGTCTGACCAGTGTCAGGAATCCTTTGATAAACTGAAGGCCATGCTAAAGAATGCAACAGTTCTTTCAGCACCAAATTTCAGCCAATTATTTAAAATGTCTGTTGATGAAAGTAATGTAGAGATTGGTGAAGTATTGATTCAGGAAGACAAAAATGTTGTGGTTCACCCTTTGTGTTATTTTTCTAAGAAACTAAACAATCACCAGAAAAATTATTCCACAATTAAGAAGGAATCTTTGGCTTTGATATGGCTTTACAACATTTTGAAGTGTATGTTACCTTGGCTCTTTCTCTGGTTATTGTATTCAGTGATCACAATCCCCTTACTTTCATCAACAAAATGAAAGATAAAAATTGAAGATTGTCGAGATGGAGTCTAATCCTACAGGAATATAACATCAACATTCGATACATAAGGGGAAAAGACAATGTGATCACACATGCACTTTCATGTGCATAGACTATGTTGGTTTGTTTTGTGTAACTGAGTTGAGTGACTTTTATAAGACATTTTCATACGAAATTTTGATTATGCATATTTAAAAGAAAGCCTTATTACATAAATCTTTCTTCTTCTTTATGACCGGTGGTGTTATGTATATTGATTTTATAATATGTGTCCATAAGGTAAGTTGTACTTTAGTCATTTTATAAACAACATGTTTACTGCATTTGAGTTCAAGGTCAGTTTTGTTTACATAGCATTTAGTACTTAGAGTGGAATTTTCCACCCCTTACATGCAAAAAGTCATGTCTGCAGAGGAAAGTTTCCAATAGAGTTGTGCATATTCTAGAACATTCTGTCACATGACTTATGTTTATATATAGAGACTTTGGTGGAGAATATTTCATTCTTGTTCAAATGGTCAGCATGAGAAGAATGCTTCTAATAATCAGATGTTTATAGTTGTGTTGTGAAAATTCAGAGCAAATTCAGAGAGAGGAATTATTTATTGGAAATATTAATTTAAATTACCAAAAATGCTACTTCTCAAAGTGGATTAATACTTGACTTTGGGATTTATGTGAATTTATTCAAAGATATTATGGATTACATCATTCAGGTATATTAGAACATTCAAGACTACTAGCACATTAGGTCATTCAAGGCTACTGATATTCATGCCAAACATTCTATATTTAGGACTTGTGATTATGACACTTAGGATTATTAGATTATTTGGATTCTATTTCACGTTACTGTAAGTGTCTTTTGAATCTTCCCTTTAATTGTCTAGAAATATACTGTTTGTTGATTTTTACTTGATTTGTTGGTTTCACTTTCTTTCTGTTACATTATTTTAAGACCTTGAGTCTTAACAATTGTATCTGCATCCAGAGGGGCAGCCTGTAAAAGTTTTTTGATGTGATCCAGCAAAACACTTGGTGGCTCATAGGCTGCATCTGTCCTGAGTGATAGAGCTCTGCAGAGAGCATCTTAAACATCGAGAGCACATGTCTCAATGGCTTGGTCACAGCTTCTACCAGTCCCTGCCAGGCAACTGGATGCCATGATTCCTTCTCCAGCAGATTCAAGTTGCCCATCAAAAAAGATTGGCATGTGAAGCTATGATAACTAGTGTTCGTGTGTTCAGTTCCAATGCCTTGAAAGCCTTGACAGGGGGACGGGTCCATGTGCATGCTGAAATCCCCACCTGCGAGGGACCTGAATCCAAAGTGAGGGGCTAAATGGGCCAAGCAGATGAATGGACCCTGGAACTATTGGCCGAGACCAGGGTTTAAATCATAGAAAAGGGGACAGGCAACCCCTTCTGCTGTCAAGCGCTTTCTTGGCTTTTAGGCAAGTTCTGATCCAGCTCCTTCACCTTCGCTGAGTGAGGGAGCAACAGGTTTCATTTGGGCTCTACCATGGAAAGCCTGTCCAAACTGGAGAAGATTATAGACTCTGAAGATCCTGGAGGAAGTAGGCTTAAACATAATTTACTGCCTTATCAGAAGACTACATCTCTTCCTCCTCCATCAACGTGACCCAATGGGTAGAATGAAGGCGGCGAACCCAACTGGTGAGATGGATCAGATGTGACAGGTTCTTTGTTTTAACTTGTCTGCATCCACAAAAGATGTAGTTTTGGGCAGGGTTGAAACTAATTTGAATGATGTAATACTTATCTGTTGCTACTGTGTTCTTTTACTTTATGGGACAGAAATTACCCTTGTCTATATAAGAAAATTCCACTCTGCTATTAAAAGGAAAGTTCCAGAAGGTCATAGGCCCATGTACTGTAGTTGTTCTGTTTCATATGGATACAGACTACTTGTGGGACTTCAGAGTGGGGTGGAAGGAGGGAATCTGGCAAAAGTGACAGGTAAGTATTACATCATTCAAATTAGTCCCCCCCCCCTGAAAAACATAAATTTTAATATCAGTAGTACAATACCTGTTGCTATTGCATTGCTGAAGTTGCCAGTGCGGTGGGAGGCTGATGGCCTAAAAACTGATATAATAAAGGATATACTAACCCCCCTAATGATAGGAATGTCCACTACTGTAAGTCGGTATTAGCTTGGGGCACTCTCTGTGCTACGACTATTCGCCCCCCAAAAAACATGCTTTTGCTCTGGTGTGCCAGAGACTAAAGGTAAAAGGAGAAAATAGTGTGTGACCGCCAAAATGGGGCTTTCATAACCTCGAATGATGACAGGGTTAGAAATGCCATGAGGCAGCAATAGCTCAGACCTCGTGAGCTTTAATCTTCATGAATGTAAGGTCCCTCTCATTAAGGGACTGATAAGCCCTTTTCATCATGAGAACAATCCACAAAGAAATAGTGGATGCCAAAATATCAGCTGAGCCCTTAAAAATGAGGAAAAGGCTTTTCCTACACTTCCATTTCCCTTCCAAAGCAGCTAAATAGAACTGTAACACCCTAACTGGGTACAAGAGTCAACCCTGCTTTTCCCCATGTCCCCAGCAAAGATATGACCAAGACTTGATATCTCTGCAGGGAGTGGAGCTACGAAAGGAAGCTACTTTGTTTGCTAAAACCATGTTGAAAGTGGAGAGAATCAGACTCAAATTTGCTGCTGAACCTTAAACAACCTTTTCATAAAGACAGGGCATTGAGCTCACTCCTTTGTCTTGCAGATGCTAAAAAGATCAGGAAAACAGTTTTAAGAGCAAGGTTCTCTAAAGAAGTATCACCCAACAGTTCATAGGGGGTTTTGACAAAGATTACAACATGCACAAAATATTCCATCTTGGCATTAGTGAGTGAGACACCAGTCTCTGCAGTTCAAAATATCTTACAATATCAGATATATGAGAATCCGAACAAACAGCCGGGCCTTTTGAGAACTAGAGAGCAATGAAAAGTGCTGCCTTGTAGTCCTTAAGAGTATAAACCTAGCATGTTCTCTCTTTGAACAGGAATAGAAGAAAGTTAGAAAATGCACTCATATAGGGACAGCCAGGACTAACATGTGTCTACTGCACCATTCACAAAACATTCTCCACTCTGCATCATAGACCTTGGACGTGGATGCTCTCCTGGCCTGAACGATGCAATTATCAACCCTGCTCAAAAACTTGCCCTGACGGATAGATCGCCCGATATGAGCCAAAGCAAGAAGGTGGATAATCTGTGGGCTGTTGTGCAGAAGAGACTCTGTGCTGCCACAGCAGGTTTCTCCCCTATGGCAATGGCCTGGGCTGGTCTACCAACAGGCTGATAAGATTGCTGAACCATGATCATTGAGGTCACAGAGGGATTATCAAAATGATCTGAGCAGTGAAGATCCTGACTTTGCGGATCACTTGCAGAATCATTCTGAATGGTGGGAAGGCATAAGCAAACAGACAATCCCACCTCATACTGAAGGTGTCCAATGACCAGGCCCTCTGCTTTGGGACTGTAACAGAGCAGTTTGTTGATCAGTCTCAGCACGAACAAGTCTACCGAGGGTCTCCCCCACTGATAGATATAAAGACCATTTCATGAAGACTACCTTGCCTCTCCTGGGCAAATTGTTCGCCATCACTCTGGCAAAGGCTCTGGGGGTGGATGCAAGGCCAAACAGTAAAGCACGAAACATTGGAAGCCACCCTGTCCAATCATAACCGGAAGTACTTCCTGTGAGGAGGAAAAATTGGGATGTGAAAGTATACATATTGAAAGTCAATGGAGACTACCGGGCCTTATAGATGTTCCTAACTGAAGCTGTAGTCTCCATTTTGAATGGTTCCTCCTGAAAAAGCTTGTTTAAGGTGGAAAGATTGATAATCAGCTGAACCTTTCTACCCTTGCTGGATGCCAGGAAAATGGGGGAGTAGAAAACCGGAGACTGGTCAATTAACACCCTCTCTACTGTGCCCTTCTGTTGAAGGGTGTACACTTCTTCCCTTAACTGCACCAGATTGGACTGGTGAAAAAGATTTTGGGATTTTTCTGGAGGAGGATATTTCCAGAACTGGAGCTGGTATAATTCCTTTATTATAGTGGACCCACCCATCGCACATTATACTTGACCAGGCCTCTGACAAACCAACTAAGTATCATAAGAGGTCCATTGGTGAAAACCCCATCTTGATATATCATCCTTTTGGGAGGAGAGGAGATAATATTTTCAAGATGGCCACCATGGTGGCCATATTGAACATCAATTTGCATCATTTTCATTAGGACCATCCAGACACCATAAGAACCCTTTTGATAAAAACTCGTGTGAAAATAACTTTCCATTTAAGAGGAGTATGGATAACACAATTTTCAAGATGGCCAGCAAGACATTATAAAAAGTCTTCTGATGAAAACCCCATGCTGATATGACTTTCCATTTTGGATGAGTAACAAAAACAAGATTTTAAAGATGGCTCCCATGGCGGCCACACTGGATATCAGATGTTCACAATTTCCATTTAAGACCAAATGGACATCATAAAAAGTCTTCTGATGAAAGCTCGATATGACCATCCATCTAGGAGAAGTAGATATAATAAAATTTTTATAGTGGGCATTATGGTGGCCATATTTGAGCAAAGATTGTCACCATTTTCATTTATGACCAACTAGACATCATAAGAAGTCTTTCAGTGAAAACCCCAAGCTCATATGATTAATCGTTCAAGGGAAGTAGTGATAACAAGATTTTTAAGATGGCCACATTGGTGGCTACACTGGATGTCTGAGCATTACCATTTTCATTTAGAACCATCAAAACATCATAAGAAGTCGTTTAGTAGAAATGCTATATTAATACAACCACCCATTTAGGAGTAGTGATAACAAGATTCTCAAGATGGCAGCAGTGATAGCCACACTGGATGTGGTGTGAGCAGCACCATTTTTATTTAGGACCAACTAGACATCACAAGATATCGTTTAGTGAAAACCCCATGTCAATATGACTTTTTGTTCAGGAGGAGTAGCAAAATAAAGATTTTTAAGATGGCTGCTGAGGCAGCCATATTGGACATTTGATTGGCACCATTTTCATTTAGGACCAACTAGACATCATTAGAGGTCTTTCCGTGAAAACCTCATGCTGATATCACCATCCATTCATCAGAAGTAGCAATAACAAGATTTTCCAAGATGGTTGCTGTGGTGGCCATATTAGACATCAGATTGGCAGTATTTTCATTTAGAACCAGCTAGACTCCAGAAGAAGTCTTCTGCTGAAATCCCCATTCAATATGATATTCAATTCAGGAGTAGTAGTGATAACAAGATTTTCAAGATGGCTGCCAAGTTGGTCAGTTTGGATGTCAGATCAGCACCATTTCCATTTAGGACCAACTAGATATCATCAGCAGTTTTTCAGTGAAAATGCCATGTTGATATGACCATCCATTCTGGATGAGTAACAATAACAAGATTTTCAAGATGGCTACCATGGTGGCCATACTGGTCATTTGAGCGGCTTCATTTTCATATCAGATCAAACCAACTAGACCATTTGATGAATATGTGTGTAAAGTTTAGGAGGTGTAGCAATAACGCACTTCTGCAAATGGATGGATGGACGGATGATGAATGGATGAAAAACCATCCCATAAGCTCTTTTGGTATATGACCAGGAGAGCTAAAAAGTGGCTAAAAGTTTACTCACCAACTTGAACATCTCTTGAACAAATCTGAAGAAGAAAAAAAAAAGATGTAAATAAATTATACTTACAATATGACAAATTAGATAGAAGCTATAAACTGCAAAGAAATACAAATCTTTCCTCTAATGAGCTATGTCTGAATAAAAACAAATACCATATAAAGATCAGCATACCATTAAAATTCATGTTTCATTGTAATCTGACAATTTTTAATGATCAATTTCAAATCATTATTAGCAAACTTCATTTATTAAGCAGGACTCGTACAAGAACAATTTTGCTGGATAACATCATCAACCACACAAAAAGAATCAAAGTATTGAAAATACTGATGGCTTGGAGGGTTTAAGGGATATTAACTTGCATACGATCAGATGGAAGAAAATAACTCTAAGAATATTGCTAATCATGGTCCTTTTTACCATTGTAAACAGACTGCTCGAAATAATATTTATAATATTATTGTGCATTTTCTTTTCTTTATATGTCACTAGAGAATTTATATTAACAATATGTGAGGAATTATTGTAAGGATTTCCTTTATAACGTATTTTCTACAATTGTTTTCAAGTACAGTCCTACCCACTTATATCGACAAGCCGCCTATGTCGACAAAAAAGCAAAGTCCCGGTCCCTTGGTCTACTATTACTACCAAATTTGTCATGCTTATGTCGACGTCGAGATAAAAAATAAACGTACATGTCGACAGAAGCCCTTGGTTCCAGCTTGAACAAATCCTTTGTTTTCTAATCATTTATGTCGAAAAGCTGCCAGTTATGACCCATACTTTGTTCAACAATTAGGTGATCTTGCCGCCAAGCTTTAATTTTGCTGCCAGATCATTTATATCGACAAGCGGCCAGTTCCTACCTGTACTTTATTCAACAATTAGTTGATCTTGCTGCCAGGCCTTAATGTCTCGGTGGATTAAAAAACAGGCTTTTGTTTGGTCCTAGAAAGTTGGCCTCTCGCAGCGACTTAAATAACACATGTACCCTTTATCAAAGCAAGCTGGTTACAATGTTCAATAAAAACAATCCACCCTTCATTAAAAAAAATCATCACCAAACTTGAATAAAAGCAATGAAATCTGATCGATTGTTGCAAAGTGATCGGTGATTAAAACAAGTTTATTGTGCTTTAAAAGTTTCCTTTTTAAATTTATTTATGTTTACGATGGCTACCAACAGCAGCATAAAACGCAGTCTCTGGAAACTAAATATCTGGCTGTTAAGGAAGTTGAAGTTGGGGCATCTCACAAAGATGTCTGTGAAAACGTTTCACTTAAACATAACACCCCATCATGATGGATGATAAACCAACAAGTTGTTCTCCACCTTATTTTTTTTTTTTTACACTGATGGCTGACCAGTAAAAAAAAAAAAAGAAAAAAAAAGGAGGAAAACAACTTGTTGGTCTAGATGGATGAAAGCTGCCGAGTCTATAAAGAAAGGCTACATCGAAGGTAAATTAATCATATCAACCGCATATCTCTTGTTCAATTTTATGTACTTTTCACGATGACTTCCGTAAATAAATACATGTTTTCATTTCCCTGTGAATAGCCCGATCCCCTTGGTAGCCTCAGTAAGATGGGAACATGTATTGTTTCAGGCTGACCAAAATCTCGGCCAATTTAAGTACATGTACATGTACTTTGTAGCATGTAAATAACAACTATGCAACCATGTGCTACTGGCAACAATGAATATCGTAGTGAATTGTGTAGACGTGTTAGATCAAATAAGGACAACCATTTTTAATACATGTGTTTCTTATCAGGATGTGACCGATGCATACATTTTCTAACATGAGACCCGTACACGAATTCATGAATTTTTCATATACATGCACTTAACGCATTGTGGATTTTATTACACAAAGGTAACCAAAATGTAATTTTTCAATATAGAAGTGTATTTCACACTGGTTTTGTCTTCATGTACTCAAAATTTCCATTGTTTGTTTTCTCAAAGTGTAAATCCTGCTCACTGATGACAGGTCACCCCATACAGATGAATTTAACTTGTATGCAGGTCCAAGAGAAATGTGCTTTTTTCAGCCCCCCCCACCACTTATCTTGACATCCGCTTATGTCGACAATATTTCCTCAGGCCCGAGGATGTCGACATAAACGGGTAGGACTGTATTACCATTCGTGGGTCAATATCCAGAGATAACTACTGCAAGGTCTAATCATTTACCTATATTTGAGTTGCTTCCCTTGACATACAAGTCACCTGAAAGGCAGTGGATCCATACTTTGTTACTAATTTTACAAAGACCATACAGTTTGTTGCTAGTATTAGTAATACAAACTATATTTGGTAACGGAGAATGAACACTATGCCATAGTCAATCTTTTACAGTCAAAGCAGTGTTTAAAGCTAAAAGGTCCATATATATTTACGACCTTGATAAATGTTTGTCAGCTTATTAGAATTCATTTGCATGTTACTACAGTTAGGTAAATTAGTAAATCATTCATCTATAAAGGCATATTTGTCTCCACAACATTTCAGTCAACGTTTCCTAATCAGCCTACTGATGGAAAAACAAATGTTGGTCTATTTATAGTGGTGGGCTGTTTTAATTTGTTTTTTTAAATATTAAAATGGCTGAAGAGGGACAAAAATATGTAACCATTCTACAACTGATCTGACCTTATGGTGGGTCATTTTGGGGAACTTACACTATTTATAAAATAAAGAGCAAGTTATTTTCTGTGCATAAAGTTCTCTTTCTTATGTAAAAGCAATTAACATTTAAAAAATTAAGTTTTCTTCAAGACTAACCTCATCCTCGAACCAAAAGTTGAGCAGGTCACGTGAAATGATCACATGACTGTTTTTATGCCTATGGCAAATTAGTTCTGCTTTCGTCTGGAGCTCAGACAAAGATACACCTTGGTCAAGGGAATCCCCATCACTCATGGAACATTGGATGCACAATTCAAACTCCAGCCTCTGGTACAAACAGCCAAGAATTTCAGAGAGTTTCCCAGTGATGAACTCCCTGACTTTGCTACAGACCTTGGCATGTGGGCTTCTCTCCATGATTCCCATTCTGGTGATCCTTGCAAATATGATGTACTCTCTGAAGTGCAAGTATAGTCTGTGAGAAGTGTCAAGGTCAAAAATGCAGCAGCCACAGAATATCAGATTCTCTGAATTCTGCGTGGCAATGGGCCAAAGAGCCACACAAGCAGCAACAAGCCTATGAAATATAGGAGGAGGCAAAAATTTCTCCTTGAAGACATAGCACAAAACTGACGTGCTCTCCATCTGAGGGTTCAGTTCTGGGGTGATAACTTCTCTAGGAGTTTCTCGGCGAAGCATGCATGGAGCAATCAAGTAGTTCTCTTCCTAGAAAGTATAAAGAGTCTGATCAATTCATATAATAGATAAGTAGAGATATGCAAAGTTTCCTTAAACAATTATGGCCAACAGTGGTGTAACTTAATATTTTGGGACCCCCTCCAACAAATGTAATAAAACTTGCCTTTTTTTAATGCCCCCCCCCCCCCCCCCCAATGCATTCCAGGGGCCACGGGGACACTAGTTACGTCCCTGATTGACAGTAAAAATGAAGACGTTTGTAACAAGAGTAAGATTTTTAATTTGGAAGAGGAAACTCCACCTTTCAACAGGCTGGGACATGTTCCAAATTTTGCTAGGCAAGTAAAAAATGTGTATAGCTTGCCGTGAATGAATTTTATACAGAATATGAAGAAAAACAATCCCAATTTTGGGGCTACTTTGCAAAATTTTGAATCCAGGCAAATAGACCATTGTAAATTTTTCCTACCCTGATAAATAATTCATCCAGTTGGAAATTTAATTATACATAGGAGAAAATAAGACATAAATATTTTTATTGCACTATTTCAACTTCTAATATTTTGTAACAATAAAATGATATTAAAACTGAAAGATGCTGCCTCATTTTGTGCAGGAAATACCTGCTAGAAAACAAAAGCAGTTACAAAATAGAAAATGTCATGCATCCCCATTTCAAGTTCACTAACCTTGACCTCATCTCCATTTTCACTTAATGATCTTGGCCTTGCCACAATGTTCAGCTGCTCCATCAGTAAGAGGATATACTCTTTGTTGTCATGGAACTCTGGGTTTTTACTCTTTGTCCAAACAGCATCTAGGAGAGAGTGAAAATAAAATGAATTGACAGCTCAATGTGACATGTGAAACCATATATTATTAGTGACTTATTTTATAATAAATTCATGATACCGACGTCCTGATGTGACAAGTATCACAATACATACTTTGTGCTAATGAAAAGTGTATGGTGAGTTTGACTATTGTAACAATTTATTGCAAATGAAGCTCTCGCTGTCCAAATGTCTGACCAAATGTACAGTGCAGTTTATTTTCATAAAAAGAAATAATTTGACAACATTTGAAAAACAAATACAATTTGAAACAATTAAAAACAAACGAGATTCCATATTTGTCACGCCCACCTTTTATTCAGCAAGAGAGTAAAACGTTAGCACTCAGCATGATCTAAAACACTTTATCACCGACGTTAATCTAGCATGTGGAAGGAAAGATGGAAACACTAATCTACGGAAATGCACAATGATGCCAAAGTGATTGCTATGTCAAGTTTCCATCAAGATGGGCTCAAAAAAATCACGTCAGTCTGCAAATCCCAAAACCTAATCTACTTGCAAGCGTAAATAATTCTACAAAATTACACTACAAGAACTGCAATTGCTCATTATTGCCAATCTCCGTGCTTATTCCAAACCCCTCATTCTTCCACCTCAGTAATTACCCACACCCCTAGTCAGTGACACATGCTTTGAGTGCATATATGAAGTCTGGTCAGAGAATATTTGAAAATGTAATTGCTATTGAAATTTTGAACATTTAACCTTTGACCCCATTGCTGGATTCAATAATAATAATGAAAATCCTCTTGCAAATGGTTATCATTGGGCCAACATATCTACAAAGTTTTATGAATTTTCACCCAGTTGTTTAGGAAGAGATATGGTAACAGACACATGGATGGACTTATAAAGGGTATAAAAAATATCCCATACACTTTCTAAAAAAGTGTTAGGATAATAATTATGTTAAGTTCTCATTCAGCACTGAGTGAATCATGATATGGGGTGGCACTATGATCTGTATAGTGTGAATCACGATCTGGGGTGGCAATATGATATGCAAGTTGTAAATAGCAATATGAGGTGGCAATATGATCTGTATTGTGTGCATCATGATATGGGGTGGTAATATGATATGCAAGGTGTAAATAACAATATGAGGTGGCAATATGATCTGTATTTGTGTGAATCACAATACTGGGTGCAATATGATCTTTACTGTGTGAATCATGATATCGGATGGCAATATTATATGCATTTTGTGAATCGTGATATGGGGTGGTTATATGAAATGTACAGTGAAACCCTGCTATAGCACAATGATCGGGATCTGCAGAATGTCATCATGCTATGTTTCATATTGTGCTATAGACAAACATGTCAGTTTATTGAGCTATAGTCAAACATGTCCGTTAACTGAAGAAAATACTGCATGTGTATCTACTGTGCTATGCAAGATTGAGGGAAGGGGCACAAAAATACGGACTTCATTGACACTGTTATCAACTTGTTGCATGTTAAACAAGAATTGCTAAAAACAGTTATTACATATTTAATATAAAGTTTGGAGGGGCAGAAAAACCATTAATTGGTACATACATATACATGTATACAAAAATCGGCAACTTAAGTGTAAACAGAGTATATGTGCTTACCAGTCATTTTGGTGTATACATAATCCATAACAGTAATTCCATTGAAAATGTGCACAAAGAAACATAATTTATAATCATCTGAATCCAAAGAATTAATTTCTTGCTAATACACTCATACTAACTTTGGAAAAACTCTAACCAACAATATAATCAATATCAGAATGAAGGTCAAGGTCGCTAGGGGAATTTCCCAGCTAGAACAGTGATATATATTGAGGGTTACTATACTAACACAGCTGCGCAGATTTCAGTGCTGCCGTCAGGCCTAAATTTTTTATTACAACTATACTACCGTGAAAACACAATTATTGATCGCTACCAACTGTGTAAAATATTTTGCTGATATTAGTTTTTTCTCAGCAGTAGAAAATATTTTCTCCACGGCCGAATTAGGCCGATATTATTTGCAGCTGAATATTCAACATGGATTTAGTCAGCAAATATGTTTTCGGCGACAGAAAATATATTATACCAAATGCTGTTGAGATTATTATTATATTAGACATTTACCCTGGTGTGTATATATATATATAAATGGCGAAAAATCCACATATCGATGCATATAGTAGTCTAAAAGAATTTATGAAAATATTCGTCTGGAATTAATCTACCAAACCAGTGGAGTGTGAGAAATGTCACAGCAAAAATTAAGTCATTGTTTCGCTTAAATACATCACACAGATTTGTTAAAGGGGCTCAAAACATATTGATATGAGTTTTCAAACATGTATCCGGAGCATCTTGATAAATCAATCAATTTAGGAGTTACATTGGAACACCAACGATGTTTACTTAGTCAAGATTATGAGAAAAAGCCAAAGAAACATTATTTGATATCATACAAGAAAAAATAAAATCGGTGATGTTGAGTAGATCTCGAGTACAGATAGCGAAATGAGTGAATACTAGAATGATGATGACCTTGAAACATCAAGCCAATACAGTAAAATTAGCAAAGATCACCAGGAGCAAATTAATTAGAAAAATACCTTTGGTATTATACTATGGAAGAATGTCAATAAAAATGGAGTATGAAGATTTCGATGACGTGTTGCAAATATATATAGACTGCTATATATTTATTAGAAATACAAACACGAGTACATACTTGCTATATTCCCAGACAGTGTTGGTTTTTTTTGAGACTCAAAAAGTGTGTTTTGAGGTCCTAAGGGGGGTCAGTGCACGTTACCCCCAAAAGCGACATCATCCAAATTAGAATAAGCTATCTTTTCAAATCAGCCTATTGCAAATTACTGGAAATTCAAATCTGAATAAAACAAAATACAATCTGTTTTCTCTGAAGCATGTAATATACTTACAAAAAAAAAACAAAAAAACCCCCCACTTAGCATTGTCAAATAACATCACCACAAACATGGTCACAACCTCATATACATTAAATACAAAAATACACCAAGTTGCTTTCAATAGTACTGGTTTGATGGTAATGCAAGTGATATTTGTGTTCACAAATATGCCTACACTTTTCCTACGCGAATGTGCTTCCACATCTATGTTGGCGCAAGCAATGGCCAAAGTCGCTAAAAGTGATAAAAGCTGTATGAGGGTAATGAATATCCATTTAAAAACAATGAATCTGCCAATTAAAACATTCAAGATTTGTGGTAGTTGGCCAAGTTGCTAAAGTCTTTAACCGCTGATATTGTAATGTATTTTTGAGGTTAAAATCACACCTATGGCAGTGAAGATTTTATTTATTCTCAGGCAGAATCAATGAAAAATAGTACCATTTTATGCAAATACACAATTTGTCATTTGATTAACGATTTAATACTTTTAAATTATTAAAATTCCATGGTGCAGTTCATTTCAGGTTAACCACATGATAAAACGTTTATTGCAATCATGTAATGTCCAATGAAAATATGAGAAAGTTAAGGTGGCAAAACTATCAAAGCAAGCAAGATTATCTCATCTTTTTAGCACTTCCAGTGCATTATGAACTACAATTTTCCTTTTTCCCTTTAAAATGTTGTGTCCCCCAAATCTTGAGGGTGAGGCATGCAGTGTCCCCTGACCTTTGGATCCTAGATGCAACACTGCATTAGTAACTGAATGGTGCTAATGTTCAACCTACTGAAATAATCATTTTTTGAATTTTATATATGGAGTAAATATCCGACTTTAAAGAAATGTTGCCGCTGATCACAAACCTTAATAAAGATGGCTTAAACATTCTCATTGAATGCAGTCAGTGATGTGTAATAACATTTGTTTTTCAACGCGCATCTGTTTGACAAATTGGGTTGTTCCACTTAATGTATTTCACCTATGTAAATTAGCCTAATGGACTCTCCCTCAGCAGTGCTCAAAGGATTTGACACAACTCATGCCCCTAGCTACTGTCAGCCAATTCAGTAAATCTAAAAAAGGTGTCTGTTTATCTCTGACCACCTTACCTTTTAATTGTCTTTAAAACAGGTCTATAAACTGCCCCGAGGGTAGATTTACCAAAGCTCCGAGCAAGACTGTTTACTGTTTATACATACCACAGATTACGGGCATATATCATTGTGATGAAGAAATGTACATTTCTTATTTTTTTTCTTAAATATTTTTTCGCTAAGATTGCTGAAAATCGTGTTTTTTTTAAACACGACAGTGTGTGTGTGTGTGTGGGGGGGGGGGAGGAGTACAAAATCATGTTTTTCACTTGACACGTCCTGTTATGGCATGTATGTGAGTGCAAGAATATTTAAAATAGAAGGAATGGCTGCAGCAATTGGAAGAAAAGGCGCATGATAAAATGATTTCCAGACAGATGCAGCAAGATCCAGCTGATAAGAAATTAAAAGATGAAGAGTTTAAGCGAATGTTGCAATATCACACGTCAAAGCGAACGTCGCAATGTAACAAGATTTATGGAAAGATATTTTCATGCAAAGACACAGAAAATATAGAGTCAATATATAAAAAAAACAACAGAACACAACATTTTATGTGATGGGATGTCATTGTACAAGCAGCAATCATTTACAGCTTGGTATAATATTTAAGGGTACTGATGAGTATGCAGTGATTTGGCTAAATACCAAATTGAAGAAAATTATATTCAAGCACAAAAATTTATTTCAGTATGATCCTCAGTTGCTGCAGCCTGATGCAAGAGTTTGTTTACAACCCACTGCCTACAATTTGGAAAGTACCATCAAAGTTGAATAGTCTTTTACAGCAAATGGTCGTACAATCAAGTATTATCCACTGCGAGTATCTTTACAACCCCTTTACATATGATGATGAAGAGGAGCACACATGCCTGAAGTTATGTACACGATTAATCGAAAACATAGATGATTATATCTATGAAAACAGATGATTATGTCTATTAGAGAATACAATTTGTAAATATAAAAGAAATTCAATGGCATTAGGATGAAATCCATGCAAAGGTGTGTGCTTTGGAAAACATGAATTCTGCAGCAGAACACGTCATTATGAATACTGTAAATCACATAAGCTCGTTTTACGTGTTGATCTGGGTGTTTGATCATGTCTTTGATGTGGTATTGGAGTAAAGTCTCATAATCAGCTTTGCCGACCATGCGGATCTGTTCACGAGTATTATCGCGCATGCCGTCTACCTGCGCAACAGCAGAGGAACCTATTGTGGAAATACCCAATGTTAACTCCAAAGATTTACAAATCCACTTGCCCGACTCCCGGGACTAGCTCAAATTTGGTTCGGGCAACCTCAAGTTTGCAAGGCACTTGCCCATTGCAAGTTCCAAAAATTGAGAGAGGTATGCAAGATACAATAAATGTTATTTAACGTCGGTGGTCTGGGTCTGTGCAAGCTTTTTTACTGACAAGGGGTTGTGTTCAGTTCCTAATGCTTTATGTTCTGAAATTTTATACCCCGCGATCTCACCACAGTACATATATCCGTACCTTTATTTAGCATTTATATGTAGCGCATTCTTCTTCTACATTAATGGCTACAGTTTCTTTCTATATATCATTTCAATCTTGTAGTCAATGTCACGGTAAGTCTCGCATTGTCACACGCAGACATGATAATGTCAATATTTAAAGCAAATTTTGACAAATAAGGAATAAATATTTATGTTTTAGCTTATTGCATACATTTTAATCGTAATATTTGTACGTATCTGCAATTTGCTGACTTTCAGGTCCTAAGTTAGCCTTAGGCAGTTTGTCAGATTGCCGGCTCCAAACAATCGGCTTTTCAAAAATTATTTTGATGCATGTCACTGACTTTATGGAGTAGGTTAATTGTTAATAATACAACTAGTGAGATTTCATCGACAGGTGTGTTTGGAACTAAAAGGCACATGTCTCTAACAATTAACCAGGAGGATTTCATTCAAAGCGTGATTGATCTTACAAAAATGTGGTACCCTCAAGCGATGTTTATGATCTGTTGTTTATGTGATAATTACAGGAGAGCAATACATAATTACTGCTTGGCAAAAACTTCAGTGGACAAATACAAGTTCTCAAATCATTCTCAAAAGTTGGATTGTAGAATATTTTGATGCATGTCGCCGATGTTAATTGTTAAGTAAATGGATAAAATAAGTGTTCACGAATCCTTCAGTTGTGAGTATAAATAAATCATTACAAATAGTCTAGCTTTCATTCTCTCACTCTCTCTCCTACTTAAAAATCCAGCTTTTTCCAAACCCTTTTCTACTTATCCATTTATCTGTCTATACATGTACATGTCTGCTTTTGTTGTTCTTCTAACTGTATCTGCATTCTAACTCTTTCTAATCTACATATCTACCTACATACATTATATATATATATATATATATATATATATATATATATATATATATATATATATATATATATATATATTGTTTGATAACTTTAATTCTTTAATTATCGGCATATGGTTTTAAGGTGCCAACAAAGATAAAAGAAAAAAAAGCTTCAATAAATATAACCCGATTTCCTTAAAATATACCATATATTATTTCATCTTATTGTTTTACTCATGTTGTGATATTATGTTTGGGGCAAGCTCAGATTTTCCAAGGGCAAGTTTAATTTTCCAGTCAGCTTGCCCTGGGCAAGCTGACTTTTATAAAATGTGTAAATCCCTGAACACCCTTATGATGTTGATGAAAACGATCCAGAAGTAAACAAAATAATAGCCAGGATTGAGCAAATTGCTGCTTCCAAGCCCGGTAATGTGAAAAAAAGATTGTCCCTTATATAATAGTATGGTGACTGATTCAACTAAAACAACTCGCGCAACAGCGTGGGATATGAATATCAAGCTGTATGCAAAAAGCTGACATACTTACACTATTAGAACTCCTAACTGAACCACAACTGCAACAACTAGTTACTGCAACAGCAACGGTACAACTGAGATGATTCATGTGCGAGCATAACATACCAATACAGAGAGGTGCAGGAAAAGCTAACATGCTTACGTTATTAGGCATCATAGTTGAACTGCCCCAGACCGTGAGACAGCTTTGTGAACCATCAGCACGATTGAATATAGAAATTCCGTCATGATTCAAACATGCGGAAATTGTAAATATAGTTCACAATGAACAAAACCATCAACGCATCGCAGCTGCTATCACCGCTGAGTCAGTCGAGTATGTTTATGAAAAAGACCGCCATCGTACCGCAGCTGCTATCACAACTGAGGCTGCCACGTATATTCATGAACAAGAAATCACCAGAGTTCAAGTGTCCCAAGGGTAAGGACAATCATGTGGATTAACGTGCAATTATTCCAAACATATATGCACCAAGCAAAGACATTATAAAACTTTTATCGAATATGTGCTCGGAAATCATATCGATGTTAAAATGCTCTGGCACTCTGGCACCTCCGGAGTTAAAGCAGATATTGCTGTCCCAGACATGTTTATCCTCCAAATCCCATAAGTGTAGTTTTACAAACCCAATTGTGTAGTTTAGGACACTCATGTGTAGTCAAACTGCTGTGGAGAAATTTTACTTCCGGGTGGAGGGTGAGGTAGGCATGTGAAAAATAGAAGCAGAAAATTTAGGCATAAAAGGATTATTTTCTAAGTAGATTAAAAATAAATCATATAGAACCAACACAAAATGATCGTAATGCATTAATTCAATAAAGTCTAGATTGGCAAGGTTTTAATGTATGTATACTAAAAATATATTTCAGGATGGGTAAAATATATACACTATTTACAAAGCAGGTTGTTTCAGTTGTGAAGGTATTGGTAATAACATCCCATCAGTCTGCCCTGCTGGACAGAAGTTACGTCATTTTCTTTTGCATCCTTCTGATTGGTGCTTAACTACATGCAGAGCCTCCAAAGTATCCTCTCTCAGGCGGGCCCTCCGATCAGTCATATTTATTTTTTCTCACTGTTGAAACAATTCTCTCACAGTGTGCACTACTGTGAGGAAGACAAAGGATACCACTCATGACTTCTGACAGGCATTTGAATTGCTGGTGCTTTCTGCTTATTTCAGCCAACCTGTGATCCACTCGTGCAACATTTTTACAGTCTCTCAGATCTGTGGTCTGGTAAAATGAAAACTGCTCAAGGATGGAACCAACAGAAGCTGATAGTGGAATAAGAAATGGAAATCTATTCATAGAAAATCTCAGACTTTCTGAAGAAACACTGGACTGCAGGTTTCAGATCTATAACCTCTGCTGCAATGCGGCATGGATCATTACAAGGCAGCTTTTCCATGTAATAGACAGCAACAGCAGTTAAATACTTGCGAACATTTAGGTAAAATCTTTGATCCTGGAATCACGGTGGTTTTCTTCCTTCTTTTTAAGGAAATCCCTTGCAGCCTTCCAATAACAAGGTCATAGTTATCCTTATGATTATAGCGCACTTTGTATTGTACATCTTCCAAAGATTTGTACAGCATGGCAGAAGGTTTAAGAAATTTAGCAAAAATTGACCTGATTAGCCCACACAGAATGCAGCGAAGAACATGGATTTTTGGATCCTCTGCTTGGAGGGGAAACAGGGCTTCATCAAAGACCTTGACAGTATAGTTTAAAAAAATGTTGTCAGCCTGTTGGTTGGTGATTTCACAAAATTGAAGATGCCTTCCACTTTCGATGTTTTCTGTAACTTCTCATGTTCTTCCGCAAAAGAGACCTTCATAGCATCCCAACTGTGCAGCAGCCTGGTCAAGCATTTTCCAATGCTTAGCCAGCAAGTGCAAACATGTGTCATCATTCTTTTTTGCTCTATGTCACACATGTACTGTAAAGCAACAAATACTGTTTTTCTTTTTGAACTCTTTCAAAATAAGTAAAGATATCGGTGAGTACTGTATCTACTGGTGGCAGATGCGCTGCTCCTTTCCTGGCCCCAATGTGCACAAGATGCAAGCAACACCCAGCCATGATTACATGTGGCTGCATCTTTCTGACATGAGCAATCACACCATTGTCCCTTTCCTGTCGTCACTTGAGCATTGTCTGACTCCAGAGCAATGCAGTTATTCCAAGGAATATTTTCATGAAAATTCAGTATTGCATATCACGCAATGAACGTAAGATCCGAGTTAAGATTCCTTAAACATGGCCACTCATCACTGTATTCCTTTCTGAATGTTAGAATAGCCAACTTCACTCGTTTTTTCTGCAGACTGTTATCCATAACAGCAACGATCTTCAAAATGGCGATATTCATGGATGAAGCAGACTGAAGCTCCGGCTAAAATGAACTGAGAAGCCACGAGGACCGGAAGTTAAGGTTAACCAGAAACAGTCGAAATTATTTTCTGCATTTTTTGCTTTGCGGACCCGGAGAAACCTGGATTGTTCTATTATTATTCTAAATGTGTAGTTTGGTATGCAAATGTGTAGCTGCGTAATTGGGGGTCAAAATGCATAGAAACTATGCACAATGCGTAGAAGTAGGCAGGTCTGCTGTCCATGCATATTTGACTATGCCACTTAATCGCAAGTCATCAGACAAGGATGGATTTAAAATCACAATCCGTGGCTTCAAGGTGGTCCACATATAATCACAAACCGCAAAGATGCCAAGGATATCAACGAAGCAATCGATAAAGGTATTGAAAAGATTCTCCACAGGTTGGAAAAATTCACCACCACCGGTTTGGGGTGGACTCTTGACCAATGCATGGAAGTTCAACTGCATACTTCCCTGTATGAACCATTCCGCAGAACAAGTTATTTGCCAATGGCAGACTGTGTTCTGCCACGGTCAGTGATAAATGTGAAAAACAATGATAATGAATGTTCAAAATGGGCGCTCGCATCCACGAGGTGTCCCACGAGTGATCGCACAGATCAGCCGCGGAAATACTAGTAATATCTGAATGAACTCAATTTTGGTGACATTGAATTTCTGGTGCAGGTTAGTAAGGCTACACTGAACAAGATTGAAGAACTTAACCCAGGTATAGCCGTTAACATGTTTGCTTGGGACAAAATCTGTAATCCTCTTGCACTATCCCCACATGTACAAAACAAAGATTCGCATGGAAGGACTGAGATTAATCTGTTGTTGATAAGTGGCATAAATGGTTCAGAGCCGTTATCTAATTACATATGGATAAAGAATCTTTCCAGGTTGCTTAACAGACACAACATGCACCACTGAAAAAAGTTTGCATGCAGACGTTGCCTGCATTTATTTAGCTCCCAACAGCTACTTTACAATCATGACTTTTATTGTGGTGGAATCAGTGAAAAACCTCAGCGTACAATTATGTCAGAACACGTCAGAAACATTTCAAAATTCAATGCGGTGCAATGAAAGATGAAAGTAACGTATATTATTTATCCAGACTTTAAATGTTTGAATGTTCCAGTGAATGCCCCTGAGGTTATAACAAATACAACACAAGTTGTGGAACAAATTCCATGCTGGTTTTGCTACATTGTAGTCCAATGTGATGCAGCAGTGTTACCACCAATATTATATCGTGGCCAGAACTCAGTTGAGGTGTTTCTTAAATCGCTTGAGGTTACAGTGAAATGGATCTGCAAACAGCTCTATTTGTCCAAAGACATGATTATTACCTATGATGATATTAACGAGTTTTTCGCTGCCAATGATTGCTGGATCTGCGGTGGTGCTTTCAGTTTCACTAATGTGTATCTATTCAGAATTTCTCATGGCAGCACAAAATAGTCTCAATACAACTGCAAAGCTGTTCGCAGTGGCTATCGAAGATAAAATCATTAGTGCGGCCGAGTTTGAGACTGTGTTGGCAGAATAGAAAACCACAGGCAACTCCGAGCACAGATATGCAACTGGGGCATTAGCAACCAAAAACAGTAGCAGATTTACAAGTGTTAGTATAGTAAACCTCAATATATATCACTGCGCTAGCTGGGAAATTCCTGTAGCGACCTTGATAGTATAAATCAAGGTGATTGCCGTGCTGAGAAAAATTCACGTCGCGACTTTGATAATATAAATTGTCGCAATTACCCGCTGAAAATTATATTTTGTAAACCCAACCACGCATGCATTAGCATGTAATGATTGAGATAAAAAATACTAAAGTCATGGGGTATAGAAGGGCCGACTTATCCCCAGCTATCTGGTCTAAAAGGCACAATGTACCTCTACTAAATTTGTACATGCTGTACAAAACATTATACAAGCCAACATATATCTTTAATTGCTAAAATATTGCAATATTTTTTTATTTATATTTTCTGCTACAATTTCAAAAGCTCTTTAATGTTAGAGTTATGAGTGTGTGAGTGTATGTACAAACATGTTAAATAGTTCCATATTTTCTTCAAAAACATCTTTTCTGTCATTCCAGAAAAGCAGGTTTATATCATGTGTGAGGTAATTACAGTCTTTATTGTCCAATTTTAAAATTTTCTTTTATGTATTATTAGTGATAGGAAAATGAAACTAAAATTAATAATATTAAAAAGAAATAGACAAGTAAAAACTAATAACAAAAACAAAAAGTCAAACTAAAACATTGATAAGCAAATCTTTAAAAACTGAATTAGTCACCTTGATTTTGAAACATGAAATATTATCATACATGTGATTCTACCGGCGGTAGGCCAAAAATACCGTTATAAAGGCCATCTACCGTACATACCGTTTAGTAGTCGAAATCTACCGCTTATGAAAATTTCAAAGAAAATTGTTTTTTAATAAAAAAACACCCGGTATTTTTATGCATTCTATCAATGCATTAGATAAACCAGTCTACTGGGAACTGGAAATGTTCCACCTGGGCTACGACCGGTGCGATTATGCGTGGTTGAGTAGTCGGATTACAGTTGTTAAAGAACAGCTAGCACATGTACACAACAAGCGGCTAATTGATTACCTTATTGTTGTAATTTGGAGAGTTTAAGGCCAAATGCGGGATGTTGTTTGAGGTGTTATAAGTAATAAAAGGATCAAAGGTAATCCATGATGACCGGGAGTCTTTTTGATTAAAACTCGGCCGACCTGTCATGGAAGGAAGATAAAATAGAGAGACCGACCAAAAATGATCTCGGCAGAAACACTTGAGTAAGTATTTTGATTTGTTGTCTTTTAATTGTTCTTGTATTGTTCACAATGGTTTAAGATGAATATTTAAGGGCAGCTTGTATATTTTTTTTCCAACTAATGTCAAAATGCTGAAACGTCCGCTTTCTCCCAATGCTAAGAAGCCACCAGCTAAGAAATACTACAATAAGTTTAACAATGCTTGGATACCAGAATTTAAGTGCATGCAGCTGAGTAGCAAAGGTCCTGAGTTTGCATTGTGTGTTTCATGCAAACTGGATTTTAAGATAGTATATGGAGGAAGAAATGATAAAAATGTATTACTTACGATTTAATTTTAAAGTTGGGATAAATTATTAAAATCATGTGTTTTTTAACTGTTTATTTCAAGTCTAAATCTAATTTGTTTAAAATTAATTACAGTGGTGAAACTTGCCAACTGATTTTTGGACCTAAGCCTAGAAGAGAAACAAGCCCTTGAGGATGAGGCTCAGGAATACATATTAAGTCCAAGCCAGGAACTTCCTGCTCTGGGTGAAATGAGCTTGGAGCAATATTGGAGATCAGTCAGCAGCCTCAGAAACCCAGCTACAGAAAAACTTAAGTTAGAACTTCGTTCCAGACTGAGTGTAGTTGTCCTGTCATTGCCACATTGGAATGCTGACACAGAGAGGACATTCTCCATTCTTTGGAAAATCCAGAGTGATTCAAGGGGAAATCTGGACCAGAAAAATATTGACAGCCTGCTAAGTGTGAAGGTTGACAATCACAATGAATGTCATCAGTGGTCACCAGACAGTGATCTTGTAAAGGAATCTAAAAATGCTATTGGATTTTATAAAAAAAATCTTTGCAGTGAACTGTGAGATGTACAACTCTTCCTTTTTCATTTCATTGACAATATACTGGCTCATATTAACTAACTATTATTGTAACGTTTTCCATCAGATTCTGAATCAGATTCATGTTCAAAATTTGTGTTTTATTATAATATGAAGAGAATACATATTATGTGAAAAAAACACACTTGTTTTGTTTTCAATCCCCTTAAAACACATAAAATTTATGCCGATAAAAAATCTACCTTTTAAGAAGCCAATCTACTGATCAAAATTTGTAAATCTACTGGTTTTAAATCCTGGTTCTGTCACATGTATGTATTATTTAGATATTTATAATACCATATTAATAATACCATATTACAATACTATTCTGTTGTTGATGGAAATGAATAAATTCACTTAACATGAGGCTTTAACTGCTTTTAGAATGCCAATGCATAACCCATTCATATTTCAATTGATCTTTATTAAATATCAAATATTTTCTGAATAAATATACTTTATTTTAAAATACCCAGTTGAATTACTATGTATTTATTATTTCACATTTTTAGGCAGCACATTATTCACAGATGAATTACAATCCCTCAGCATCATTTCATCACTGCCCACAGAGACCTGATGGTACCACATGCTACAATTGTTAAATTCTATCCAGGAAATGCCTTCATCTTTCATGTGTGCTAATGGCTCCTCCTGATGACAGCTTCTGCATACATTACTCTTTTCATGCTTTTTATTAACTCCTCTGCCTTTTTCTTTGTTTCTTTCTTTTTTAATTTCATTGCATTTTCTGTTTCCCATTTCCTTTTTCTTTGTTCTCTTGCACATTTCTCCTCTCAACTTCCAGCTTTCTCTTATTCTCCTCTTCATCCTTCTCCTCAAATTTCTTACAAAACACATCTACCGTTATGACCGTGGATTCTATAACAAGTTAGCTTTGGCTGCCTGGGGTTTGGCTAGTACTGGAGGAAAGATGTCAGGGAGTGATGGTGGAATCAGGCCTTCTTTCACCTGAGGGTTACCACCAATGAAAGAACCTCATGTAGCAGATGTCACTAATGTTTCCACAACTCTGGGCAGTTTGCTGTGTGGCTGAAGTGCAAGGCCCATTTTCGGCCATTGACTTGGCAAAGTGTGAATGTGTCAGTTACGCTTTGTCAATATAATCTGGATTTACTGTGGAACGTAATGCTTTATCTGAAGGCTTCTTTAATTTTAGCCGGTAAAAAGAACTGATCATTTGCATGGCTTAAAACCACAGGTAATTTGGTCTTATTCAAAACTTGATTTTTGTGAACAAAGCCAAGGTTAGTTGCTAATGGACTAAATTTATGTTTCAGTGGACTGTTAATCCAAATGTCAATGGGATGTAGGGTGTGTGGTATTGGGTGGTAGGCCACACAGTTCAGTGTTCTTATCACATGCAAGTTTCAGACACTTCAAATTGATGTCACTATCACAACTGTTATAGACAAGTAGTTCTAGCATTTCTTTACCAAGGTTTGGAATAAAGAGATCTCTGAACCAGGCCAGAAACAGTTCCAAATCCATGTTGGCAGATTCACTATAGGCAAATTGCCAATTGTTGGGTGCAGCATCTCTGGTGTGAGGAAGTGATTTTGTTAAATTCATAAAGGTTTTTAGAACCCTACCATCAGCACAAATAAATAAATGAGCAGTTATATGGCCAGTTGATGACACAACTTGTTGGTATGTGTGTTGGCCTCTTATGCCTATGACCCTCTGATGTGCCTTTTTGTTACAACTCACCTAGTCTCGTCTGCATGAATATGCAATGTGGCTTATCTTTAAATCCCAGCCCCGTCTCCATGGTATTGCTTAGATGTTGAAAGTACTGACCCATTACATTCTGATTTTCCAATCTGGATCTGGAATGATCTTATCTTTCTGGCTCTTTTTCGGTGAGTTCTTGGTGTCTTTCACAATATTTTTGGAAAGATCGACCACATGGACCTGTGTTTAGATTGAACAGGGTCTGGCATCCACTTTTAGTGACTAATGCTATTACATATTGGCAGACTATCATCCGAGATATTTGACCAATGCATTCTCCTCTTTTACAGTTACCATCCTCCGCGGTCCAAATCTGTAATTATAAACACCCCCCCGCAAGGTTGTCAATAGTCTTCCTGGGATCCCAAAATCTCTGGAAGCTTGAGTGTCTGTCACTCTGCCTCACTTGACTTCAGAAACAGCAGCTTCAATTTCATCCAATTCATAGCTCTGCCTTTTGGCATCCTGCTCATACATACCAACCCCTAGAGAGGTATAAGCATAACCTAAGTGGCAAAAAAGTGTAATCTGAGCATAAAAAGTGTAATCTATATCTTATATGCCATAATTACAATAAACTGTATGAAAAATGTACATTTAGTTTTGCTACTAACCTGGATCTACAGCCGGTTAAAGTTTTTGCCACAGATAAGACAAAATCCATGTGGATTAGTACCAGAATATGAACACAAAACATATTGACAAATTATACAACACTCACTTTAAGTAGTCTACCTGTCTAGCTTTCACTGTGATCGTAAAGTAAATTCCACAAATTCTGCAACGAGCATGACTATGTGCTCAACCTGAATGCCTTATTACATCACTCTCATATTCTTCTTTTTAAATTTGTAAAGTACTATTGATTTGTCCTTTTTCAGATCCGACATGTTTTAAAGTTTAAAAAGATCCACATCTAACATTTTTCAGTCATATAACATCCATGAGTCACATTGATAAAGTCTGTTTTGCTTAACATCTGGTGCCATTTTTTGTTTAAAGTATTGAGTGGTCCACTACCCAATTCTCTTTATTAATATAATGAATCTGTGACACAAGTTTTCAAATTGAAGAAACCCATCTGTTTTCTTGGAAATGTGTCATATACAGCTGCTATACATAAATAGAAAATAAAGAAAGTACATGATGGTCTACGTTGGACAAATGTACTCTTACGCTATTTTTACGCAGCAGTCTTCTTGTTTCGAATATTCTCAAATTTATACGATGTTTGGGATTAAAGAGATGATAATTAAAATGACAAACACAACTTTTATTGCTTTATTTTTATTTTTTTAATGTACCAAAAAGCGTTAATGGTTGGCATGTATGCCTACTTTTGGATGAAAAGAGAAAATTCATGTGTGTGTGTGTGTGTGAGATTTCACTTCGTATGAAATATAAATGTGTCTTACTTTATTTCATGATGTCTGACATGGACTAATACACTGCAATGTCCAAGTGACTCGTTGAATCCATAGAAGGACAATACTGGCAGAAAATGACCAACTTGATTTCAATTTGTTTTAAACCAAACGTAGCAATTTCACATTTGTGTCTGAATTGCAACATTTTAAATTGCATTAAAAAGGAAAATACTGTATTCTGTTACACAGGGATATTGGGATATAAATTGTAAGAAAGTAAATACATGTTTGCCACCTTCCCAAGAAGTATTTTATTAAAATAAGATAATTTACTAATTACCGTTGTCATTAAGGCATAACAAATACAAGGGAAAAAACTCAAACAGGTTTAAGTTAGTTTATGACAAGGGGAAATACTCTGAGTCCCATGCTGAAAACAACGATACTACAGGAAATTATGTAATTAGTACATGTGAATACTGGGTTACAGAAGCAGACAATATGATGAGATGTGATACTGAACTTGTGAAGTTAAAAAAAAAAAAAAAAAAAAAAAATCATGTGTCTTTATTTATTCGAGGACATGGCATAATTAAAGTTAAGAGAGCTATTTTATTTTGTTTGGGTGGGTGGACAAATGTCATATGCTGGATGTGACAACTGCAAAACATCATAGACAGACCAAGAGTGTCAAAGGTCATGACCCACAAACAGGGAATGTGGTTCAGTTTTTCTCTTTTTCTGCTTACCTATTGAATTTGGATGTATTTATTTTTGCTCTGTGTCTGTTTCGTTTCTTCTTCTAAAAATTACCGATTGGAAGTAATGTAACACATGCATTCAGGTGAAAAATGACAATGGCTGTCATTGGTCTTTGGCTGTCACTGGTCAGTAATGTTTACAATGAAAAGGCCAGAAATTTAGTTGTACACAGGAAATAATGGTAATATTGATCAACATGATATGAAAGATAAGCACATAGTCATTTTTTGTCAGAATGACCTCCTCCTCCCCATACACCACCCAATTCAACAACTTTAAGACTACAGACTGACAAGTAAAGGGAGATTAATGTGCACTTAAATCCAGATTTAGCGAAATCAACAAACTCAAATACTACCATAGCCATGATTCTGAAATTCCAATCATTTGAAATAGTTGCTTTGGGTGAAATTCCATGACTTTTAGTTTTGTCTATTTTCCATGACTTTTTCATTACTTCCCATGACAAAATCTTTGTCCAGAATTTTTCCAGGATTTTCTACTGCCATTGGAACCCTTGTAATCATAACTAATATTGCTATTGCAGTGGAGATACAAATAAAAATAATTAAGCAGGCTTTACCAGTAAATACCATTTGTGAGGAAAAACAGTGATACATTTGTAATGCTGAATATTTCAAATCAAAAGATTTAAAAATTTAGCATTTTATCATTATTTTTGCCACATTCATTATGGTTTAAATTGCAACAGACGACTGACAGAAAGACAATTCACCATGACTTTTGCTTCTCTGGTCTTTTAACTGACAAATGGTAAAAGTGAATTTGTTTCAAACACAAATATGGACTTTGTCATTGAGAAAAATATATGTTTTACTGGAAATTGCTATTATGAATTCATACAAATTATTTCCAAACAGATTTATTTTTCTTTAGTGTGAAAGAACTAGGATCATAAATCTTGTGATAACAGCATGAGCTGTTACAATGAATTTACAAACCTATCAGCTCTGGGGTCAGTTTTCCTTGGTCCTTAAACTCGTACCACTTGCCCAAGATGGCCGGATTTTTCACAGGCGTCTTAGGAGTGATGAGGGAACTCAGGGCATCACTTAGCCACTGTGGGTACAGTACAATATTCTCCCTCAATTTCACAGTGCTGAAAATTAAGATATCTACCAATAATACACAAAACTAATGTTGTATCTCAATGGAAACAGAGGAAAATATATAACTTGACAGTTTGTAATGATTGCCTAGTATAAAATTACGAGCAAAAGAAAGGTAAAAAAAAGCAAATGTCTACAAGTTTAGTTCAGATTCCTCTTAACCATGAAGATGGTTTTGTAAGAAATTAACCTTTTCATGTATACCAAGGTATCTATTTTCTTTCAAAGTAGAACACCTTATGTTGAGTCTTGAAATGTAGTTTTATGGTAGGGTAAAATACATTTTAATTGTGTAGTTCCCATATCAAAGCTAAAAAATTCCATCCTCCAATTAGTATGGAATGTCCTCGAGTACTAGAACAGAGGAAACACTGTTCCAGTTGGATTCCTATGTCAGACGCCCATATGAAATACTCTTTCTCTTTTACTTGGACCAAGAATATTCTTAGCACATCAGAGCAGGAAAGGAGGAGGCAATCTTTGCAACAGTGGCAGGTAAGTATTATATAATTAAAATGAGTCCCCGCCCATAGCAACAATTACATTTTATTAGCAGTAAAACAATAACTACCACAATTGTATTGCTGAATTTGACAGTCTGGAGGGCAGTCGATGGATGTAGAAAACTGATATAAAAATAATGTACTAACATTAAGAGTATTCACTGCTGTAAGCTGGTAGAGGTTTCAGCCACATTTTGTGCCAAAAAAAAATACCTTCACTTGCATGTGCCAAAGAACAAAATAAAAGGAGGAGGCGATTTAGACATGTCCATGAAGTAGCAACTGCCCTACCTTCATGGGTTTTAATGCTCATGAAGGAAAGGTTTCAGAGAGCCCTTAGTCAATAGGAACAGATGCTTCCTACACTTTCTTTGCCTTTCAGAAGCAGCCAAATATAACCTAAATGCTCTAACTGGGCAAAGAAACCTTTCTTAATCATCCACATCACAGATCCAACTGAAACTGGGGATCTCAACAGGAAGTGATGCTACTGTAGGGTGCTGTTTCTTAGCCAGAAACCCATGCTGGCAAGGAAGAGAGACTCAATGGTAAAAACCGTTGAACCGTAAACATCCTTTCTCGACAGATAAAGCCTGAAGAGCAGGAAAATAGTCTTAACAGTGAGGTTTTCAAAGGAGCTTCACTCAATGGTTCATAAGGGGATTTTGACAAAGACCAGAACATGCATGAGAGTGTCCATCTTGGCATCAGTAAGCGGCATACTGACCTCTGAAGCTAAAAAAAACTGATGATATTGGAAAGATGAGGGTCTGACCCAATGACGGGACCTCTAGAGAACTTTAGTGTGTTAGACAGGGCTGCCCTATAGCCCTTAATGGTGGACACCAAACATAAGAATTCCTTGCGAAGGATGAGAAGAAAGTCTGCCATTGTGTTCAAAGGGGGATGGCTAGCATCAACAAGTTTCCTGCTGCACCAACCACAGAAGATTCTCTACTTTGCATCATAGACCTTGGAAGTAGACCCCCTCCTGGACAATGCAGATGGCAACCTTGCTAAAAAAAACTGGTCCTGATCAGTTGATTGTTTGAGAAGGGTCAGGCATGACGGTGAAGAATTTGTAGGCTGATGTGGAGAAGAGACCCCCTGTCATATGACAGCAGATCCCTCCAATGTGGTAATCTCCTGGGCTCATCTACCAACAGGTCAAGCAGACCGATGAACCACAACTATTGTGGTCACAGATGGGCTACCAGGATGAGCCGAGCAGTGAAGTTCATGACTTTGTGGAGCACCTGCAGAATCATTCTGAAAGGTGGGAACGTATACGCGAACAGATAACCCCATCATTGACTGAAAGCGTCCACTGTCCAGGCCCCCTGATTTGGAACTGGGAAAACATTAAAGGGAAGCTTGTTGTTTAGTCTCGTCACAAACAAATCCACCAAGGTCTCCCTCACTGTCTAAACAGTGACTCTGCTACCGATAGGTGCAGTGACCATTCCGTGAGGACAACACAGCCCCCCCCTGGACAGACTGTCCACAAGAATATTCTTCTTGTCCAGAATATGGCAGACACAGAGTGATGTCCTCAGATGCTGCAGAACAGATGAGGTTTCAAACCTCCATGCAAAGAAAAGGAGCATGGGTAGCTCCTTGCTGCCTGAGGTATGCTACTACTGACATGTTGTCAGAGGAGACCATCATGCAATTGCTCCTTATAAGGTTGACACACTCCTGTAGGAATAAAATCACTGCCCACATTTCCAATTTATTTACGTGAAGGGTTGCTTTCTTGCCAAACCACAAACCCTGAAGAACTACTTCGGGCCCCAGATGAGTGCACCGGCCAGAATCTGATATGTTGGTGTACAGACAGGAGTGGGATTTTGGGGGTTGGGGTGAATTTGATCGCTGGTCAGAAATCAGTACAAATTTGACTGAGCTGACAGAGGATCCTTATGCAGTCTTGGCCAGTAGTAGAAACTGGAAAGAGCACAAGTTAAGTCTTCCTAGGGGAATCAAGTCCGCTGCAGAGTTCAAGGTCCCCAAAAGATATAGGCAAAGGTGAGCCAACAACAAGGTCTTGGCTTGGAGAGCCATTAAGAGGGGCAGGATTTTGTCAATCCCATTCGGGGTAACATGAACTCACCTGAGACTGGTGAGGAAATTCATCCCCACATACTGTATATACTTGCTTATAAGTCAAGTCGAACTGCAAAGACCCTGATCTGCCATCACATAATGTGCCAGCAGATCTGGATCTATGCAGTTGGTTAGGAGTAATCAGTAGAACAAACAACATATACCCTGATCTAAGAGTGCATTATGCAGTGGCAGATCAGAGTCTATGTTGCTCTCAGTTGGACTGGACGTATGAATGAGTATTATATGGTAAATGAAATCCTGAGAAGGGATAAGAGCTGACTTCCCTAGAATGAGGACAAGACCCAGTCAGGGTAGAAAGGTTGATGAGCCGAAACTTTCCACCTTTTTTGAATACTAGAAAAATCCAGGGGAAGATTGCCGGAGACTGGTAATATTTTACCCTCTCTACTGAGTCCTTCTGCAGAAGAGTGTGTACCTCTTCCCTTCAACGAGCCAGTTTTGTCTGGTGAAAGAGTATGGGGTACATGATACAGAAGGATGTTCCTGGAAACCAAGCAGGTAGCCCTCCTTTAAAGTAGAAAGGACCCACATATCATCTGCAATGCCCAACCAGACCCCTGATAAAAGGGCTAGCCAAGCATCAACATGACATCAGGAAGAAAAAAACAAGGCAGAAAAGGGCATGAGTCTCTAGGGCCTAGCTCTCACTCCTTGGGGAAGAGGAAAGAGTTCAAAGACTTTCTCCCTTGGACTTTCCGACCACCTCACTAGTAGCTTTGAGATGGAGGGGGTATCAACCCAATCTCTGTCCCTAGACCAATAATGGAACTCGATTGACTGGTGACCAGTGCTTGAAGACGGTGATTGGTGTCCAGTGCCCAGCAAACAATGACCAGTCACCAGTTAAGACTGGTCCAGTGAGAAAAGCCTGATGTGTGCACTCACATCAGAGCTATTTCAGCCAAACTGCTGCACTACCTTCATAGGAAGGCTTGATTCACTCGTCACTTAACTGGGACTCTGGTCTTTGAGAGAATGCTGCTCTCCCGGGGGGGGGGGGGGGGGGGTCGACGACTCATTCTCTGGAGTGTTTTTTCCCTTGGTAGAGACAAAGGATCAATCCCTCACTGGCAATGATGACATCAGGGATCCTTGGACCTTAAAAGATTTCCTAACCATGCAAGACTAATTATTATTGCTATTATTATTTGCATTATTATTCCCCCTAGGGGATCATCCAAAGATGATGAGGATGAAGAAGTACCTTTCTTTCTCCACTTATAAGTGTGACAACATTCTGCCAAGACCCACACTTCATTGCTCTAAAGAGCAGATCGGGCATCCATCCTTTACACACACACCCAGTGCACATTAAGCATGTGGTGTGAGAGTCCCAAGGGACCTTTTTATACCCCCACTTTCCCACAACTTGGGACATTATATTCTAAAAGAGAATATTGATGCAAATATATTCTGAAAAAAGAATATTTTTTGTAAACAAACAAAACCCAGAACTGACAAAGAGTAGGAAATACCCTATCACCAGAACAAAGAGTAAGGACACAAATTAATAAAGCACTGCTTTATTAGCAAGGTGCAAAAATACCTAAAATCTACGAAGAGAGCTCAATTAACACTCAAATATAGCCAGGTCTAAGGGGATTAACACTCAATCACTACAAAAATGTAACTGAAATGCCACAATATGTTTTACAACTCAAAATGAAGGCATTTTTTGACAAGCAAATTTGCACACATATACTGCATACAATCGTCCAAGGAAAAGAGGCAGATGGGCCAAGGACATCAGAGTCAGACAGGGACTGTGTTCCTTCTGTTCTAGTATTCTAGAACATTTCATACTAACTGGAGGACGGAATTTGTTAGCTGGACATAAGGACTTGCATTTCAGAAAAGGTAAGCAATGCAATTAGTGCAGGTATTGAATTACTGATATTAAAATTCATGGACTGAAGTAAATACTGAGTGTGGGGTCAATATAAACTCACCTGATATGCAGTAACTCATAAATTCTTAGATTCACACTAAAATAAAAACATTTTGTAGCCAATTTTTGTGCAGCAACATTTAACTAAGAGCAAATATTTATACAAAGGAACTGTTTTTTTATGAGTTCACAGTGTACTATTGACTTATAATAAATTTGCACTAAAATATATCTATGGATTTTTCATAATTTTTTAAAAAAGATAATAAATCTTTGGAAACTGGATTAGTGTTCATTGGCTCGTATCACAAACAGTGTGATTAGACCATGCAGCTGCATGAAAGAAGAAAAAAATTTCACAAAAGCTACAAGCCATTTGATTTTTTAATGTAGTAGCCTGAAAAACCCTTATTATATGATGAAACAACAAGAGGCCTAAGTGGCCTAATCATTCACCCGCCTTACATAACTTAAGAGTGGACTATTTCAATCCTGTAAGAGCACAATCTAAGTTAACAATCTCCAAAACTTTTTCATATTATGTTCGTTTTACCTATTTTACTATATTCTGATAAAAATTCTATTTAAAGATACATATAAAAACATAATGTACACAGACTCGTGCTCATAATCAAAGTTATCCAAGATTTTGATGATATAAACCCATTTACAAAGGTTTTTAGAAATTAGACGATAAATATAGTCTCTAGATCTAGAAAGGTAACAAGCTCCTATCAGATGCAAGGTATCTCATAAATATGCGCAGATCTCGCTTATTACAGAACCTGTCTATGACAATGATAATATAATTTTAAGGTGGAGCAAAATCCAACTGAAATTTGGTCCCATGAGTAGTAACAAGCTTAGCCAATCAGATACAAGATTACCTCATTCATATGCTCACAAAAAAAATCGCCCAACATCTTGACATTATTAACATATTTACCAAGTTTGATTAAAATCAGGTCAGAAGTAGTGTCTCAAATGATAAGATGTTCAGCCTATAATTTGCAAGATTGCCTCAATAATATACATACATCTTGCTCATAGTAAAACATAATTATATATCTTGATGATATAAGCTTTTTTACCATATTTGATAAAAATATTATCAGAAAGAGAGTCACTAAAATGTTGACAAGCTCAAACACTCAAATGCAAAGTCACCTAATATGAACAGATCTTACTCATAATTGTACTCATCCAAGATCTTAATGATTTAAGCTTACTTACCAACTCTGATCACAATCGGATCAAAAATACAGACTCGAGAGTGGTAACAAGCTCAGCCAATCAGATGCAAGATCACCTCATTAAATATGCATGAGTCTTGCTCATACTGAATGCATCCGAAATCTTGATGATATAAGCCTATATTCCAGCTTTAATTGAATCAAATCATATCACCTCATCAACCCTTTACCTTGTAGCATCTATTAGTGTGTAGGCTGTCTATATACATGTGCCCAAGCCACACAGTGCCATGTGTTATAAATAGAACACCTGTTAACTAAATGACTCTATGCAAATAGGCCTGCCTGTAATATTTATAGCAGCTGTGTAGTATATGTCAAGTTCAACATATATTTTAATCCTTTTACCCTTTTGGACATATCAGTTATCTATAAAGAGGTTTATGAGTAAAATCTGATCCTTATAGTTCTATAATCATTTTTCATGTTAGAATTTTTTATATGCTAAAATATTGAGAGAACTTCTTCACCATCAGCTTACCTTTCTCGAACTCTAAATCTACCAGTTCACTATGTTATTAAATCATCCAAATTTGATAAATTATCAGAAATCGGTTTTGCCTACATCTATATCGGAGCCTATATCTGATTTGTTTAAGCTTTCATAGTTTTAATTCTAATCATCAAAACTCAAGAAAGTGCTTAACAAAATCTGCAGCCTCCATTTTGGAGAGTGGAGAATCCAACCCAGTTACTTAAATTAGCAGATTATGACTATATCTTAAATAGCAACCATGTGATGTGTCATAATGGTCATTTACCTCAATGCATGTAGTTTCTAATAGGGGGTTTACCCTGAAGGTGGTGCTATGAAAACCTGCTCAAAATGACTGATGTTTGGTGTAGGTGTTGAAATGCGCTTTCATGCGGATGGTGAACAGGCACCCAACACATTTATATGCGATTCGAATGGAGGTGTCCAATAGTGCTTCCATGAGAATGGGGTAGATGTGTCCAAAAGCACTTATATGAGGTAAAGAGTTAATAAGCATACATTTTGATCATTATCATATTTGTCGAGTATCTTGATATAAGAATATATTTCACATCTGATCAAAATTAGATCACAAATATGGCTTCCAGAATGTTAACACATCCAATCAGATGCAACATTAAAACATCAAGATGCATGGATCTTGCTCATCATCAAATCTATCCAAGATCTTGATGCTATAAGCTCATATTTCAAACTTGATCAAAATAGGATCAGATATATTTCAAAGTGGCAACAAGCTTAGCCAATAAGATGCAACATCACCTTATTAATACACCGCTCCCTTGATTACTCGCGAACCCGCTTATAACGCAGACCAGACGTGGATCCCATTTTTTTTAAACTAGAAAATTTTTTTAAAAAATTGACCCTATTTGTTGAAGGTGAAAAAAATCGCGATCAAAAATTAGTAAATGAAACCTTAATATATCGCTCGTTTTATCGTCAAAACCAGTGGTTAGTACCCAGAAATTTGAATCGTCATCATGAAATTTTCAACTTTTAATAAGAAGTCAAATATTTTGTTCAATTTTCTTTCCAAAGAACATTCTCAGTACACTATAAATAACAATATTTCACAAAATTTCAATCAATGAAAACGTCACTAAAGCCTACTGGTGGCAACACTTTAAAAATAAATACCAATTAAATAAGTTTTGTCAAGTGAAATGTGTTTTAGTTCTATCTTTTAATTCGGTTTCAGTGTAATCATCATAAATGCAATAAGCCCTCTTGTATTCAAACGTGAAAATTAAAATTCAACTGACCCAGCTATTGCCACGAGCGTTTCCGTGAGAATCTAATTATGTGCCGACCTTTTTTTGTTTTTATGTCCGACTTGCGGAAGTATATGTTGTGTTGTTACACTTAATTAATAGCAGACCTGCTTTGTATTATCATGTTAATTACATCTTTTGTATCAAATCAAACAAAGGGGGTGGAATAACAGAAAAGTTAAAAGGCGTGCAAATCCTGCCTGCGTATGAGCTAGTGGTCATGGCCGTGTGTCAGGTCAACTCATTTCAATTGATCAATCGAACACTGTTATAAATATTATTATGTAAGTAATATAATTAAACTACCTTAAATTAGCCTACTCATTCACAAATGTAATCAAAGATAGTAAGGCAACCAAGCCAAATGAATACTTGGAGAATAAAAGCTTTGTTTTACAGATGCGGTTCATTACGGAGAAGCAAGTTCCAGAGTTTGTATTGAACTTTCTAATATGCTACTCAGGGATTTCCTCAAGGATGAGACGAAGTTTCACTGTTACTTGATATGAAATCATTACATCCATATTTTACTAATGGAACAATAAATAAATCGAGGTTCGATGTTGACGGTTGTTTCACGAAATAAATGTCAATAGTTTTTGAAAAAAGAAATCTGGTTTAGTTGTGAATCAATAACAACAAAAAGCAGTGACGTAATACACAATGTATTGCGTACACGTGTTGTTCAAACCGCTTGGACTAATGTTGTTAACAATCTTTCAGAGGTTCGTTATCTTCAAAATAAAGGTAATTCATATAGAAAAGCACACAACTACATTAGAAAAAGCTCTTTATTGACAATTATTCCCAATGTAATTATAAAACGAGTATTTCGCCATTAAACAGCCCCGTTACCCACCCCCACTGCGGTTTTCTCGATGTCCAGCAGGGATGGCATCCCTTTCTTAATTTTTTTGAGGTCCCTCGGTAACTTGCGCCCTCGCTTATAGTGCGGTCTATGTTTTTGGACCCCGTTGTGCGCAAGTTATCGAGGGAGCGGTGTATGCATGCACACACACTTATTATCAAACTTGTCTAAGATCTTGATCAGAGAAGCAAAAGCCATATATTCCAAGTTTGTTCAAAGTCAGATTAGAAATATGGCCCTCCGGAGTGGTAACAAGCACAGCCAGTCAAATGTAAGATCACATCATTAGTATGTGTGGATCTCACATAATCAAAGTCATCCAAGATCTTAAATGATATAAGCATATATTTCAAACAAGTTTAAAACTGGATCTGAAAAATGGTCTCCTGAATGTTAACAAGCTAAAGAAATCAGCTGGAAGATCACCTCATAAGTATGAGTGGATCTTACTTATCAAACTCATACAAGATCTTGGTGATATAAGCATATATTCCAAGTCTGATCAAAATCAGAACAAAAAATATACCCTCCTGAGTGTTAACAAGCTCAGCCAATCAGATGAAAACTACCTCATTATTATGCATGGATCTTGCTGATTATTAAACTCATCAAAGATTTTGATGATATAAACACATATTCCAATTTTGATAGAAATTAAATCTGAAATATGGACTCCAGAGTGGTAACAAGCAATTGCAGATGAACAGACTATGGACTACACAAGATAGACTCGGAGCCACAATGCTTCTTTGAGTTTTAAATATCAGACTAAATAAATAAAAGTTACTAAAATAAATATTTCTTGCCAAACACTGATTAATTAAATCATATAAAACATTTTTGATATTTTCCCTTCGCAAAATGATCATTTTAAAATTATTGAATAGGGAAATTATAAATAAGATAAAGATGTTAAAACTCTGTTAAAGGTATATAAAATAAAAGATAATGGCAAAAATATAAATACTTTAATTATAGGTTGCAATTTGAACTATGAAGTGAATTCACTCAAAAGTTCCAAGATTTCCTTACAGGTACACAATATTGCATTTTAAAGGCAGAGATGGGAATCAGTATAATTGATTCTTTTTTCTTCCAATTCTCAATTCTGCTCCAATTCTCTTACAAACTTCTAGTTAACTAAAAAATTTCCAGGCATAATCTCGAAAATCAAGATATTAATATACACTTTATCATAACTACTAGCTTCTCACTGCACTTTTGTAGGTAGAACAAACTGTGCAGAACCTGATCTGCTGGCACACTACAAAGGTAGATCTGGGTCTACCCTGTTAGACTTGTGTGCCAGCTACATACAGGTAACTACTGTGCTTCATGTATAAGAAGAAAATATAATCGTAGTTACTTGAAATAGAGTATGGTGCCCATCTCATGAAGAAATCTGAGGAACAGATCCAGTTCTTCTTTTGTCTCAATTTGAATAGTTCCTTTCTTGTTCAGGCTTTCCACTAAGCTGTAAGGAATCACCTGAAATTAGCAAGGTAAGTAATAATCAGAATAGGGCAATGGCAAAAATAATAAGAGAAAGAAAAAAAAATGAAAATTGGAATTATCTGTCTCTTTAACAACAAAAAAAGCCCATTTAACATTGACCTTTTACCCCCTGAATCCATGATTATCATGGATTCTTGATGGTGTGTATGTGCCTGTAAAAGCATTCAGAAAAGTTAAAAAGGTTACAAGTATGTCATGGTGAGACTTTCAAATCTCTAAACATTTAACAAATATTTTTGCTGCAAGCTACAGCTTAATAAACATATGTTATCATTTAATGCTTGTTGAGTAAATACAGATCCTGAAATCCTATGCGTGTAACTTGTACAGAATGCGATCACAATTTGGGGTACCTGAGAAACTGGAAAGAAGAAAGAAAGAAATTCACCAGGTTCATAAAATTGTTAATAAGAACAATTACAGATTTCACTTAGCAATGTGCACGAGGATTTGTTCCCGCAAGCAAAACCATGTCTAACCAACCAACTAAGCACCCCATCAGACCACATGAAAATTATAGTCATTATGTGACATTTGAAAGCAAAAGTCTAGCAAGGGAATGCAATGATATTTTCTTTAGAGTGCAGTATATAGAGTCCCTGATTTTTAAGGCCTGGATTTTAGTCTTTTCATAAGACCAAAACAGTCTGGTAAATTTGAGTAGCCTACAGAAAGCTTAAGCATTGCAAAATTTTGATAAATTTGATTTTTGTCAAAATAAGGGCCATAGGAGACTGAAATCTTGGACTGAAAAAAGTCCAAAAATTACAAAAATGTAAAGAAATTTTTATAAAAATTGCTACAAGAATGTCATCAAAATCTAACCAAGTCATCTAAATATGCCTACAAACATGCATGCCAAATTTTATTTATCCACCTCAAGTGTTTGTTTATTTCTAAATTTTCCTCACAAGGTTTATGTCAAAATAAAGTCCATAATGTTTACAAATGTGTAAAATATGGAAAAACTGCTGTAATGGAATGAAAATCTAGTGAAAATATATATATATATATATATATATATATATATATATATATATATATATATATATGTATATGAATACAAAAATGTTTACCAAATTTAAACTGTCAACCACAGGTGGTTGTTTCTTAATGATGCTAATAAGATCTTTGTAAATATAAAAAAAATGTGCAGCAAAATGTTTCTTTCATTATACTTGCTCAGTCATAATACGTTGGGAGTTCATCAGCTACTTTGCAAATCCAGTCCTTCCAAGTTAGCAAAGATGTTCACCATATCTTTTGGTCTGTTTCAGGAACAAAGTACTAACTATAAGAATGGTGAGCAATTTGCATCCCACCCCTCCCCAATGCAAACAAAAATCTATAGTTAAAAAAAGTACACAACACTTCTGATATATTGCAGTTGCAATGATTTATCAACATGCATATCTTTTGATGATGACCAAATTATGTACTAAGTTTCACAGCAATCCACTAAAAACTGCAATAGTTCAATCCACAAAATTCTGTCAACCATTGCATGCAACTGTAAGTACAAAAATGACAATAACTTTTACAAAATTCACAGGAGTACAAAGATTTGTCAGCATGTGCATTTTTAGATGATGACCATAATATGTACTGAGTTTCATAGCAATCTATAAAAAAAACCCCACACAATACAAACTTTGGAACTAGTTGTGCTCACAAGATTGTCTCATGAACTGCATAAAGCTACAAGACAAAAAGTGCAATAACGTTTTAACAAGAACTGCAGGAGCAAAGTGATTTGTTGATAGATGTGCATTTTCAGTTCATCACCATAATATTTACAAAGTTTCATTGCAATCTATACAACAAACTGCAGGAGCAAAGTGATTTGTTGATATCTGTCTCTTCAGGTGATGACCATAACATTTACCAAGTTGCATGGCAATTCATGAAAAACTGTGGGACTAGTTGGACTAATGCGTACCAGACAGATAGAAGGATGGATTGACAGACCAAAAGATGGATAGACACAGGGAATACCATATACCCCCGTCTCTGTAGAGGCAGAGGTAGAAAAGTGATCTGCTATCCGAGACAAAAGTCACACTAGAGTGGTCCCCATATAGAGGGACTGGTGCCAAATCCCATTAATTGACATTTACTACTGGAGCAGATCTGCATACTCTTCCAGAGATATAACAGCAGTGAGAGTTTGAAAGCATGTGCCCACATTGTGATTGAATAATTATTGTTGAAGAAACATATTTTACTAAACAAATTGGTTTCTTCTTCAAATATGCTACTTGGTCCTAATACATTAGGATAATAGGTAAGACACAAGGGGAGTTACATCCCTTTACACTAGCTCTAGACACTTAAAGTATGTGAAGCATGATATATTAACTATTGTTAGTGCAGGTCAATGAATGGATGCTCCTGCAAATCCAGTGGAAGTAGAGTAACCAGCATTATTACAAAGTTAATGTGTAACCTGGGTAGGTAGCCTGGTTGTGCAGCTCATATAGGTCCAACCAGGTTGAACTAAGCCCTTCAATGGAATGGCTAAATGATCAAGTATCTATCAAGTACATATTTACTGCATATTAAACCGAATAGCATAAATAGTCAAAAGTCAGACAACACTGAAATTTTTATTTAAAAAATACTGCAAGAATCAAATGGCAAGTATGAACTCATGTATGTAATTTAGTATTACTGATAAAAATAAATAATACATGTGTTCATTAAAAAACTATCCATTGTTAGAAATTTTACAGAAAATTCTAGCTTTACATGCCACAGTTACCTATTATATAAACTACTGAACTCAGGCATGTTTTCTGTGATGACATCAGTCCAAGTTGAAGGTTAAAAATAGTAGAGAACATCGATGTATTAACTAATTAATAATTAATTAAAATGACTGACCATTAACTAACACATAGATAAGAATAAAAATATTCTCTGGTGCATTGAAACCATTCATTCCATGGGCAAATCTCTGTCTCTGGTTTTAATAATTCTGAAAAATCACTGCTTGTTTATTTTTCAATTTCAAAATGACACAGAGTAAAAACTGATGCAATTAAATATCCATATAAATGCACACAAGGCAAATACATGAGTAAAAATATTTATAACTTTACACATAAAACAAGGTCTAAATGAATAAGAACTGTGTTATGCCTGCCATTTTACAATAAAGTTTTCAACTTGTTACCTCTAATTTTCCTTGCTAATGTTCAGCAATTCCAACCTCATCTTACTACCAGGCCCATAGTTCTGAAAGTTGGCCACTAATTGTTCAAACTGATGGGCCACTCAGTCTGCTGGCATAAGTATTCACTGGACACAAGATCAATCAAGATGGTGCTTGTAAGCTTGCATCTTTGAACTCAGAAGAGCGGGGTGACAAAGAAGCCCACTTTGAACATTTCAATGCATGGGCTGGCAAAGCAGGTTTGGATCAATAGGTTTAGAGCTATTTTTCTTACAAGAAAGCGTTACAGATGGATGGATGGGCAGACACAAACTAATGGACAGCACAAAACAAATATTTCTCACTCCCATTATAGTGGGTGCAAGACATAATTACCCAAGCCAATATGCAGAAAAAATGTTGCAGCCAAGATTTTGTGACAATTCTGTTGGATTTATGAAGAAATATCAAAAGAATATAATAGTATCTCACTAAATGAAACATTATACATTATTAGAGCAGACAATTTTGATGGGCCCATATGCATTCTCTGTGGCATTGGTTTATAGTTCTTAACATCAGAGACACTTAACAAGAGGCCCAAGTGCACCTTACATCACTTACCTAATTGATGCAGTTGGCCCAAAAATCACGATCAGTAGGATGCTTTCTATAGAAATTTTTTCCACTGATGATGACTGCACTTGCTATGAAAACAGTTGTTTTAAGGTTTTTATACTTTTTGTATCTTCGTAAATATTTGATGGCACATCAACATAATTTGCCCAGTACTGAAAGGCTTTATGCCATGATGCTTCCTGCCAAAGTTGGTCAAAATCTGTTGAAAAGCTTTTTGCAATAATGTTGTTAACATGTTTTTCTATTTTTAGCAATGGTGGCCATATTTGATTCTGGATCAGCATGATTTATACAAATTTTAATGCGTGCTACGCCTAGGGGCTTTCTCTTAAATTTAGTCAAAAATTCGGTTAAGTGGTTTTTGGAAAAGAAGTCATATTAAGTTTGTTCTTTCATTCAAAGAAACATTGGGCATATTTGAAGGTATATTGGTACTAGTTGTACACAACTGAAAGCTCTTGGTATCAGAATGCTTTCTGTCAAATTTGGTCTAATTCTATTCTGCAGATTTTGAGAAAAGGTCATTTATATTTTTCCTATTTTTAGTAATGATGGTCACATTAGATGGTATATTGGCATCATCTGAACAAGCCTGAAAGCCCTTTACGCCAGGTTGCTTTCAGACATCACTACACTAAGTTCCTTATGTATTTTCTACATTTTGTTTACGGCTATTACAAAATGATGGTGTGGGAAGGTCCGGTGGCAGTATAATTAAAATATTATATGTGATGGTTTTTTTAAATTTATAAAATATGCATAATGGGGTTAAAAATAATTTTTAATTTATGCCTGGTGGTGATTTTTGGCATATTATGTAACTGATATCGAACAGAAACTGGCATAAAAGAGCAACATGATGAAAAAAAAACTTGTGTGTTTGACCTAGTCCAAGTTTCCTTTGATCCTTCCCACCCCATTTAAGATATTTGGACATTTATGTTGGGGTGTGGTGTCTGAATGCATTGAATATAAAAAAATTGGAATTTGCTGACACCACATGGTGTCAGCATAGGGTAGCCACTTACTAGCAGGCCTAAACGACCTTACATCGAGCCATACCTGCATCAAATCGATAGAAGAATGATTTATTTTCTCAGAAATTGTGAGTATAACATTCATTGTGTTTAATCCAATGACAGACAAGACAAAACTACATGCTAGTCATGTGACCATCCAGCTCTTGCAACCTATCCATGACATCAGAGGTTCAATAGTCATGTGATACCACTGAAAAACCCCTTTCCAATGTTGTTGTACAAACATATTCTAAAATAATAAATGTCACGTAATGTTTGTAAAAAGATGAAAGGACACACATTTTTGTACAACACTGGCAAGGAGGTTTTTGTTGGTGTCACATGACTACTGGAGCTTTGATGTCATGAATATGTAGCTTGCGAGATTTGGGTAGTCACATGACTAGCAATGCAAATGACGAGTACCCGGTCTAATTTCATAGATGCTGTTGTTTCATCTCATCTGTCAGCGGATTCAACATAACAAATGCTATACTTGCAGTTTCTGAGAAAATAAATCCTCCTCCTATCGAACTGATGCAATTATGGCTTGATGTAAGGTCGTTTAAGTTTGCTAGGCCTTCTAGTAAGTGGCTACCATACAACAACATGTGCGGTGTCGGCGAATTCCAATTTTCTTATAAGTAATGTGCTCTGACCCCACACCCCAACATAAATGTCCAAATATCTAAAATGGAGTGGGAAGGGTCAGAGGAAACTCGGACTATGGAGGCTCAAATAAATTTGTTATCTCAGGGCAGCAAACAAACACTAAATACTCCATCCTAGATACTGAACATTCCATGAAAACTAGATGTCTAAGGGACTGCCTTTTATCATTATAAACATTCATGCTAGGTTGAATTTTGGCAAATAAATTTCATGCATGGTGGTGCTTGAAGAAATGTATATTTCATCAAAGGTGGGAGGTGATATTAATTATATTTTATGCCTGCTGGATGAAAATAAAAAGTGCCTTCTGATACGGCCATAACATTATTTTACAGAGTAGCCCTTAATGAAATCCTGTGCACAAATGTTAATTTCAGATGCAACATGACTATCTTATTTATGTTAGACACTATCCTCCACACAATATATAAAAAAATCAGCAAAGATTATGTTGTATTTTCTGGAAATAGTTGGATTTGAATGAAATTACTGTAAATTTTAGTGCAAATGACCTTTCCAGAACCGGCTTAACCACACCTCTTTGCTTTGTCATCCTACATGAAAGAAAAGAGGCTGAACTCAATAAATATTTTATTTTCTACTTTATTGCTGCTATCTACTGAATACAAGCGACATTCTTATCTGGTCATAAAATCTCCAGGAAATCATTAATAATTTTCTTAGGACTATAATAGGATGCAGTAACAGCTGATTGGCTTAATTAGTGTAGTGATGTATTTCAAGAAAATTTTGTCAAATTCTGTTGGGTGCTTCTTGAAAAAAAGACATTTAAAGTTCGTTTTTGTTTTAAATTTTTGTAATAGCAAACATTTGATGGTGAATCAGCATTATTTGTACAAATTTGAAAGTCATTCATGTCATGATGGTTTCTGTCAAATTTGGTCTGATTTTGTTAAGCACATTTGGAAAGAAATCATTTCATTTTTACCATTTTTTGCAGTGTCAGCCATATATGATGGTAAATCAATATCATCTGTAGAAAACCAACTGGCCTTCATACTAGGATGATTTCTGCCAAATTTGGTCAAAGTATGTTAAGCACTTTTTTAGAAGTTGTTGGAAGGTTTTATAGTTTTTCCTGTTTTAGTCACATTGGCCATATTTGATGTTGGATTGGTGTCATTTGAGAAAAAAATATTAAAGACTTTCAAGTTTATGCCAGGATCCAGGATGCTTTCTGTCAAATTTGACCAATATCTGGTTAAGTAGTTTTTGAGAAGTTATTTAGCACTTATACTTCTAGCAATGACAGCAATATTGAATAATGGATTGGCATCAACTGAACAAATTTGAAAGAACTTAATGACAGAATGTTCCCTGTAAAATCATGTGGAAATAGGTCAAGCAGTTTCTGAGAAGTTGTAAATAGCAATTGTAAAAATGGAAAACAGACGATGCATGAAAGAAAAGAAACGTACCATAAACTTACTTAGACTTACAGCCAGGTGAGCTAAAAACTGGTCCGAGGTGCGTTCTTGCCCTATGTATTCCACCTCAAAAAATCAGATTTGCTATCAATGTACATATATAATGTAGTGAAAAACTCTTCTGAGGTTTGTTTCCAAAGCAGAAAATGTATACACCTTCAATTCTCTTTCTACCCACCCATTCCCATTTACATAGCAGTTTACTGCTATTTGTACCTTCACACCAGTAGCCTTTAGCTTCATCAGCACCTGCTCTAGATGAACCCATCGTGCAGGAACCTCTTCCCCCCAAAATGGCTGCTGAGAGGTCAGCTCCACTATCTTCTTCTTTAACTCTTCCAACTTAGGGTCAAGGTGAGTGTTATCAATCACAAAATCATCTTCCGTAAGATGAAATCTAGATGGCTTGTCTCGCAGCTGGTAACGAATCTCTTCGAAGATTTTTTCACAGACTTTTTTACGCTGGTTCTGGAACAAGATGGGAAACAAAAAATTCTTGTGTCTTGCTTTCAGACTCTGTAAAACCCTATGATACCAATTTCTGGAGTAAAATGTAGGGGGTTTTTTCAGGTGGGGGGGGGGGGGGGTTACAACTAATTTTAATGTCATACTTTCATGTCCCTATTGCATAGCTCACTTTTTCTGGGATGGAATAACTCTTGTCCGTATAATAAGAATTCATACTCCAATAGGGTGAATATTCTAGAAAAATCGGGAAAGTTCAAACTAGTAGAACATAGATCCAGTCTGCTCCTCATGTCACAGGCCCATGCGCAGTAGTCATGATCTTTTTAAGGACACAGACTACTTCAGGGGCATCAGAGCATGGTGGGAAGAATGAATCTGGTAATAGTGACAGGTAAATATAACATCATTAAAATTAGTTTTACTCCCCCCACCCCCATTTTAATATTGATTTTGATCAACCATGGCACAGATACGACTAAGACTGTTTGCAAAGGAGAGAAACTGAATCATAATTACCACTGATCCATAGACAGCCTCGTTCTATAGACAGGGTATGAAGCTTGCTCCTTTGTCTCATGAACACCAAGGACAGCAAGAAAACAGTCTTAAGGATAAGATTCTGGAAATAAGCTTCACCCTAAGGTTCATGTGAGGGTTTTGTTAAAGACCACAAGATGCATGAGATTCCATCTGGGCATCAGAGAACAAGGTCTCTGCAGCTCAAACTACCTGATGGGGTTGGATATATAAGAATCAGAATCGATGGCCAGTCCTTTTGAAAATTTCAGTGTGTTGGATATGGCTACCCTATATCTCTTTATAGTAGAAACTGAGCATTTTCTCTCTTTAAAAAGAAATAGAAGAAAATCAGCCACTCTGTTTGAAGCAAAAATGTCCATGCCTTTTCCAGGTTTTTTCCTGGATGAAGTTGATTTTTTAACAAGGTCCACTTATGATCCTTACTGAACGGAATTAAAAAAAAAATGTACTTAGAAAATGTGCATTTTTAAAATCAAAAGCTGCTGCTATTTTGAGATTCCTCCATAACATCTGAATTAGACATATGACCATCTACTGAACCACTGATGTATTGCTAAAAACAAATTACTATACATGTAACTATTGAAATTCATACAAATTTGGATGAAACTCATTTTAATTTTACAGAATAAAAAATGTTCACTTTACTCTGTCTAACGACATATTTTGGTATGAAAAAATATTTTTAGAAATGTTCTTTTAAATTTTGACAAGAAGCCCTTAACAATTACATACCTTTGTATAAAAAGAAGGACTGAATTGTTATTTTCTTAAAAATCCACGTATGCAGATCTCAGGGAGAATGTCCCTGTCATCCCTGCATTCTTACTACAAAGCCACTGGTACCAAATGCAAGCTTGATAATAGAAGGGTTTCAAACCTTCCATCTTCACTCTGAACATAATATTTTCATGATTTGAACCCATTTTACTATCAAGTTTGCATCCAGTACCTGTGTAAAAATCAAAAACATCTTCCTTTGTGACATGTTCTGGACTGACAAGTAGGCAAAATAGGCAAAAGTAATTAATAATTGATATACATTAAATGTTAAGGGTAGAAAATCCACAGAGATATCCTCAAGGTTTGAATCTGCATCTACTTGGCCAGGAATGAATAAATATATAGTATTATCACAGTAACGCGATCCTGATTGCTAGATCACGTCGAGTTGTCAGCATTAGAAAATCCAGATCATGACGAGACGAGAAGCGTCGAGTCATGATCCGGATTTTTATGCTGACAACAAGATGTGATCTAGCAATCAAAATTGCATTACTGTGATAATGATATGTTTGTTATATAACTTTCAATTTTCAGATAATTTAATAAAATCACTGTATGTAGTTGAAAAACACAAGAAATTGCTAAACATTTCAACCTCTATAATACGAACTTAATCTTAAAGCATAAACTGAATTACTTTTTGAAAGGCTGACATGCGCATGAATATTAGTTTTATGAATGAAGTTTGTGAAACAACGCTCGCTCAGTTTGACTACCATCACTGTCAATAACACGAATTCTTTGACGCTTGAGGGCAGACTACTCATATATGTGATTTACAGTTCTTGTGCAGTTCTGAAATTTTGCATCACGGAAGTTTTCACCAGCTGAATGACTGGAAGTTTCTTTCCAAGGCCAGGTTGAATGCGGTTGAACTGTGTTCTGGCGGCACATTGTGAGAGGCTCCGATGGGAACTTGACACGTGAATGACATCATTATTTTCACAGTTATTTACAACATGATTGGAAAAATTGTTGGAACTTCATGGCTCTTTCCTGGGTAGAAAATTGGTAGGTATATAACAAGTAGTAGTATTTTCCTCAGCACAGAAACTATTTTCATGGTCAGGACGAGAACACAAGTGGTTTTCCTGAGCCCTTTGCAGCTTGTGTCTGGTTGTAGTCCAATAAATCAAGCCCTAAACTTGTACTGATACTGATGGACAGAGTTTGCATCTGATCTCATCTTAATAAATTGTGCAGTTGGTGCAGACAAATGTGCCAACAACACAACAGTGTACATTTTAGACACCTACCAGTATTTCTCACAGCTCTCGAGTTACGGTCGGTTGAAGGGTCCTTTTGGTGATATGTACAGAACATTTCTGGATCAAATCCTATGTTTGACAACTTGTAAATTCACATGGAACACAACCCCACCTCCTGTGGCTATTTTGAATTGCATTGCTACATATGGCTGTTCCATCAGATACAGCAACCAATCAGATATGACTTCCACTCATTCACTCATTTTATAGTTTCAGTTGACAAAATCCAGGAATGCTCAATTCGGGTCACATGACCAAAGCAACTGAAACTTTCAAATGATAGTAAAATTCAACGTAAAAGTGAGTTGGTGGTGTCAAAGGTTACTATTAACAATAAAGCTTACCACCATGTTCCCAATGCGAACTGCCAAATGCGAACTACCAAATAATAAGAAAAAATGTATCACAATACATTTACATTAACTTTACATATCAAAAGGGGAATTGGGGAAGATACGATTTACTTTTCTCTAACATTTACCGAGATCACATGTTGCAGACAACTTGTTGGCACAGTGTGATACTAGACTGATCTTCTTGTCTTCTGCATGAGAAAATATACCAATATGGAGCCAACCAAGGGGTAAACAGTCTACTTTACTAATCCAATCACCTGAGCGCTTGGATTGACTATATAAATATGTTTAGGGCAAGCACCCAAATAATCCATATAGCAATTGTATCTCAACTGACTTTAGAGTTCCGCAACCTCCGAAAATTCTGGTAAGAAGTCAATAAATACGACTCGCAATCAGTTTAATTACAACTCAATTATGAAGTTTTTCTGTCACCAAGTGCTGGCTGAATATTCACCATTTTTCGACGATTTTGATCATTATTTGCATAATTAAAGGGCCTTTCCCAGTTGGGAACAAACCTATTCTTTCTCACAACTTTTCCCCATTTCCCTGAAGCATGTCCCATGGGGCTCTCCAATGCCCACATTTTGCCACACTCTGATTTGACACAATGCTGTAAAAGAATTCTCTGAAAACAAGAACAATAAATGATGTAAACTGTGTGAGACCTAGAGTCAACGCAAAGTAATAACAGCAATACCTGCCCAGTTTATTGATGAAAAGAAAACGTCAACAATACTTAACCTGTAGTACTGATGTACTAGAATAACTGTAGTGAAACTTGCAACACAAGGTATTATTTAATAAATAAAAACGAGAGAGTGTGACCCCAACTCACTCTAGTCTTATATTAGGAGTGGTGTGCTGCTGTGGTGAAGCACAAACTAACACTGACAATGCTGAGTATTGAACTTTATTGGATTATAGGTGAAACCAGAAAAATGTAACATAAAACTAATAAAAACAAGAGTGGAGTACTATTCCTACTCACTATAATAGAAACTGAAATGGAGTGCAACAACCTGAACACACAATTAGCATAAATTGCTGGTGTGCGACCCCTTCCGCAAGTGTAAAACTAAGCAAAACAATATTGAATGAAACATCAACTTAATGTTCACTAAAATAAAAATAATAAAAAATAATGAAACAGAGGTGTCAAGAAATTCAGGCAATGATTGGGAGACAATTACCTACCAGAGAGGCTGGAAAAATAACAATATAATTGAATGAAACAATTATCCTAATGCCATGGGGATGGGAAACATAAAAAGGGCACTGCTGAAAATTGTACACCAAATGCCTATAACTCTCAAAAGCACTAATCCAACGAATGAATAAAACATTGGACTGAGGGTATAAGCAATCAAGGAATACATGAATCCATATTTAGATGCCCGATTCTCATAGTAGACACGAGTCATGGCAATTTTCTTGCAGAATGTTTTTAATTAAACCAATGCAAATGGTGTCCTGGAAAAAAAAATTATGACTACTGAGCATGGGCCTGTGACATTGGGAGCAGACTGCATCCGTGTTCTACTAGTCTGAACATTCCAGAATATGCAAGAATGTTCACCCTATGGGAGGGTGAATTCTTATTGTACAGATGAGGTAAATTCCATCCCAGAAAAGGTAAGCTTCGCAACAGCAAGAGGTATTTATTACTGATATTAAAATGTTTTTTTGGCAATTCTTGCTGATCATAACTTGTTAGGAATCCTTCAACTATTTCACAAATCCAGCCCTTCATTCCCACATCTTGGGCCTGTTTAAGAATGAAGTGATATAACGTTATTTGCTTGCCGAGACTTCAGTCAAACAAGATTAGTCTCCCACTAGATATTGGTAATGGCACCAAATCCCATCATTCATCAGTTACTATTGGAGCAGAAAGGCTTGGAGAGATTAAGATGGAGTGACTGTATTATGAGTAAGTATTATCAAAGAAATATTTTTTATTCTGACAATTTTTGCTTCTTCAAATACATTACCTAATCATAATATGTTAGGAGAATATGTAAGAAGTGGAGATAGTTACATCCTCTTTCTCTTGAGTTGGCCCTGGTTCTGGTCACCTAACATACAAGAAGCAGCTTTGGGTCTCATGTCAGATGTGGGCAAAGGATAGCACAGTCAGAAAGGTCTTTGTTCTGGCATTTAACATTGGCAATACATGTTGGAAAATGTGAAATTGTAGCACTTGATAGTGATCAGGGTTAACTTTTAAAAAAAGTACAAGGAGGATTTTATTTTCCCCTTCAATTTTATTGTCCCAGACACACACAGAGCTAGGTTAGAGTCCTGGGTTCACCTCTTTACTAAATTTATTTAACTGCAAAGAAAATAACTGGTTAGAGTCCTGGGTTCACCTCTTTATTAAATTTATTTAACTGCAAAGAAAATAACTGCATTCAGAAAGTATCTTTTCATTAATAAAGAAAAAGAACAAAAACATATCTGTGTCCAGTTTTTCATATTTCAAACCAAAGAGATAGAGAGAGTGAGAATATGTTTTGCATGATTTAATACGGGACTGAACTGAAGGACTTGAAATTACACTAAATTAATTTTGGTTATGCCTCATTTTTTTTCCTTCTAAAAATACAAAAATCACCTAATCCATATCATTTAACTTATTTGGTATCTTCATTCCTGAGAAGACCTGTGAATGGTAATATGAAGGCATGCAATGGGGGGGGGGCTAAGCTGACCATAAATTGTCCATCTTCGATGACATTGTTGGTTGACCTCTGGGTCCTTATTCTGAGTTTGGGTGCCCGAATGTGTTGTGAGTGGATTCCTAGTGCATTTGTGTCATTGACAATTTCGACTAACTTTATCTAGCCGAGAGAGTATATGATGAAATGTTGCAGTCTCCCTCCCACCAGGATATCGGAAAAGGGAGGCACAAACAAACATAATTTTATGTGGAAAGGTGGTTGGCAGGGAGAGAAACTCGGCTGATATCAGTCCTTCTCACCCTCTGCTGTGTTGTCTCTTGGAAACTGGACCCTTTTGGAGGAGGGATTTTATGTTGGGAGTGATTTAGTGTGATCCTTCCTATTCATCTGTGACTCAACCAGAGTGTGGTAACTGTTTGAAAAGAGGCTTTTCTTTCTTGGTTAAAATGTCAGCATATGTTGGAATTCTATAAGTGATAATAACAGAGGAGGAGGACAAAACTCTGCGGGCAATAGCCAGAAGACTTCTTTTATGGAGACACAGAATACCGAATCTTTCCAGGACATCGTTGGATTATGGAGTGAAGAAGGGTCTTGTGAATCTCCATCTTCAATGTATGTGGGGCAACAAGGAAGCCTTCTGTGAATGTAGCAAAACCTGAACAGAGGAAACTGGTAATCAGAAATGGTAAATGAGACTGAGAGTCCATGTAGGGAAACAGTAATTGACAAGCATTTGTTTGCGGATCACTGAAAGTCTGCAGGTACTGTGTGTCTGGGGAAAGGAAATGGCCATAAACTGTACTGTCTGTCAAACATGACAGAATATGGTGATGAAACAGTCTGGTGCCAGACTGTGTTGCCTTCTGAGGTCCAGTATTGGATGTCATGGGATGCTCGATCACCAAATCTTGTGCCAGTTATGCTGTGCATCCTTGATGAAGCCAGACCTGGAAAGTGGTGTGACTGGAAAGCAGATGCTGCTGATTTTATGGTTCTGGGACTGGATATGTCAGGAAGATGAATCATCATGAGCCCAGCTGGTAATACTGGGCGCTAAAACTCAGGTGGAAGAGGTATGAGGCCAGCTAGTGTCAGGTTCCGAGATTTGGTTCCTGCTGGCTCGGGACAACTCACCATAGACCGTACCAGGGTGTATGTGCAGTATGGGGTTCTCCAAGGCCAATGCACATGGGCATCTGTTGCATGTTGGTACTGGCTATGAAGTCAGTTCAGTCCTGGGATGATCAAAAGAGAATGATGGCAACATAGACAATGATTGGACTATAGCTGCATTGTGGGCCGAGATGGCAAAGAATGTTAGGTCTATTTCTTCATAGCAACTTCTCCGACTTGAGTGATTGCGACATCAAGAACTTAGAAGTTTGCTTCTGTGACTGCATCGTTGGCAAGGGAAATATCATCCATTTTCTCTGTCTCACTAGCCAAATATTTGTCTGTCTGAAATCACTACCCATCAGCCCTCCATCAACAGAGGGCAGATTTCACAAGTGTGGTCTGACTGGCATCTCATCAAATAATGCAGGTTGGGTGATTATCTTCTGATGGCTTAAAGTCAATACAAGCCCCATATCTAATCATGCCCATTGTTACCTGTAACTATAGTAGCATTTTACTGAACCTCAACGCAATAGAGGCTATATGGTGCCAACTAATAGTAAATTTTGAAATATGTAAAATTGCAGAATTGTACAAAACTTTAGGAAGATAAACCCTTCCAAACAAATGTAAGGTAGAAGTACAAGATATAATATAAAAGTAAAATGTTAATATTCTGTAAAAGGTATATAAAATAAAAGATAAAAGTAACATATGTAAAATTCTTAAAACATATGGTCAAAGTTTTTTTTTTATATACAAACTGCATTCCCTCAGAAAGTCCTATATTTTCTTGGGTGGTACATCAACATACAGTTTCTTCATTGAGTTCACATCAAAATACTTCTGTCTCACAGGGTGGAAATCCACATATTCCACTATAAGTGTTCCACTGTCAGTGAATACTGGCAAGATATACAATCTGGTTGAGGTTCATTTTTCTGGAGGTATGCACAAGTCAGGTATGCATGTCCAATATGCAATCAACAAAATACCACCTCATCTCTGTGATTTGTTCTATGAGGGATGCCAATCTCCTGTATTGGGTTTGATGTTCTGAAGTTTGTGACGTTTTCACTCCATATATTTTGCCAAGAATGCTGAACATGCTGATTTATATCAACAACAAAAAAAAAACAAAGAATGATCTTATTGCTGAAAATAAACTCATTTACTTGGAATAAGATGCAATAAGCTCAAGTACTGAGACAATAAGCTCAAGTACTGAGAGGTATTAACCTTTAGAACAGAGGATTAAGGTGGTGCTGTATTGCTTATCATGCAATGAGGCAGACAACTGAGATTCTAAATTTGTGTCTACAGTGATAGAGAAAATAAGTGGAGTGCACTTCCTTTGTAATAAGAAAACTCTCTGGATCATTCAAAACTGACAAAAAGCACAAAACTGGAAGGTATCTGTGAGGTGCAATGAGGTAGACAACTAAGATTCTAAATTTGTGTCTATAGTGAGAGAGAAAATAAGCGGAGTGCACTTCCTTTGTAATAAGAAAACTCCCTGGATCACTCAAAACTGACGAAAAGCACAAAACTGGAAGGTACCTGTGAGGCCTCTGCAAAAAGCATACTGACTGGGCATGAGCATAAGTAGTAACTGTTGAATGGAGAGATTAGATGCGAATTCCTCTATGTCAGTAAGCAGACATTTAAACACTTTTGTTGCTAAACAAGCCAAAACACATAGCTAACATTTCTTTTCACTTGAAAGGGCTGAATTTGCAAGGTAGTGGAAGGACCCTTAACATATTATGATCAGGTATTGGATAACATCTCTTTTCACTTGAAAGGGTTGTATATGCAAGGTAGTGAAAGGACCCTTAATATATTATGATCAGGTAATGTATCTGAAGAAGAAATATAATGCTTTGCTTACTGATGATATTGAGACTGTGGAAGTCTATGTTTGAGGGATGCATACAAATATAGTCAAACCTACAACAGCTACCACTGCATGTAACAATAATATTGTTCTGATGCACGAGTGACTGTGTGGAGTAATCTGGGAGAAATAGTCATCCTTGTTCATGAAATTGTGCTGTCCGTTCAGGAATAGATATAAACAAATTTTTCAAGATGACCGCTTTGGCAGTCATATTGGATGTCTGAGCAGCACCATTGTAATTTAAGACCAATAAGACCATGGGATGAATGCATGTGTAAAGTTTCATGGCAATCTTGTAAGTAGTTTAGGAAGAGTAGTGAAAACAAACTTGTACTAGTGGATAGACAGATGTCGGATGATGGATGATAGACAACAGACCATCAGATATGCACTCTTGGTTAGTGACCAGAAGAGCTCAAAATTTCACACATTTTTAAGACCTTTTATAACACCTAAAATGTAATCAGAAAAGATCACAAGGCTGTGAGAGCAAAATAAAACATACAAACAAGGAGATGAATAGATAAATACCTTTTTAAGAATGAAATGAATACAACTAGAAGGTTTATTTTTTTGGCAAGGAATTAAGTTACTTCCACAGAATTTGTGTGTTATGAGAAAAGACAAAGTACCTAGATTGTGAACTAATATTAACCTCTCATTGTATATCCTTATACAATTTTAATCTTATCAGCCTGCAGTAATTCATAATGTAGATTTCATTGTTTTTATTGATCTTTTGATTCTCAGTCGGAAAATAAAATGAATTAATATGGCTTCACAACAATGAAAACAAGAGTACATATGTGCAAGCCCCTTTTATTGTTTTATTGACCCCTACTGGAGCCCCACACCATTAAAACCAGGCAAAGGTGGGCTCCCTTGGTGTCAGGCCTTTACATCTCTTGTCAATGTCCACAACTGGGTTCCAATCCATTATATTCGTGTCTTGTCCAAAGTCTGTTCTGTCAAAATTCTTCTCTTTCATATGTCTATAAAATATCTACCAGTTTTCCAAGTGCACCCACCAACATGCTTGTGTATAGCATAAGCTTTTTAACCAGATTCATACAACTGAACAATTTTTAATTTTTGGTCTTGAGTCTGCATCCTTGGTGGCATCTTCTATTAATACACTAAGTCTAGACAGTCAATAAGCAGATTACAGCTTTAAGGATTGAAAATGCATAGCCATGCCTGTGTGGAATAGGGCAGGTTACAAATTCATTCACTGCCATATTGCTTTCGAACAAACAGAACAACATTGGACTGTATACAGTGTGATGCTTAAGTTAAAGAGTCTTATCATATGTGAACTCTATTGCTCTGCTCATATCAATGTGTACAAAGAACACAAAAAGATAAAATATTAACCAGATTCGGAAGATTAAACAAATAAAGACTTGTTTTATAGTCTTTTAAGTCCTCTAATTTGGTGAGATTAGTGATTTATTGGTGAAGAAGACAATTGTTTTATTGCCTGGTCTAATACAAACACTAAATAACCCCCCATTCAAAAGTAACCTCTGTTCATCGTCTTGATTTGCACCTTGTATTTCCCTTCCTAGTTTCAGTAAAGATGGAATGTTATGGTCATTTATTGTGTGTCAAAACTGGCATGAAAAAGTAAATCAGTCAACATTACTGAATGTTGAGAAATATCTTGGCATATGATTACCTTTCTACATTCTTCTGGGCTTCTTGATACTAAGATATTCTAGCTATAAACTTAATATAGAGGCAGGTGGATATGAACGTGACATTTAATTTACTATTAGTTGATGATGAAAATCATGCATTTTTTGTTTGTAAAATTTATCAAGATGTTAGATAAAAAAAAACTAAGATAAACGTTGGTGTGACCGTCCATCTTTAGAAATAGTCTATACCTTGATGTCATTTCAATGTCTACAGTTTACCATTTGTTAGCTAGACAAGAAACTGTGCTTAATGTCTGACAGTTGTACTATAAGAAATGTTTTGTGCTCTAATAGATTTGCCTTTTTTGTGTTATGTATTATACACGATGGTAGCCTATATTACTGAAATAAAGAATATAAAATTACTTTGATTTCCACTTGTAGGGAGATGACGTTGTAACCACCTTTTCAGTTGTATAGCAGAGTGACTTTCTATCTGCCTGAATGATAATTTAGCTCCCAGAACATTATCTTCTTTTACAGTTTGTCCATAGAGGTTAAGACATTGTCAACTTGGGCTATTTGTAGGTATTAGGTACTTACATCTTGCATCACATCCTCCTAATTTGTAACCAGCCTTTTTCTTTAAGGTCATATATTATATATCACTGAAAATTTTCTGACATAAAAACTTCAGTTATGTAAAAAAAAAAACATGCTTTACATTTTTTTTATAACTTACTTTCAATGCAATTTTTCTATCTGCAATATTCATTTCACCTCCTATATGTAAGTGCATGGAATGTGGGGAATTTTACGCCATTTAAAAAGGTGACAAAATAATAAAAATCCATCAAGAATGTCAAAAGTTATTATAATTTTATTAAATTTACCCGCATGAGAATTGGAGAGCAAATAGAATGATCCTTACTGCTAAGTAGACAAAGCTTTTCATTTTGGTTCAGTGTTTTTATTCCACAATAAATTCTAATATAATAATATCTGTTGGGTTTATTTTGGTCTATTTCCAGGAATGCAGTAAAATTTCATAATATTATGCACACACCCATCATCGGTATATGTGCAAACTTTATGAGAAGTGAAGCTCTCAATATGTCCAGTTAGCTTGAAAAGCATCCATGTCTTCATCATTGTCAATATCTAAGTCAAAAATACTGAATAACTAGTTATCGTCTGCTCAGTTCATTCGATGTAAACAAGATCACGATCCCCACTGCCTAAAATATAAATTTCCCCCACAAAATTGTCTATATTGACATACAAATTGGCATCCATATCACTGCCGCTTCAGTACTGTCTGCCATTTTGAATTACATATGTTAAAATTCAGTTTTTAAATCAAATTTTCTACTAACCAGTTATCATCATCTCTGTTCATTTCGTCGAAGTCAAGCTCATGATCTGCACTGCCTAAAACATGAATTTTTCCCCACAAAATTTTTATATTTTCATCAAAATCTGCATCCACATCACTGCCATAACTTTCTGCTTCAGCAGTGTCTGCCATGTTGATCTCCACACATTGAAACTCATGTTTGAAATAAAATTTTCAAATAACCAGTTATCATCAGCTCTGTTCATTTTGAAGAAGTAAAGACAATGAACCCCACTGCCCAAAATGTCAATTTTCCACACAAAATGGTCTTTATTTTCAACTAATTCAGCAAGCACATAACTGTCTTCACGTCCCTCTTCAGTATATGACCAACATTTTTTATCTCCGAATGTTAAAACTCGATTTTGAAATAAAAATTTTACCAGTTTGGGGGTCTTTTAAACTCATTCTGTTAATGCATGTGTGTACCTTCTACCTTTTATTTCCTTCTTTTCAAAAGAGTATACGTAAAGTGATGACATATTGTACAGTTAAAAACACACTTCTGTGAAGTGGTCGATGGAATGTAGTGAACATATGACCAGAGTCATATCCTGCTGGCAAAGGTAAAGTACGACTGGAGTCATATCCCACTGCAAAAGAGTTAATACAGTCGCAAAATCTCAAATGTACTGAACAAGATTTATACCTGTGGAATCTTATCTGCATGTGTCCCCACCAGTATCACAGGTGGGATGCCTGCTTCAGGGTATGGAGAACAGGTGTTTATGGAGTTCAGCCATACCTCAACCAGGTCTGAAATGAAGAGCAAAAACACGATGACACAGTTGAAGACATTTTTTCATTCACAGACAGATGCATACACATATCAAAGTCAAAGACGTATGATATTTCTTAAAGTCCCAGTAGCAAGCAAAGAATCAGTGTCTGGAAAATTTAAGTTTCAGTAAATGAAGAACCATGTCACTGCCTGAAAAATCATACAAACCTCATGGTGGAAAAAAATACACATCTTGACATAGCAGTTGAAAACAATGTTCAAAATATCAAAATGAGAGGTCAAAACAGAGATATTAGTATCTCACAAAAGATATACACAACAGTCCATTACTGCCCAAGTCAAACACAAATTTTGCTACATGCTATGTCTTGCTTGTTCCACCACTGCATAATCAAACAAACCTGCAAAGTCACTAGACAGAGAAAAGTGGGTCACTGTGACATACTTGTGCCAATGGTTTGTACCCTCCAAGACGAATACGCTGATCAAGTTTCATGACTGTACATACAAAAGTGTCAGAGAAATTGAGCTAAATACAAAAAACTTAATATAATCACAGATGCATGAAAAGTTTATCAGTGACCTACTTTTGCCTATGGTGAATAGTACCCAGGTAAATTCTAGGATGCATGATTGCAAGATTCATGCTTATTTCTAAAACATCACACATAAAAAACTGACCGAATATGCCAAAATAGTGCATTATATTTTCAAGCGAACCCATATTGCTTCATTCAATCCCTCCCATATTCAGAAAATTCACCATTTTTCCACATGGTGGGATTAATTTGCCCTTACATTTTCAGTTCTAGAGTTGACCGTGAGTACCCTCCAAGGTGAATACACCCATTAAGTTTCAAATCTGTACAAACAAGTGTCAGAAATATTGAGCTAACTGGAAAAGCTTAACATTTATGACAATGCCAAAAACAACTGTGACAATACCATTGGAAAAGTGATACCCATGAATAGCCTATGCTTTACAATTGAGACGAATGGGGAAAAAGAATCTTGTAAAAACTATTATTGTGTTTGGAATACACATACCCCCTACCCCACCCGCAGAACAATAAGTGGATGTCCAAAATGTTCAAACATTTTTTAAAATTTGAAAAACTGCTATAAGTGCATGAAATTTTAATCAAGATATATAAATATGCAAACAAAAATGTATACCAAATTTTGTTTGTCTAACTCAAATGGTGTTTGCTTCATCGTACAAAAAAGTTTTTTCTCTGGAAAAGAGTCAGTCAGAAAAGGTCACAAATGTATAAAAATTGAAAAATTGCTACAATGGCCAGAAAATCTAATCAGGTCATCTCTGTATAAATGCAAATATACCTCTCAAATTTCATTGGTCTTCCTCAAGTTATTTTTGGTTAATTATGCTAACAAGGTTTTTGGTCAAAAATGTCCATGTCTAAAATATAAACAAATTTGCAAAAAATTAAATAAGTTTGTCATGGCCTAAAAATCTAATTAGGTCAGTGACATATAAATACAAAAATGCAAGCAAAATTTCATTTGTCTACACTGAATAGTAGTTTATGTGCAATCTTTCGAACATGCTTCTCAGGATAGACTGATGGATGCACAGATAGACATTATAAACCAAAGCAGTGGGGGCAACAAAAAAAAAAACCTGTCAGAATCTCTCTGTGAAACAATATGCCTATCTTCATGTGATGGTAAAAAAGACAATTAAATCTGAAAACAAGAGTCCCTCATAGGGACTGTTGCTCTATAGTCCCAAAAAAATGTACAGGAATTCAAGATAAGACCATTTCTTTTTTTGTAACTGCCGAGTTTTGAAAACATCTCTGATATTCTGGAGCAATGATTTGTTAATCAGCTGCTGTGGTGGCCATACTGGATGTAAGATCAGCACCATTTTCATTTAGGCAAACTAGACATCATTTGAAGACTTATGGTGAAAATCCCATGCCAATATGACCATCCATACAGGAGGAGTGGCAACAAGAAGATTTTGAAGATGGCCTTCATTGCAGCCATATATCATACAAGATTGGCACCATCTACATTTAGAACACACTAAATATCATAAGAAGTCTTATGGTGAAAACTGTATGTTGATATGACCATCAATTCAAAACTATGTTGACATGACCATCAATTCTTGATGAGTAGCGACTAGAATTTCATGGTGACCATATTGGATTTTAATCAGCATAATTTTCATTCAGGGCCATTAGGCACCATAAGAAGTGTTCTGGTGAAAATGACATATCAATATGAGTTTCCATTTAGAACGGGTAGCAATAAGATTTTCAAGATGGTTGTCATGGTCGCCATATTTTATTTCAGATCGGCACCCTTTTCATTTAGAATCAAGTTGACATCATAATCAGTCTTCTGCTGAAAACCCTATATTGATATGACTTTCCCTTTAGGAGTAGCAATAACAAGATTTTCAAGATGGCTGCCATTATGGCCATATTGGATGTCATATCAGCACAATTTTCATTTAGATCAACTGGATGCCTTAAGAAGTATTCTAGTGAAAACCCCATTTTGATATGACTTTCTGTTCAGAAGGGATAGCAATAAAAAGATTTTCAAGATGGCTGCTGTGGTGGTCATATTAGATGTCTTTGGCACAACTGTTCATTTCAGTACAACTAGACATAAGAAGTATTTTATTGAAAACCCTATGCTATGTCGATATAAGCATCCATTCAGAAGGAGCTGCGATAGTAAGATTTTCAAGATGTCCGATGTGGTGGCCATATTGGATGTCCAAGCATTTTCATTCAGGATCAAGTACATATCATAAAACGTATTTTAGTGAAAAACCCATGTTGATATGACCCTCCATTCAGAAGATTTTGAAGGTGGCCATTGTGGTGGCCATATGGGATGAATGAGCAGCACAATTTTAATTTATGACCAATGAGATACCATAAGAAATCTTCTGGTGAAAACCTCCTGTTGATATGACTTTCTCTTCAGGAGAGGCAGTAATAAGAAAAATTCAATATGGGTGCCATGGTGACTATATTGGATGTGCGAGCAGCACCAATTTCATTTCGGACCATCTAGACCTTGCAATAAATGTGTGTGTAAAGTTCATGGCAATCTTCTATGTAGTTTAGGAGGAGCATTGATAACAAACTGGTGCTAATGGATGGATGACAGATGTACGATAAACGACTGACAACAGGCCATCCCATAAGCTCTACTGGTCTGTGACCGGAGCTAACAATTAGTCAAACACTGAGACTAGTTGTGTACAAAATACATACACACCAGATTATGTCTGCCCTATATCAAAATGAAGGACTTGACTCTCACATAAATTATTAGGCCACTAACTACAGGAAGATAAGCGTTATTAAAAAAAAGGCTACCAAATATCAAACACTCTATGAAAAAGTTAAATACTAGTTGCACACACTTGATCTGGTAGCATGGACTGGCGGACAAGGACTATCTAGAGCAAGAAATTTAAAATTGTTGTTTGAAAATAATGGCATACATTTTTTTAACAATAAAAAAGGTCTCAAAGTATCAACTAATGTAACTGAAAAAAATATGACACTGTTTTAAAAGGCCCCACATTGAAGAAAAGGTGAAACCAATTTTTGGAGTAAAATTTTTTTCTTTGATAATGCTTACCCAATAATACATACTCCCACTACCAAGCAAATCCAGCCCTTCAAAGCTAAAACAAATGTATTAACCCTGTCTTTTGGCTTGTGTTAGCAATAAAAGTGCTCAAAAATGTATCTGCTTACTGGGATCATGGAAGTCTGACAAGAATGGTCTCACCTTGGATAGTTAGATTAGTGCCAAATACTGACATTCACCAGTTACTACAAAAATGCATGCTCTTTTAGAGCAAGGGTTGGAAGGAAATACCTGTGTTATGATTGGTAAGTATTATCAAAGAAATTTTTTACTAAAATCTTTGGTTTCTTCTTCAATACATTATCCAATCATAATCTGTTAGGAGAAAACTGTTTATGATAATAATTTGAGTAAACCAAGTGATTTGTTTTTATTATTTATGATTGATAATCAGATGATCTACACTAATTCCAAAATGAATCAAAAGTAAAATGTCAATAGTAAATACATTAGTAATTTTAGTTCTGTATTAAAATTGAAAATAGAGGAGGTTTGACATGGTCCTTTTAATTTTTTCTGCTAGTGAAGGAAAAAAATAACTGTGGTGATTGTCGAACTCACCATGAACTTTGCACAACTTGATCCCCTCTCTATCAAAAAAGCACTCATCATCCTTCACGAGATCTGTGATTTCTTTACTGAGGTCAATGACCAAGAGGTACACTGCTCTTCTGGTCAAAAATGTCTGGTGAGTGGTGTAATAGACAAATTGGCCTGCAAAGTCCCACATTGACAATCCAGCTTGATCCTCTTTGACTCTCTTAAGTTTATCTGCATTTTCTACTAATAATTCCAGAACTTCCATTTCAAGATCATTCTTCTCACTCTCATTTGGAACAACCTCTTTTAATGATTCCCTGTGATGAGTACTGAAACCTGTACTTGCACAAGCCCCAGGAGTTCTCTCTGTTCGCTCAAAATCTTCAAAATTGTGTGCCTTCTCATTTAACAGCTTCACTAGGCGTTGCAATGTTTTGTATTTCTCTGCATCTGAAAATCAAAGTGTCCCATAACAACTGTATTAAAGCATCTGCAGAATAGTCACATTAATCAGAATATACTGTTAAGTACAAAATCTTGCACTTGCTGATATGTTTCAGTCAATGACTGCAAGGGTCTGCAGAAAATAGTGGGAATTAACTGGAATCAGTAATAATTTACCTTAAGCTTTAAAATAAGGCGTTCTTTTGTTGTAAATGCTTATTTCCAAACACAACACATGCAATTAAGGGGCACCTGTAGATGCAAAACCTGATCACTCCTAAGAATTGCACACTGAAAATACTTGTATATTGTGTTGTGTCCACTACAGTGGTTTAAGTAATGAATTTATATGGGGAGGCAACTCTAGTGCCTAGAGGCTCTATCTATAGTACATAATAACAGTAAAATTTATCATAGCAACACTTTAAAGGAATAGGGAACATATAATTAAAGCTGTGGTTATATCAGTTATTTGTTGCCCAAGACAAATTCAATGATAATTTGTAGCGACCCAGTTGCACTGAAAGGGAGTTACAGTACATTATAGGCAGTCATTTGTGCAAGTGCCCTGCTATGCATATTTGTCAAGTATAAATGAGGCTAGACTAACGCGACATCACAGAATCCTTTACACCTATTGGCCATTGTTCAGCATCCTGCTGGTTCATTGCACTTGAAAGGTGGTGGGAAGCACTATTATAATCAAGAGTTTCTATATATTGACATTTGTGTGAAGGATGCCCCTCTGTGCAGCATTTTGATGCAACAATAATTCAAGAGAGGCATCAACTGGGAATTTCTTTAGATTTCTGAAAGACAAGATCTGCTGATAGGCATGGGTTCATGACTGTCACTGTGAAAACTCTGAGCCAGTAACTCGTACCCTCTGCAGCTTGCATTTTTCATAAGATCAGTATGAAACTGATTCAGTGAAACATGCGGAATTGGGATATTTAATCGCCAGGGCAAGGTTGAAACAAACAGCAGTGCCCGACATCCTTCTACCCCTGGGCCAAGGGGAAAATCTCCCAACAGAAGCTAGTGACAGCAGCACAATGTCCCCAACTGTGCCTATCACAATTGGTGGAATGCAGCGGTGAAGCTTGATGCACTTAAATTTCCATCAATGTTGTGTCTATAATGTAAATGAAGTAATTAGATAAAACTATCTGTATAAAAACACATATTTCCTTGCATCTCCAGCTTTGTCACCACATTCCCACTTTATGTGCCCTGAGGGTTGAAATATTGTGTATAGTACATCTTCTTAATACAGATATATATCGCAGAAAGAGATTTTTGTATTCACATGCTGATGCTAACATCAGAGTAACATTATTATGTATTTCAAGCAGAGTGTAATGCATACCTTTGAGTGTTAATCAATTAACGTAATTTCATCATCACCTGAAATCAACACAATAGCTTTGGTGCCAAGTCCTCAGTCCCAAGCACAAGAAAGAAAATGGAGTGTGAAAGTGCAGGTTACAATAGATCCCACAAGGAGGACTCACAGAATTCAGGTTCAAGTCACATCAAACTCTATAGGCATCCAGTGTGAGCTTCTAAAACCAACGTGTGATTTGGATAATGAAACTGAGCCAAACGGTGAAGACGGCAATGTCCCAGAGATACATGATGATTCAAAATATGAACCATATACAGATACAGATAATGAATTGGATGATGAAGGGGATAACGATGGTAACAGTGATTTTGATGAAGATATGCCTATGAACTATAGGCTTGATAAAGATGCAAAACCAGAAGATCAGTACCATTTTTTCCGAGTCTGCTTTGGCAGAACTGATGAGTGTATGTCAATCCTGTTGTTTACCCTCCCAGACTTTTGTGAAATTTTCATGAGGTACAATGACTGCAACAAATTCAGTCTGTGTCGATGGGCACATTTCAGGATGGAAAAGTCAGCCTTGTGATGGAAGAATGCCATGGAGTAATTTGTTTACTGCAAGAGCAATATCCTTCACTGGTATCAATTGTGCTAAAGCATTACAGCTATTTGAGGGAATCAATCTGCAAACTTTCAGTAAATGGACATTTAAGACATTACTAATATCTTATATTGTACCTGCAGTTGAAGTGGTACTGGAGAAACACCAAGCTCTCCTAAGCCAAGAATATGCTGGAGAGGAAATAATATGTGGAGGTGATACTCGCAATTCCCCAGGGTTTTCACCCAAATATGAGGTTTATACTTTCATGGCTTTGGAGTCAAAGAAAGTGCTTGACATGCAGCTAGTACAGGTATAATTTATGGTAGTCATTTGAGAGTATCTGTGTGTCATTATTATAATCTCAATAACTTTTATAATGGCACGAGAGAGAAAAATAGAGAGACAGCCTGTTACTTTGAGTAGAATGAAATTAGATTTGAGGAACTCTCAGGATCTTCTTAACACTGGCTACTCTACTAGCATACCAAATTGCAATTATGTAGTGTACACCTAGTACAAATTTTGACTTGGGGGTGGGTTGGTGGGTGTGTTATGTTTCATATTATGTTTTTGTATTTTTATATTCTTTGGTATCATAGCTGTATCCAATATTACCTATATGGAAAACTACCCAGAGATAACTCATTACATCAATTTTATGCCTGCACATGTCATTGTTAGATTACTGGGAAATAGACAGGTTCTTTTGAAACTGTCAATGATATACGTTTAGATTACTCAGCAAATTTAAATATCCTTGCAGGCCAGCCAATGTCGCTTGCTTTTGCATCCTTGAAAGTGTTGTTAAAAAACCAATCAATCAACTAAGCAAATTGTGCATTTTCTTTCTATTTAAGAGCAACAAAGTTAAAGGGTCCACAAATATGGAGATTGAAGGTCTGAAGAGAGGACTGGATCACATCATTAATGATAATGGTTTGACCATTAAACCGCTCATCACAGATTGGCACAGAATGGTGCAGAAATACACGAGAGAGGAGCAAGGGGATGTAAAACACTACTTTGATGTATGGCACTTGGAAAAAGGTACAGTATATATATATATATATATATATATATATATATATATATATATATATATATAAAAACATACAGTGGAAATAGAGATTTTGCTGTAAATGTTTAATTTGAAAACAAATTTTATATTGTGTTTCTTACAGATCCTATTCTCAGTCAAAAGTATGGTTTTGTTTGAATGCATGCTTTTTTATTTTCAGGCATCTCCAAGAAGCTGGAGGTAGCGGCAAAGAAGAAGGATTGCGAGATGACCCAGCCATGGATCCAGTCTACCATGAACCATGCCTACTACATTACCGCTTCTTGTGGGGATAACAGTAAGCTTAAGGTTGCCAAATGGGAGTCACTGATGAATCACATCACAAACAAGCACGAGGACCACTCTACAATCTTCAGCAAATGTGAACATGGTCCCTTTTTGGAAGAAAGACAGTGGCTGAAGGAGGGTATGTTTACCACTAATGTGTATATAGAAAAGTTTACATATGCTTACACGCTTATTCCAATATCCAGTGACTGATACACAAATTTATTTCTTTCCAATTAGAGCTGCTACAATGTCACATTATAATGATATATATATATATATTGGGGGAGACGCAATCTAGTTATGTTAGTTTTTTATTTATAAGAGGTTAAAATGCAATATTCCTTTGATTGAACCAAACGTGTTAGCACAGACTGATACACTTGTTCACATACACACTGAACAAATACACTTATTCCTCTTCATTAGCTGATTAGGCTCTAGGATATACATGCTTATGGATAAAATTGTTGGCAGCCCTCACATTCTCCCTGACATCCACAAGCTATCACCTACACATCAATCATATAGCTTAGAGGTGTTCCACAGCATTGTGAACCAATACACACCAAAGAGCACACACTTCTTTTATGGATCCATGCTTGCAAGGCAATATTATGGAATTATATTACACAAGAATTTGTATGAATAGTAATATCTAATACGTGTAAAAAGTAAACATGTTTAGTATTATTCACATTTAGCATGTGCACCAAAACTGCCATACTTATACATGAAGAAAAAAAATATACACAATACCTGGAAGGTAAGAATACAAGATTTAATTATTCATGTCAAAGGGTTGCTGGACAATATTGGCTTTAAGCAAAGCTAAACAGAGACTAATACATTCTGCTCAATACTGGTAGCTCAATAATGACAAAACTAATTCTCAATTTTCTTCTGATTCTTCTGTTTCTGGTTGCATCTAGCTGCCCTTTACTACAATGAAAATTCAAACAATGCACATGCAGTACTACAATGAAAATTCAAACAATGCACATGCAGTTACAAAGACTGGTCAGGAGCAGTGGAAAATCGTTTATCCAAAAAGCAAGAAAGAGACTGTTTTAAAGCCGTGCAAAGTGGACCCAACCTTTGGTAAGACTTTGACTATGTTGGTTTTATATCTGAGCCAGTCCTACTTTTTGTCACCAAATTCATTTATTGCAAAATAAACTGATGTCAGAATTTCACATGGATGATTGATGCCAATTGTTGATTGAAAATAGCCATTTTGAAAGTGTAACTTTAATGTTGGGTGTAAACAAGTAATTATAAGAAATACGGTCATCTCTAGTAAAATCTGAAATACAATGATTAAACACATTTATAGCATATGAAATGATTTTTTTTTTTTAAATCATACTGTTTATACATGGGTTACTTCATCAATAAGAAAATTTAATAGCTACTTAAAATTAATAAAGTTTATTGACATGATATCTTAGTGCAGTTTTATTCTTTCAGGTTACATTGCACTCTTGAGGCAGGCATTGCTGGACTTGGAGGCAGGAGTTGCCTACATGCACAGGGGCACACAAGTTATTTAAAGGGGTATCAGTATCCACCACCATTTACAGACTCTTACAAACAGTTTTCAAAGATGTTCTTGTCAGAAAGCACAAGTCACATTTTCGTAAGTCTCAGAACCTCTAAAGTGTAGCATATTTGAACCCAACATATTCCTCAAAGGGAAATGCTTCTCTGATTTTTGCCACCACATGACGGTAGAACTTTACAATTGTGTCTGCCTAGCTGATGCCAAATCCATCTGACAAAACACCAATATGCTATATTTCTGTATGTTCTGAAAATAAAAAAAGAAAGCATGTAAGAGTAAATCCATACAGAAGTTAGAAAATTCTTCTTTAGCAAATCTTGCTATATCATATTACTTAGTTACTTAGTACTTAGAGTGAAGTACTTTGATATGTTCATTTTTTTAAAGGTGTTTATCTACATGTTGAGTATATATTTCAATTTGATACAAGACATCATAAATAGGAAATGACACATATCACTATATATAAATTTGTTGAACCCTTCATTTTTAGGTGAATTGTGTTTTCAAGACTTATTAAAGTGAAACAAGAAAAGAAAAAACATGCTACTGTAGTATCATTTATTTTCTTGGGTCTCAGTTTTCGTGGTTTTCAAAAAAAAAGAAATTTTTGTGGGCACTTAAATTCATGGTTTTGCCTGTCAAAGTTTGCATATTTATAGGCATTTAATTTCGTGGATTCATCTCAATAAGTATGTCAAATAGAGAATACAAATAAAAACAAAACTATGAGGAACGCAAACAATGGTAGCTTCAATGGTTCAAATAGTAGTAAAACTTGTCCAAGAACAAATCAAACACCTGTCAAGACAAATCACTTACACTCAAACATCAAATGGAGCTGATGCAGCCAACACCACTAAGCTACTAATCAGTTATTATTGTACATGTGTATGATCTCTTCCTTAAAACACCACCCATAAAATTGCACCATCAATTACTTTCTGACGACCATGAAGTTAACAGTGGCTTAAGAGTGGTAAAAATCAGCTTACATCACCGTCAGTTTGGATAATGTCATCATTCCACATGTGAACCAAACATGTGACCAGCTCAATGCAATTAGAGAGCAGTGTCAACATTTGATGTGTTCAGAGCCCGTCAAAGTGTGAAGATGCTAACTAAATTGAAAAACAATGGAATAACTCCTTTGTTGGAGCCTGCCTCATGTACGAACCAACTTCATCCACTAAGACTTAAATTACAAAAAATTGTCAACAAAGCATATTCAAGCTGAATGGATAATTGTGATTCACACAAAAATGTGTGTAAGAGCGCACATAATTATCCATGGCTTTGAGAATAGTGGACTTGTTTAATTCAACTATTTCAGGATTATTTACCCGAAAAAACATTTATGTGTACCAGCCGACTTGAGTGACATGATGTTTATTCAGTGGTTTTCTCTGAAAATTAGTGAAGTGTGAGCTTCAATACTCTGCTGTAATTAGTGTTTCAATAGTAACTGTGCCTCAAGCAATAGTTTTATTATTTTACAGTCATGTCGTTCATTCGGATTAAGCATGCATGGATACAATGAGACATACTGTCATGAGGATTTTAATTTTTCGACAACAGTTTCACTTGAAGGAAGAATCAATTTGAATAAGGATTAAATCTAATTTTCATTTATATTATAATTTCCTATTCTTTTTTTCATTGTCAGTAATAACAGCGTTTGAACACCTTATGATTTTTTTCATTTTCTCTATCCTTACTAGTCTCACAACATATTGATTTAAGGCACTGAGTGAAAATTACGGCTACCGGATACTATATAGATATGTGTGCATCAAAACAATATAAAATGCTTTATAAATCTTTTTTTTTGATCAATTGAAATGAGTTGACCTGACACACGGCTGTGACTGCTAGCTATTACGCAGGCAGGATTTGCACGCCTTTTAACTTTTCTGTTATTCTACCCCCATTGTTTGATTTGATACAAAAGACGTAATTAACGTAATAATACAAAGCAGGTATCTTTCAGAGGTTCGTTATCTTGAAAATAAAGGTAATTTATACAGAAAAGCAAACAACTACATTAGAAAAAGCTCATTATTGACAATTATTCCCAATGTAATTATAAAACGAGTATTCAGCCATTAAATAGCCCCGTTACCCCCCCCCACTGCAATTTTCTCAATGTCCAGCTGGGATGGCATCCCCTTCTTAATTGTTTTGAGGTCTCTCGGTAACTCGCGCCCTCGCTTATAGTTCGGTCTATGTTTTTGGACCCCGTTGTGTGCGAGTTATCAAGGGAGAGGTGTATGGTGTTTCATTGGTTTAAAAAGTTACAAAATGGTTGCTAGAAACTCCATTAATATCTAAAATGTTTGATCTGACAAGATATAAGCATTATAATACAGCTGTACAAATATCTACTTTGATAACGAGCATAATTTGTGTATTTTAATTGTTTTGGCAATTATATCTCACAAGTATTGAGTGGGAGGAGTATCAACATTTGGATGCACCAAAACAACTCGAGATCGACTGACATATAAGACTTAACAAAGTGCCAGGTTTATTTTATAAAGTGTAATGTGGGTGTTGATCAGTTTCTTATGAAATTCATGTTATACATCAGTACAAACCATTGTGTGTTCCCAAGTTGTCCTTCTTCACCCTGCAAAATAGCATCCTCGTCATCAGATGAACCTGACGCCGTGACATCACTATCCTCTTCATAGTTATTCTTCAAAAGTGGCTCAAACTGATACGGCAATATGTTCAGGCTTACAGAAAAGTCAGGAAATCATTCACGTAATTTTCCATGATGCAAAAGGAAAAAAACTCTACCTGAATCACACTAATAATCTTAGCATGGCTTGCTAGTTAGCTCGTTTGGCTGGTAGCTAAAGATCCTATGATGTCACTACTGGCCATGTGATAATTATTTAATTATTGCGTAAGGCACTCTTGTGGATAACCTACATATTTTCTTATAGTAGCTAAAGGGCCCAACAAGAGTGTGCAAGAAAAAGATGAAAGCTAATTTTGATAGCTAGGCAATCAAATAATAATAAGCCAACATGTATTGAATATTCCTTTAAGAAGTTGCTGATAACCAAACACCAAAAATATAATCATTTCTTCCTTCCTTCAATAATCATACCAAATTTAACTGAATTGCATAAAATGGTTCACAAGTTATTTTGTTTACACACACAGAGCAGTCCTTTCACTATTGCATTTGGGCTTGTTAAGCTTCATAATCATGTAGGAAACAATGTCTGTGAAAAAGACTTGTACAAAGTACTTCATCTAGAGTTTCTGAGGCACAAAAAGTTGGTCCCTGTGATCTTAGATTCAGCCATAAAGGATAAGGAAAACAAATTCAGGACAATATAACTTGTACTATATTAAATAACCACAGCATCAAATTAACCAGAATAATGCTCCCCCCCCAACAAAAAATCTGCACAATGATATGTCTTATGTCTTGCCTGTTCCTCTATGGTTTAATCCAAAAACATTGCAAAGTCTCTAAAGCAAGAAATGTAGGTCACAGTGACCTACTTTTGCTCATGGTGTAGTTCCCTCCTAGATGACTATACCCATCAAGTTTCATAACTGTACAGTGTCAGAGAAAATCAGCCAAATGTACAATCTTAACATAATCACTAGAGTGTGAAATGTAGGTCACTGTAACCTTCTTTTGTCTGTGACGAGCTGTACCTTACATGATCACTGCACATTCAACAGTATATGAGAAACTGAGATAAATTGAACAAGAATACTGTGAACAGTAAATTATACAACTGCCATGTGGTAAATAGTATTATTATGCTTCTTTTCTATAAAATCCTACTTCACTGGTTGGATACTCAGGTACTAAAAGATGTAGTCCCTGTTTAGCTTGTGTATTATGCCAATGTCACTAAGTGATGTTTCCTAGCAATATTAAACAAAACACATTACAGAACCTGTAACAGGTAATTTTATGTGTAAAATGAAAACAGAATGCAGTAGGAATGCTGAATCAACACAAACAAAATGCAGAATGAATGTGAATGAGTTTAATGCTAATCTAAGGAAACAGAAAAATCAAAATACAGAATGCAGATAAAAGTGAAGACATCATCACCAGTAGTTGTATCTGTATAATTTTTATTTGAACAAAATGAAATCAGTAACGAAATTTGCTGATAAATACTCGACAACTACATTTTTACATTTATGCAGTTGCGGTAATATTTATATTTTATTAAAGCACACTTTGAATAAGACAAGATACAAAAACAATAATTATGTCTATTTAATACCATAAAAAATGGAAATCCTTACTTTGGTAAATGTGTTTTAAAATGAAGGAAAATGAAGGAAACAATTACTTTGGCTTGCCGTTATGGGTTTAACAACATTTTTCAGCACATGATAGGCTATACATGGTGGCCAGTATATTTGGTGGTGGAAGAACCCTGGAAAACCCCAGAATGAACCACTGCCCACAGGAAGCCAATGGCAAGCTTTCTCACATACCCACATTGTCCAAGCCAAGACTCGAACCCACACAAACAGAGGTGACATGTCAGTGATCTGTTCAGGCGAGCGCCTTAGACCACTTGGTCACCCGGTGGGCTCTGAAAGGAAAGGGAACAATGAATGGAAGTGATAAGCACAAAATCATAATTCATTTCTGAGACAGTAAATGGAAAACAAGATGATAGCTGAAACGCAAACATGAATGGAATGCAAACAGACTGCGAATGAAATGCAGAATAAATGCAAATGAAGTGCAAACAAAATACAGATTTGGTAAAATTACCTGTTTCAGGAACTGTATTTCACTGGCTGATGATGTCACTGACCACAAAATTCACACGTGCCTTCTGGTCTCCAATACAACCCATACACAAAGTTTGAGGAACAGGTCTTTACATATTTTGTGGAAACCATTTTCCTTCTTGAAATCACCTTTAACCTTTCGACACAAAAATCAAAAAGTGTCTTCCAGGTCTTAAATGCAAGCCATCTACAAAGTCTAGTCAAGGCAAGTTGTAAACTTAAATACTTTTGTGGAAATGTTTTCTTTCAATCCTTGTGACCTTGACCTTTTGATCCAAAAATAAATAGGCACCTTCAATGTCTCAAATGTAAGCCGTCAACAAAGTTTGGTCAAAGTAGGTGTCAAGAATTCCAGATATCATGCTGAAACCATTTTTCTTCTTCGAATCACTGTGACCTTTGCCACTGACCATTAAATCCCAAAATCAATAGGTGTCTTTCTTATCTCAAATGCACACCATTTACAAAGTTTGGTTAAGGTATCTGGTATAAAGTCCAGTTATTGTGTGAAAACAGTTTTCCTTCTTCCAGTTCCTATAACAGTGACTTTTTACATTTTGAGCCCAAAATAAACAGGCTTCTTCCTTGCACCAAATGTAAGATATTACAAAGTATGGAAATGTTAGATGGTGGAGAACTCAATATATCTGTGTGAAAATGAAATAGAGAACGGACAGACAGACATAATGACTGACAGACAACATCATAACATATGTACTCTGCCTTATGACATGCATATAAAAAATTCTAATTGTTGCCTACACCACCATTAGCACATGAAGAACACCACTGGAAAAGTGATACCTATGCCCAGTCTATGTTTCACAGGTGTGAAAAAAAATTAGGTAACCTTTAGCTTTTGCAAATGACAACACTTGGGATTGATCAAACCAACTGTATTTACCACTAGCTATAAAACTTCTTGCATACCTTTTTCTTGCACAGTCCATTCCTGGCTAGTTAAGGAAACATCAACACAATGCACATGGATGTCAATACCTTCTGTACTTGTTCTCTCTGAAATATTTACATCTTTTCCAAGAAGACGTCGTACTAATGTTGTCTTTCCGACACCATAATGGCCAATTACCATTACCCTGATGTTGTGAACCTTTTCTTTGCCATCTTTCAATGCCTCTCTGTACAACTCGAGAGATCTTTCATCCATTCTTAAAATTTCTACTGGAATACCTGTGCCTAAAATGAGGCAAATTAGATTCTATATTACATTAAATCAAGGTTAATGAATAAAATCATGACTCTGGATATTTGAGAATTAGAATGGACTATAAACTGCTGAAAATACTGCTGTTAATGACATAAACCAAATTTCTGTCTGCCACATGGAAAATAGTCAAGCTTACCCGGTAGACTAGGTAACTTAACATCAGGAATTTCCAGGGCAAAATTTGGCGACTATTTGGGAAATTTTCATCACAACCAAGAGTAACTTTAAATTTAAAGGAATTCTTGAATAATGTTACCTTTTAAATGAAGAAACTGGCTGAAGCATACAACATACACACTCATACATATATATTTGCAGCAACCTTTTAAAGTAATTCCTGTAAAGTTAAAAAAAAATAAAAAAAAGAATAGGGCTGTTATCAACTTCAAAAGAGAAGAATGAAGGGGAATAAATTCCTAAAACAAACCCTGTCCCAAGCCCCAGTTAAAATTGCCCCGTTTGGGCTGATTTATCGTTTTGGATTTCCTATATTTCTTCATGAGCTTTTGCATCATGTGTCATGCAAACTAATGGTGCAACCAGAGGTGAATTCAATGAAGTGAACTGTATAAGGGGTTATGAAACATGCTTTAAAAATAAGTATACGAGGCCCAACGGGCATGAGATGGCTCACTAGGTTCACATTCAACTCAAAGTCAAATCTAAGAGCAATTTACAGGTTAAACTGGGTTCAAAGGCATTTCTCACCTGGTTGCATTGAAGTTAGCAAACAGTTTCTAGGCCTCCAAAGATTCAACTATTGTAGAAAATGTAAAAAAGATAATTTTTATATATAAAGTCTGATTTAAACTGCCAAAATATGTTTCACCTGGTTGATATAAAAACAAATGGTTGCTATGGCAGCTATGAGAAACATCATTGACTAAAATGTCCCATAATATTTCCTGAACCTTTGGTAACATTAAATGAAGTGGTCTGGGAGATGTCAAAATGATGTTTCTCACCTGGCTGTCATTGATACCAAGAGACACATTTATTTGTAGTTCATGCCATGACAAATTTTTGTTCCAGTTCTTGGATTAAAATCTGACCAGTGTATTTTGTGAAAAATATATGTTTACCTGGTTACTATGGAGACTGAATGATTGCTATGTAAGCCATCAAAAACAAAACTTGTCCAAAAATATTCCAGGAAGGTTTGACCAAGTATAACTCTTTTATTAGAGCACATGTCAACACAGTAGTCACATGATACCAACAAAAATATCATTGACATGTACTCTCTGCTTGATGAGTCTGGCTTTCTCCAGGTTGCTGTAACATCAACATGTTTTTGGTAGTTGTTCTCACAATAAATATGTATTCGCTTTTTACAAACACTACATGACTTTCACTTAATATTTTAAATTCTTTTGTACAACAACATTGGAAAGGAGGGTTTTGTTGGTATCACATGACTACTGGACCACTGATATCATGGACATGTAGGCTTCGAGATTTGGGTAACAATGCAATGCAAATGGTACCAGGTCAAATTTCATCAATGCTGCACTTTTGTCTTGTTTGTCAGCTGACTCAACACATAGCAAATGCTATACTTGCAATTTCTCTGAAAATAAATCTTCCTCCTATCGATCTGATGCAGGTTTGGTTCAATGTAAGGTTGTTTAAGTTTGCTAGGCCCACTAGTTAGCGGCTACCCTATGCTGACACTGCGCCATGTCGGTGAATTCCAATTTTTTGTATAGGCAATGTGTTTTGACCCCACACTCCAACATAAATGTCTGAATATCTAAAATGGGGTGGGAGGGTCAGAGGAAACTCAGACTATGGAGGCTCAAACAAATGTGTTGTCTCAGGGGAGTAAACAAACACTGTACTACACCTTAGATCCTGAAAATTTCACAAAAACAAGCCGTCTTTGGGATTGCCTTTTATCTTAATATGCATTCATGCTAGGTTGAATTTCTGCAAATAAATTTCATGCATGGTGGTGCTTGAATACATATATATTTCATCCAAGGTGGGGGTTGATATTAATTATATTTTGTCTGGTAGGTGAAACTAAAAGTACCGTCCGCCCGTCCCCTCCCATACCATTATTTCTGGAATAGCCCTTAGGAAATTTTGTATGCTTTTCCCTCTTCCAAATTATAGGAATTCTATTCAATTCTAACTTATTTTTAGTTGTATGATCAAAGTGAATGCTGCCCTCACTGATCAATAATTTTATTTATTTATTTACTTATTGTCTTTAATTATTTTTATGAAGCTACATGCTGATCTTATATGCTGAATTAGATCTATTTTTGGTATAATTCCATATCTAAGAAGAAAAAAAATTGTATGTTGCAAATAGATCATTTTTTTGTATTTCTTAAATTATAGATCCAATGTTGTCCATGATTAAAGTTGTAAAGTTTACTCCAGTTTAATTCAATACTTTATATACATACTTCAAAAATTTTCATAAGAAGCTACAATGTCCAACTCATTGTGAGCGTTATCCTCACCCACTTAACATTCTCAATTCAATTCAAAAATGGCTTTCTCCAACACATCATAAACATAATGCCAGAATTTTCATAAGAAGCTAGAATGCCCAAGTCACTGTAGGCATTATCCTAACCAGCTTAACACGCTCAGTTTAATTCTGCTTTATATCAATTCAATTCAAACAAGTACTATGCTATAACTTAAGTGTAAAGCAAAGCAAGTGTTCTCCTTGCAGATTTTATATTTAACAACTTACAATCAAGTCATATTATTCTTCCATAGTAAACTTTATTGCAAATGAATCCAAACATAGTAAATCTTGTACAATTTTCATTCTTCAAAAGTGGTAATTATATACATTGCACACATCATGGATTATGGATTGCCCACTCAATGCAATAAACGTGGACAGAGGGGCAAGGGATTAAGTGTCCACTACGAATATTGGATGTCCACTCAGTCCGGTAGATTTCCCCAAATTCTAGTGGAAATCCACTCAATCTAGTGCAAGTCTGTTAAGGATTTAATTGCAGCCATAGTGGGTTTTATGACACCCCTCGCTGATTCTATTGTATTCACTCTGTGAGTGGACACACTAAACAAACAGATGGGAGAAACTCCGATGCCGTAAACACAACCATGGCAGGTGTCAATTTTATACCTTTACCTGTACAAACTATACATTGGTAACATTTCTTGTGGCATTTATCAGTGGCCTAGCTAGGGATACATAAAGATGAACGTGCATAACCAGAAACAAATACAAAGGTTTTAAATTTCTTGGATATCTTCCCAGCCCTGTTAATTGATTAAATGTACCCGATAGCATATACAGATGGAGAAATTTACATACTGTTCTGCATCAAGCGATGACTTCAATGTTCTTTCTCAATAAATCATATTTCATAAAAGTGCTTCATGTATTGGTTACTAATTTGTCATAGTTTCCCTTTTATTTCCATACTATTTCCAAGACCGACTTTGAAGAAATTATTGAAAGCAGTAATACAAATAAAACTCGAAAAGAGATTACAAACGAATGCCATACTATTTATATCGTACATGTATAATTAAGAACACTGGAACATTATGACATGTATGTCATAATTTTTTCAAAGTTTATTCTACAAGAATAATGTGGCATCGTACATTAAAATGAAAAAGACATGAGCAATGCTACAAAAAGTTTATTTTGTAACGCCTGTTGCTGTAGCTTTCTGCCTCAAGTCAAAAACAGTCAGTCTGGACAGTTCCTACCAGCTACTGTTCAGTGTCATGCTTCAATGTTTCAAAATGCACATTAACTGTTAATAAAAAAGTCACAAAAAAACACCTTAAAACTAAAAAGATGTTAGTTTGTGAAAAACAAACTTGGACTCAGAAATGCATTTGATGTTAAGTTTTAATATTAGTGTGTAAAACTGGTCTGTAGTGTTATATGAAAAATTAAAAACAATCATATTTTATTTTCCTAATTAAAAACCGACCTTTTAACTTAAATTTAGAAAAAAAGTGTAGAGGCCTTCATTCATGTCTAAATTTAGTTCTTTTTTTCCTAAAAATCAGAACAAGTGTATTCATTTCAAGCTATATCCCATCCTCTCCGTCTCTCTCTTCCAACCTACAATCCCCCACTCCGTAGCGTAATAAGCGAATAGGAAGAAAAAAAAATCAGATTTTCTACTCTTCTGTTCTGTCTCCTTGATGACTGTTTAGAGAAAGTATTATAAAATGTGGAGATATAATACTTATGAACTGTTTTGTGCAGGATATAATGAAAAGGAAAGAAAAAAAAAAATCAATAATATGATACTACTAATATGTAAACAAAGTGTTCACTTTCTGCTGGATAACACATAATTTTGGAAATTTGAACAACAAAATAAAAAATCAAATTCCTTGATGCCTATGAGATCCCACTACCTGATTCAGACATTTTTACTTGATATAATTGCAAATTCAATATAAAGTTCAGTGAAAGATAAATACATTATGTTGACGGAAGATAATGAAAAATCAGCTGAACATACATCATCTACAGTAAAGATACACCTCTTGTTTCTTCTTTCACAGTTTCTGCAGTGATATCTTCAGGTTTTTTCGCTGGGATTCTTTTACACACTATACAAGATTATTGCCAGAAAACAAAATCAGATTTTTTACTCTTCTGTTCTGTCTCTTAGATGACTGTTTTGAGAAAGTATTAGACAATGTAGCGATATAATACTTAATCCCTGTTTTGTGTAGGATATAATGAAAAGGAAGAAAAATAAAAAAAGTCAATATGATGATACTATTGATTAATATCAGTAGAAATAGGAACATGACAATATAATGTGTTGTAATGGAGAACTTATGTCAACTTTACTTGTTACGTGTATGCTCCATAATAATGAAGCTAAATTCCTTAGTAGTAATCAAAAATTTGTTACTATACCTCTTTCACGATGTTCGTTTATACAGATTATAACAAACTTTTTCCGATGATTAGGATGTTCTGATATCTTTATCCATATGAGTGTATCCATGTATCCACCAAGATAGGTATTTTGGTATTTATTCCTTATTATTAGTCATTCTGAACTTCTTTATGATGAAAATGTTATGTTTCGCAAATGAATCAATATATTTGCAGAGAGTCTTCATATACTGCTGGATAGCACTCAATTTTGGAAATTATTTCAAACAAAATTAGAAAAATAAAATAAGAAATTGAATTATACAATGAATCCTTATGTAAACAAAGTGTTCACATTCTGCTGGATAAAACCTAATTTTGGAAAATTGAACAACAAAATAAAAAATCAAATTCCAGGTTTGCTGATGAGATTCCACTGCCTGATTCAGACATTTTTACTTAATATAATTGCAGATTCACATAAAGTTCAGTGAAAGATAAATGCATTATGTTGATGAAAGATAATGAAAAATCAGCTAAACATATTATTATTGTTAAAGAGAAGACAATAGCCAAAACAGAACATTATAGCTATCGAGGGCATCTATAATTTTTTTGTCATCTGACTGTTATCGACAATTTTGGCATACGTTGTCTACAGTCAAGTTACACCGCTTGTTTCTGCTTTCACAATTTCTGCAGTTATTTCTTCAGGTTTTGTCACAGGAATTCTTTTACACACTAAACAAGGTTATTGGAAGAAAAAAAAAGAAAAGAGATTTTCTACACTTCAGTTCTGTCTCTAAGATGACTGTTTCAAGAAAGTATTAGAAAATGATTAGATATAATACTTACATTCTGTTTTGTGAAGGATAAAATGAAAAGGAAGAAAAATAAAAAAAATCAATAATATGATACTATTGATTAATATCAGTAGAAATAGGAACATGATGATATGTGTTGTAATGGAGAACTTATGTCAACTTGTTACCTGTATGCTTCCTAATAATGAAGCTAAAATCCTTAGTAGCAATCAAAAATACATGGCTATATTTCTTTCGCTATATTTGACTATAAGTATTATAACAAACTTTTTCATATAAACTAGGATGTTCCCATACCTTTATCCATATGAGTCCATCCATGTATCCACCAAGATAGGTATTTTGGTATTTATTCCTGATTAGTAGTCATTCTCAACTTCTTTATGATGAAAATGATAGGTTTCGCAAATGAATCAATATATTTGCAGAGTGTCTTCATATACTGCTTGATAACACTCAATTTTGGAAATTATTTCAAACAAAATTAGAAAAATAAAATAAGAAATATAATTCTACAATCAATCGTTATGTAAACAAAGTGTTCAGATTCTGTTGGATAAAACCTAATTGTGGAAATTTGAAAAACAAAAAAAAATATCAAATTACTTGATGCTGATGAGATTCCACTGCCCGATTCAGACATTTTTACTTGATATAATTGCAAATTCACATAAAGTTCAGTCAAAGATAAATACATTATGTTGACGGAAGATAATGAAAAATCAGCTGAACATATTAATATTGTTACAGAAAAGAAAACAGCATAAACACAACATTATTGATATCAAGGGCATCTATAATTATTTTGTCATCTGATTCTTTTAGACAATATAAACCTACATCATTTACAGTAAAGTTACACCTCTTGTTTCTTCTTTCACAGTTTCTGCAGTGATATCTTCAGGTTTTGTCACGGGGATTCTTTTACACACTAAACAAGGTTATTGCCAGAAAACAAAATCAGATTTTAACTCTTCTGTTCTGTCTCTTATATGACTGTTTTGAGAAAGTATTAGAAAATGTGGAGATATCATACTTACCCTCTGTTTTGTATAGGATATAATGAAAAGGAAGAAAAATTAAAAAAATAAATAATATGATACTATTGATTAATATAAGTAGAAATAGGAACATGATGATATAATGTGTTGTAATGGAGAACTTTATGTCAACTTTATTTGTTACGCGTATGCTCCATAATAATGAAGCTAAATTCCTTAGTAGTAATCAACAATTTATGACTATATCTCTTTCACGATGTTTGTCTATACATATTATAACAAACTTTTTCCGATGATTAGGATGTTCTGATATCTTTATCCATATGAGTGCATCCATGTATCCATGAAGATAGGTATTTTGGTATTTATTCCTGATTATTAGTCATTCTCAACTTGTTTATGATGAAAATGTTATGTTTCGCAAATGAATCAATATATTTGCAGAGAGTATCCATATACTGCTGGATAGCACTCAATTTTGGAAATTATTTCAAACAAAATTAGAAAAATAAAAAAAGAAATTGAATTCTACAATAAATCGTTAGGTAAACAAAGCGTTCACATTCTGCTGGATAAAACCTAATTTTGGAAATTTGAACAACAAAGTAAAAAATCAAATTACTTGATGCTGATGAGATTCCACTGCCTGATTCAGACATTTTTGCTTGATATAATTGCAAATTCACATAAAGTTCAGTGAAAGATAAATACATTATGTTGAAGGAAGATAATGAAAAATCAGCTGAACATATTAATATTGTTACAGAAAAGAAAACAGCCTAAACACAACATTACTGATATCAAAGGCATCTATAATTATTTTGTCATCTGATTCTTATAGACAATATAAGCCTACATCATCTACAGTAAAGTTACACCTCTTGTTTCTTCTTTCACAGTTTCTGCAGTGATATCTTCAGGTTTTGTCGCAGGGATTCTTTTACACACTAAACAAGGTTATTGCCAGAAAACAAAATCAGATTTTTTACTCTTCTGTTCTGTCTCTTAGATGACTGTTTTGAGAAAGTATTAGAAAATGTGCAGATATCATACTTACCCACTGTTTTGTGTAGGATATAATGAAAAGGAAGAAAAATAAAAAAATCAATAATATGATACTGTTGATTAATATCAGTAGAAATAGGAACATGATGATATAATGTGTTGTAATGGAGAACTTATGTCAACTTTTCTTGTTACGTGTATGCTCCATAATAATGAAGCTAAATTCCTTAGTAGTAATCAACAATTTATGACTATATCTCTTTCACGATCTTTGTCTATACATATTATAACAAACTTTTTCCGATGATTAGGATGTTCTGATATCTTTATCCATATGAGTGCATCCATGTATCCATGAAGATAGGTATTTTGGTATTTATTCCTGATTATTAGTCATTCTCAACTTGTTTATGACGAAAAGGTTATGTTTCGCAAATGAATCAATATATTTGCAGAGAGTCTTCATATACTGCTGGATAGCACTCAATTTTGGAAATTATTTCAAACAAAATTAGAAAAAAAAAATAAGAAATTTAATTCTACAATCAATCGTTATGTAAACAAAGTGTTCAGATCCTCCTGGATAAAACATAATTTTGGAAATTTGAAAAACAAAATAAAAAATCAAATTACTTGATGCTGATGAGATCCCACTGCCTGATTCAGACATTTTTACTTGATATAATTGCAAATTCACATAAAGTTCAGTCAAAGATAAATACATTATGTTGACGGAAGATAATGAAAAATCAGCTGAACATATTAATATTGTTACAGAAAAGAAAACAGCCTAAACACAACATTATTGATATCAAAGGCATCTATAATTATTTTGTCATCTGATTCTTATAGACAATATAAGCCTACATCATCTACAGTAAAGTTACACCTCTTGTTTCTTCTTTCACAGTTTCTGCAGTGATATCTTCAGGTTTTGTCGCAGGGATTCTTTTACACACTAAACAAGATTATTGCCAGAAAACAAAATCAGATTTTTTACTCTTCTGTTCTGTCTCTTAGATGACTGTTTTGAGAAAGTATTAGAAAATGTGCAGATATCATACTTACTCCCTGTTTTGTGTAGGATATAATGAAAAGGAAGAAAAATAAAAAAATCAATAATATGATACTGTTGATTAATATCAGTAGAAATAGGAACATGATGATATAATGTGTTGTAATGGAGAACTTATGTCAACTTTTCTTGTTACGTGTATGCTCCATAATAATGAAGCTAAATTCCTTAGAAGTAATCAACAATTTATGACTATATCTCTTTCACGATCTTTGTCTATACATATTATAACAAACTTTTTCCGATGATTAGGATGTTCTGATATCTTTATCCATATGAGTGCATCCATGTATCCATGAAGATAGGTATTTTGGTATTTATTCCTGATTATTAGTCATTCTCAACTTGTTTATGACGAAAATGTTATGTTTCGCAAATGAATCAATATATTTGCAGAGAGTCTTCATATACTGCTGGATAGCACTCAATTTTGGAAATTATTTCAAACAAAATTAGAAAAATAAAATAAGAAATTGAATTATACAATGAATCCTTATGTAAACAAAGTGTTCAGATTCTCCTGGATAAAACCTAATTTTGGAAATTTGAACAACAAAATAAAAAATCAAATTCCTTGATGCTGATGAGATTCCACTGCCTGATTCAGACATTTTTACTTAATATAATTGCAGATTCACATAAAGTTCAGTGAAAGATAAATACATTATGTTGATGGAAGATAATGAAAAATCAGCTGAACATATTATTATTGTTAAAGAGAAGACAACAGCCTAAACACAACATTATTGATATCAAAGGCATCTATAATTATTTTGTCATCTGATTCTTATAGACAATATAAGCCTACATCATCTACAGTAAAGTTACACCTCTTGTTTCTTCTTTCACAGTTTCTGCAGTGATATCTTCAGGTTTTGTCGCAGGGATTCTTTTACACACTAAACAAGATTATTGCCAGAAAACAAAATCAGATTTTTTACTCTTCTGTTCTGTCTCTTAGATGACTGTTTTGAGAAAGTATTAGAAAATGTGCAGATATCATACTTACTCCCTGTTTTGTGTAGGATATAATGAAAAGGAAGAAAAATAAAAAAATCAATAATATGATACTGTTGATTAATATCAGTAGAAATAGGAACATGATGATATAATGTGTTGTAATGGAGAACTTATGTCAACTTTTCTTGTTACGTGTATGCTCCATAATAATGAAGCTTAATTCCTTAGTAGTAATCAACAATTTATGACTATATCTCTTTCACGATCTTTGTCTATACATATTATAACAAACTTTTTCCGATGATTAGGATGTTCTGATATCTTTATCCATATGAGTGCATCCATGTATCCATGAAGATAGGTATTTTGGTATTTATTCCTGATTATTAGTCATTCTCAACTTGTTTATGACGAAAATGTTATGTTTCGCAAATGAATCAATATATTTGCAGAGAGTCTTCATATACTGCTGGATAGCACTCAATTTTGGAAATTATTTCAAACAAAATTAGAAAAAAAAAATAAGAAATTTAATTCTACAATCAATCGTTATGTAAACAAAGTGTTCAGATTCTCCTGGATAAAACATAATTTTGGAAATTTGAAAAACAAAATAAAAAATCAAATTACTTGATGCTGATGAGATCCCACTGCCTGATTCAGACATTTTTACTTGATATAATTGCAAATTCACATAAAGTTCAGTCAAAGATAAATACATTATGTTGACGGAAGATAATGAAAAATCAGCTGAACATATTAATATTGTTACAGAAAAGAAAACAGCCTAAACACAACATTATTGATATCAAAGGCATCTATAATTATTTTGTCATCTGATTCTTATAGACAATATAAGCCTACATCATCTACAGTAAAGTTACACCTCTTGTTTCTTCTTTCACAGTTTCTGCAGTGATATCTTCAGGTTTTGTCGCAGGGATTCTTTTACACACTAAACAAGATTATTGCCAGAAAACAAAATCAGATTTTTTACTCTTCTGTTCTGTCTCTTAGATGACTGTTTTGAGAAAGTATTAGAAAATGTGCAGATATCATACTTACCCACTGTTTTGTGTAGGATATAATGAAAAGGAAGAAAAATAAAAAAATCAATAATATGATACTGTAGAAATAGGAACATGATGATATAATGTGTTGTAATGGAGAACTTATGTCAACTTTTCTTGTTACGTGTATGCTCCATAATAATGAAGCTAAATTCCTTAGTAGTAATCAACAATTTATGACTATATCTCTTTCACGATCTTTGTCTATACATATTATAACAAACTTTTTCCGATGATTAGGATGTTCTGATATCTTTATCCATATGAGTGCATCCATGTATCCATGAAGATAGGTATTTTGGTATTTATTCCTGATTATTAGTCATTCTCAACTTGTTTATGACGAAAATGTTATGTTTCGCAAATGAATCAATATATTTGCAGAGAGTCTTCATATACTGCTGGATAGCACTCAATTTTGGAAATTATTTCAAACAAAATTAGAAAAATAAAATAAGAAATTGAATTCTACAATCAATCCTTATGTAAATAAAGTGTTCAGATTCTCCTGGATAAAACATAATTTTGGAAATTTGAAAAACAAAATAAAAAATCAAATTACTTGATGCTGATGAGATTCCACTGCCTGATTCAGACATTTTTACTTGATATAATTGCAAATTCACATAAAGTTCAGTCAAAGATAAATACATTATGTTGACGGAAGATAATGAAAAATCAGCTGAACATATTAATATTGTTACAGAAAAGAAAACAGCCTAAACACAACATTATTGATATTAAGGGCATCTATAATTATTTTTTCATCTGATTCTTATAGACAATATAAGCCTACATCATCTACAGTAAAGTTACACCTCTTGTCTCTTCTTTCACAGTTTCTGCAGTGATATCTACAGGTTTTGTCGCAGGGATTCTTTTACACACTAAACAAGGTTATTGCCAGAAAACAAAATCAGATTTTTTACTCTTCTGTTCTGTCTCTTAGATGAACATTTTGAGAAAGTATTAGAAAATGTGGAGATATAATACTTACTAACTGTTTTGTGAAGGATATAATGAAAAGGAAGAAAAATTAAAAAAATCAATAATATGATACTATTGATTAATATCAGTAGAAATAGGAACATGATGATGATATGTGTTGTAATGGAGAACTTATGTCAACTTGTTACGTGTATGCTTCCTAATAATGAAGCTAAATTCCTTAGTAGCAATCAACAATCCATAGCTATATTTCTTTCACTATGTTTGTCTATAAGTATTATAACAAACTTGTTCATATAAACTAGAATGTACCCATACCTTTATCCATATGAGTGATCCATGTATCCACCAAGATAGGTATTTTGGTATTTATTCCTGATTATTAGTCATTCTGAACTTCTTTATGATGAAAATGATATGTTATGCAAATGAATCAATATATTTGCAGAGAGTCTTCATATACTGCTGGATAGCACTCAATTTTGGAAATTATTTCAAACAAAATTAGAAAAATAAAACAAGAAATTGAATTCTATAATCAATCGTTATGTAAACAAAGCGTTCATATTCTGCTGGATACAACATAATTTTGGAAATTTGAACAAGAAAATAAAAAATCAAATTCCTTGATGCTGATGAGATTCCACTGCCTGATTCAGACATTTTTACTTAATATAATCGCAAATTCACATAAAGTTCAGTCAAAGATAAATACATTATGTTGACGGAAGATAATGAAAAATCAGCTGAACATATTAATATTGTTACAGAAAAGAAAACAGCATAAACACAACATTATTGATATCAAGGGCATCTATAATTATTTTGTCATCTGATTCTTATAGACAATATAAACCTACATCATCTACAGTAAAGTTACACCTCTTGTTTCTTCTTTCACAGTTTCTGCAGTGATATCTTCAGGTTTTGTCGCAGGGATTCTTTTACACACTAAACAAGATTATTGCCAGAAAACAAAATCAGATTTTTTACTCTTCTGTTCTGTCTCTTAGATGACTGTTTTGAGAAAGTATTAGAAAATGTGCAGATATCATACTTACTCCCTGTTTTGTGTAGGATATAATGAAAAGGAAGAAAAATAAAAAAATCAATAATATGATACTGTTGATTAATATCAGTAGAAATAGGAACATGATGATATAATGTGTTGTAATGGAGAACTTATGTCAACTTTTCTTGTTACGTGTATGCTCCATAATAATGAAGCTAAATTCCTTAGTAGTAATCAACAATTTATGACTATATCTCTTTCACGATCTTTGTCTATACATATTATAACAAACTTTTTCCGATGATTAGGATGTTCTGATATCTTTATCCATATGAGTGCATCCATGTATCCATGAAGATAGGTATTTTGGTATTTATTCCTGATTATTAGTCATTCTCAACTTGTTTATGACGAAAATGTTATGTTTCGCAAATGAATCAATATATTTGCAGAGAGTCTTCATATACTGCTGGATAGCACTCAATTTTGGAAATTATTTCAAACAAAATTAGAAAAATAAAATAAGAAATTGAATTATACAATGAATCCTTATGTAAACAAAGTGTTCAGATTCTCCTGGATAAAACATAATTTTGGAAATTTGAACAACAAAATAAAAAATCAAATTCCTTGATGCTGATGAGATTCCACTGCCTGATTCAGACATTTTTACTTAATATAATTGCAGATTCACATAAAGTTCAGTGAAAGATAAATACATTATGTTGATGGAAGATAATGAAAAATCAGCTGAACATATTATTATTGTTAAAGAGAAGACAACAGCCTAAACACAACATTATTGATATCAAAGGCATCTATAATTATTTTGTCATCTGATTCTTATAGACAATATAAACCTACATCATCTACAGTAAAGTTACACCTCTTGTTTCTTCTTTCACAGTTTCTGCAGTGATATCTTCAGGTTTTGTCGCAGGGATTCTTTTACACACTAAACAAGATTATTGCCAGAAAACAAAATCAGATTTTTTACTCTTCTGTTCTGTCTCTTAGATGACTGTTTTGAGAAAGTATTAGAAAATGTGCAGATATCATACTTACTCCCTGTTTTGTGTAGGATATAATGAAAAGGAAGAAAAATAAAAAAATCAATAATATGATACTGTTGATTAATATCAGTAGAAATAGGAACATGATGATATAATGTGTTGTAATGGAGAACTTATGTCAACTTTTCTTGTTACGTGTATGCTCCATAATAATGAAGCTAAATTCCTTAGTAGTAATCAACAATTTATGACTATATCTCTTTCACGATCTTTGTCTATACATATTATAACAAACTTTTTCCGATGATTAGGATGTTCTGATATCTTTATCCATATGAGTGCATCCATGTATCCATGAAGATAGGTATTTTGGTATTTATTCCTGATTATTAGTCATTCTCAACTTGTTTATGACGAAAATGTTATGTTTCGCAAATGAATCAATATATTTGCAGAGAGTCTTCATATACTGCTGGATAGCACTCAATTTTGGAAATTATTTCAAACAAAATTAGAAAAATAAAATAAGAAATTTAATTCTACAATCAATCATTATGTAAACAAAGTGTTCAGATTCTCCTGGATAAAACATAATTTTAGAAATTTGAAAAACAAAATAAAAAATCAAATTACTTGATGCTGATGAGATCCCACTGCCTGATTCAGACATTTTTACTTGATATAATTGCAAATTCACATAAAGTTCAGTCAAAGATAAATACATTATGTTGACGGAAGATAATGAAAAATCAGCTGAACATATTAATATTGTTACAGAAAAGAAAACAGCCTAAACACAACATTATTGATATCAAGGGCATCTATAATTATTTTGTCATCTGATTCTTATAGACAATATAAGCCTACATCATCTACAGTAAAGTTACACCTCTTGTTTCTTCTTTCACAGTTTCTGCAGTGATATCTTCATGTTTTGTCGCAGGGATTCTTTTACACACTAAACAAGATTATTGCCAGAAAACAAAATCAGATTTTTTACTCTTCTGTTCTGTCTCTTAGATGACTGTTTTGAGAAAGTATTAGAAAATGTGCAGATATCATACTTACCCACTGTTTTGTGTAGGATATAATGAAAAGGAAGAAAAATAAAAAAATCAATAATATGATACTGTAGAAATAGGAACATGATGATATAATGTGTTGTAATGGAGAACTTATGTCAACTTTTCTTGTTACGTGTATGCTCCATAATAATGAAGCTAAATTCCTTAGTAGTAATCAACAATTTATGACTATATCTCTTTCACGATCTTTGTCTATACATATTATAACAAACTTTTTCCGATGATTAGGATGTTCTGATATCTTTATCCATATGAGTGCATCCATGTATCCATGAAGATAGGTATTTTGGTATTTATTCCTGATTATTAGTCATTCTCAACTTGTTTATGACGAAAATGTTATGTTTCGCAAATGAATCAATATATTTGCAGAGAGTCTTCATATACTGCTGGATAGCACTCAATTTTGGAAATTATTTCAAACAAAATTAGAAAAATAAAATAAGAAATTGAATTATACAATGAATCCTTATGTAAACAAAGTGTTCACATTCTGCTGGATAAAACCTAATTTTGGAAAATTGAACAACAAAATAAAAAATCAAATTCCAGGTTTGCTGATGAGATTCCACTGCCTGATTCAGACATTTTTACTTAATATAATTGCAGATTCACATAAAGTTCAGTGAAAGATAAATGCATTATGTTGATGAAAGATAATGAAAAATCAGCTAAACATATTATTATTGTTAAAGAGAAGACAATAGCCAAAACAGAACATTATAGCTATCGAGGGCATCTATAATTTTTTTGTCATCTGACTGTTATCGACAATTTTGGCATACGTTGTCTACAGTCAAGTTACACCGCTTGTTTCTGCTTTCACAATTTCTGCAGTTATTTCTTCAGGTTTTGTCACAGGAATTCTTTTACACACTAAACAAGGTTATTGGAAGAAAAAAAAAGAAAAGAGATTTTCTACACTTCAGTTCTGTCTCTAAGATGACTGTTTCAAGAAAGTATTAGAAAATGATTAGATATAATACTTACATTCTGTTTTGTGAAGGATAAAATGAAAAGGAAGAAAAATTAAAAAAATAAATAATATGATACTATTGATTAATATCAGTAGAAATAGGAACATGATGATATAATGTGTTGTAATCGAGAACTTATGTCAACTTGTTACGTGTATGCTTCTTAAAAATGAAGCTAAATTCCTTAATAGCTATCAACAATCCATGGCTATATTTCTTTCGCTATATTTGCCTATAAGTATTATAACAAACTTTTAAATATAAACAAGGATGTTCCCATATCTTTATCCATATGAGTGCATCCATGTATCCACCAAGATAGGTATTTTGGTATTTATTCCTGATTATTAGTCATTCTCAACTTCTTTATGATGAAAATGATAGGTTTCGCAAATGAATCAATATATTTGCAGAGTGTCTTCATATACTGCTTGATAACACTCAATTTTGGAAATTATTTCAAACAAAATTAGAAAAATAAAATAAGAAATTTAATTCTACAATCAATCGTTATGTAAACAAAGTGTTCAGATTCTCCTGGATAAAACCTAATTGTGGAAATTTGAAAAACAAAATAAAATATCAAATTACTTGATGCTGATGAGATTCCACTGCCCGATTCAGACATTTTTACTTGATATAATTGCAAATGCACATAAAGTTCAGTCAAAGATAAATACATTATGTTGACGGAAGATAATGAAAAATCAGCTGAACATATTAATATTTTTACAGAAAAGAAAACAGCATAAACACAACATTATTGATATCAAGGGCATCTATAATTATTTTGTCATCTGATTCTTTTAGACAATATAAACCTACATCATTTACAGTCAAGTTACACCTCTTGTTTCTTCTTTCACAGTTTCTGCAGTGATATCTTCAGGTTTTGTCACGGGGATTCTTTTACACACTAAACAAGATTATTGCCAGAAAACAAAATCAGATTTTTTACTCTTCTGTTCTGTCTCTTATATGACTGTTTTGAGAAAGTATTAGAAAATGTGGAGATATCATACTTACCCTCTGTTTTGTGTAGGATATAATGAAAAGGAAGAAAAATTAAAAAAATAAATAATATGATACTATTGATTAATATAAGTAGAAATAGGAACATGATGATATAATGTGTTGTAATGGAGAACTTTATGTCAACTTTATTTGTTACGCGTATGCTCCATAATAATGAAGCTAAATTCCTTAGTAGTAATCAACAATTTATGACTATATCTCTTTCACGATCTTTGTCTATACATATTATAACAAACTTTTTCCGATGATTAGGATGTTCTGATATCTTTATCCATACGAGTGCATCCATGTATCCATGAAGATAGGTATTTTGGTATTTATTCCTGATTATTAGTCATTCTCAACTTGTTTATGATGAAAATGTTATGTTTCGCAAATGAATCAATATATTTGCAGAGAGTATCCATATACTGCTGGATAGCACTCAATTTTGGAAATCATTTCAAACAAAATTAGAAAAATAAAATAAGAAATTGAATTCTACAATTAATCGTTAGGTAAACAAAGTGTTCACATTCTGCTGGATAAAACCTAATTTTGGAAATTTGAACAACAAAATAAAAAATCAAATTACTTGATGCTGATGAGATCCCACTGCCTGATTCAGACATTTTTACTTGATATAATTGCAAATTCACATAAAGTTCAGTGAAAGATAAATACATTATGTTGAAGGAAGATAATGAAAAATCAGATGAACATATTAATATTGTTACAGAAAAGAAAACAGCCTAAACACAACATTACTGATATCAAAGGCATCTATAATTATTTTGTCATCTGATTCTTATAGACAATATAAGCCTACATCATCTACAGTAAAGTTACACCTCTTGTTTCTTCTTTCACAGTTTCTGCAGTGATATCTTCAGGTTTTGTCGCAGGGATTCTTTTACACACTAAACAAGGTTATTGCCAGAAAACAAAATCAGATTTTTTACTCTTCTGTTCTGTCTCTTAGATGACTGTTTTGAGAAAGTATTAGAAAATGTGCAGATATCATACTTACTCCCTGTTTTGTGTAGGATATAATGAAAAGGAAGAAAAATAAAAAAATCAATAATATGATACTGTTGATTAATATCAGTAGAAATAGGAACATGATGATATAATGTGTTGTAATGGAGAACTTATGTCAACTTTTCTTGTTACGTGTATGCTCCATAATAATGAAGCTAAATTCCTTAGTAGTAATCAACAATTTATGACTATATATCTTTCACGATCTTTGTCTATACATATTATAACAAACTTTTTCCGATGATTAGTATGTTCTGATATCTTTATCCATATGAGTGCATCCATGTATCCATGAAGATAGGTATTTTGGTATTTATTCCTGATTATTAGTCATTCTCAACTTGTTTATGACGAAAAGGTTATGTTTCGCAAATGAATCAATATATTTGCAGAGAGTCTTCATATACTGCTGGATAGCACTCAATTTTGAAAATTATTTCAAACAAAATTAGAAAAATAAAATAAGAAATTTAATTCTACAATCAATCGTTATGTAAACAAAGTGTTCAGATTCTCCTGGATAAAACATAATTTTGGAAATTTGAAAAACAAAATAAAAAATCAAATTACTTGATGCTGATGAGATCCCACTGCCTGATTCAGACATTTTTACTTGATATAATTGCAAATTCACATAAAGTTCAGTCAAAGATAAATACATTATGTTGACGGAAGATAATGAAAAATCAGCTGAACATATTAATATTGTTACAGAAAAGAAAACAGCCTAAACACAACATTATTGATATCAAAGGCATCTATAATTATTTTGTCATCTGATTCTTATAGACAATATAAGCCTACATCATCTACAGTAAAGTTACACCTCTTGTTTCTTCTTTCACAGTTTCTGCAGTGATATCTTCAGGTTTTGTCGCAGGGATTCTTTTACACACTAAACAAGATTATTGCCAGAAAACAAAATCAGATTTTTTACTCTTCTGTTCTGTCTCTTAGATGACTGTTTTGAGAAAGTATTAGAAAATGTGCAGATATCATACTTACTCCCTGTTTTGTGTAGGATATAATGAAAAGGAAGAAAAATAAAAAAATCAATAATATGATACTGTTGATTAATATCAGTAGAAATAGGAACATGATGATATAATGTGTTGTAATGGAGAACTTATGTCAACTTTTCTTGTTACGTGTATGCTCCATAATAATGAAGCTAAATTCCTTAGTAGTAATCAACAATTTATGACTATATCTCTTTCACGATCTTTGTCTATACATATTATAACAAACTTTTTCCGATGATTAGGATGTTCTGATATCTTTATCCACATGAGTGCATCCATGTATCCATGAAGATAGGTATTTTGGTATTTATTCCTGATTATTAGTCATTCTCAACTTGTTTATGACGAAAAGGTTATGTTTCGCAAATGAATCAATATATTTGCAGAGAGTCTTCATATACTGCTGGATAGCACTCAATTTTGGAAATTATTTCAAACAAAATTAGAAAAATAAAATAAGAAATTTAATTCTACAATCAATCGTTATGTAAACAAAGTGTTCAGATTCTCCTGGATAAAACATAATTTTGGAAATTTGAAAAACAAAATAAAAAATCAAATTACTTGATGCTGATGAGATCCCACTGCCTGATTCAGACATTTTTACTTGATATAATTGCAAATTCACATAAAGTTCAGTGAAAGATAAATACATTATGTTGACGGAAGATAATGAAAAATCAGCTGAACATATTAATATTGTTACAGAAAAGAAAACAGCATAAACACAACATTATTGATATCAAAGGCATCTATAATTATTTTGTCATCTGATTCTTATAGACAATATAAGCCTACATCATCTACAGTAAAGTTACACCTCTTGTTTCTTCTTTCACAGTTTCTGCAGTGATATCTTCAGGTTTTGTCGCAGGGATTCTTTTACACACTAAACAAGATTATTGCCAGAAAACAAAATCAGATTTTTTACTCTTCTGTTCTGTCTCTTAGATGACTGTTTTGAGAAAGTATTAGAAAATGTGCAGATATCATACTTACTCCCTGTTTTGTGTAGGATATAATGAAAAGGAAGAAAAATAAAAAAATCAATAATATGATACTGTTGATTAATATCAGTAGAAATAGGAACATGATGATATAATGTGTTGTAATGGAGAACTTATGTCAACTTTTCTTGTTACGTGTATGCTCCATAATAATGAAGCTAAATTCCTTAGTAGTAATCAACAATTTATGACTATATCTCTTTCACGATCTTTGTCTATACATATTATAACAAACTTTTTCCGATGATTAGGATGTTCTGATATCTTTATCCATATGAGTGCATCCATGTATCCATGAAGATAGGTATTTTGGTATTTATTCCTGATTATTAGTCATTCTCAACTTGTTTATGACGAAAATGTTATGTTTCGCAAATGAATCAATATATTTGCAGAGAGTCTTCATATACTGCTGGATAGCACTCAATTTTGGAAATTATTTCAAACAAAATTAGAAAAATAAAATAAGAAATTGAATTCTACAATCAATCCTTATGTAAATAAAGTGTTCAGATTCTCCTGGATAAAACATAATTTTGGAAATTTGAAAAACAAAATAAAAAATCAAATTACTTGATGCTGATGAGATCCCACTGCCTGATTCAGACATTTTTACTTGATATAATTGCAAATTCACATAAAGTTCAGTCAAAGATAAATACATTATGTTGACGGAAGATAATGAAAAATCAGCTGAACATATTAATATTGTTACAGAAAAGAAAACAGCCTAAACACAACATTATTGATATTAAGGGCATCTATAATTATTTTTTCATCTGATTCTTATAGACAATATAAGCCTACATCATCTACAGTAAAGTTACACCTCTTGTCTCTTCTTTCACAGTTTCTGCAGTGATATCTACAGGTTTTGTCGCAGGGATTCTTTTACACACTAAACAAGGTTATTGCCAGAAAACAAAATCAGATTTTTTACTCTTCTGTTCTGTCTCTTAGATGAACATTTTGAGAAAGTATTAGAAAATGTGGAGATATAATACTTACTAACTGTTTTGTGAAGGATATAATGAAAAGGAAGAAAAATTAAAAAAATCAATAATATGATACTATTGATTAATATCAGTAGAAATAGGAACATGATGATGATATGTGTTGTAATGGAGAACTTATGTCAACTTGTTACGTGTATGCTTCCTAATAATGAAGCTAAATTCCTTAGTAGCAATCAACAATCCATAGCTTTATTTCTTTCACTATGTTTGTCTATAAGTATTATAACAAACTTTTTCATATAAACTAGAATGTACCCATACCTTTATCCATATGAGTGATCCATGTATCCACCAAGATAGGTATTTTGGTATTTATTCCTGATTATTAGTCATTCTGAACTTCTTTATGATGAAAATGATATGTTATGCAAATGAATCAATATATTTGCAGAGAGTCTTCATATACTGCTGGATAGCACTCAATTTTGGAAATTATTTCAAACAAAATTAGAAAAATAAAACAAGAAATTGAATTCTATAATCAATCGTTATGTAAACAAAGCGTTCACATTCTGCTGGATACAACATAATTTTGGAAATTTGAACAAGAAAATAAAAAATCAAATTCCTTGATGCTGATGAGATTCCACTGCCTGATTCAGACATTTTTACTTGATATAATCGCAAATTCACATAAAGTTCAGTCAAAGATAAATACATTATGTTGACAGAAGATAATGAAAAATCAGCTGAACATATTAATATTGTTACAGAAAAGAAAACAGCCTAAACACAACATTATTGATATCAAAGGCATCTATAATTATTTTGTCATCTGATTCTTATAGACAATATAAGCCTACATCATCTACAGTAAAGTTACACCTCTTGTTTCTTCTTTCACAGTTTCTGCAGTGATATCTTCAGGTTTTGTCGCAGGGATTCTTTTACACACTAAACAAGATTATTGCCAGAAAACAAAATCAGATTTTTTACTCTTCTGTTCTGTCTCTTAGATGACTGTTTTGAGAAAGTATTAGAAAATGTGCAGATATCATACTTACCCTCTGTTTTATGTTGGATATAATGAAAAGGAAGAAAAATAAAAAAAATCAATAATATGATACTGTTGATTAATATCAGTAGAAATAGGAACAT